>JAPPVO010000013.1:18333028-18815528 GCA_030407325.1 Camellia japonica
TGAGAAAACAGGACTTCAATCGCGTGACTCACGCTTTTGTTTCCTCCCCGTCTGGCAGATATATTGTGTTTAGAAAGTACTCTTTTTTTTTTTATCGGTGATAAATTTAGAAAATGCTTAGAAAATGCTTAGAAATGGGAATATCTTTGTACAATAGCAAGATATTTTGAGTTTAGAAAATGCTTCATTTCGCATATTGATTTTCAATTTAAATTCTTCAACATTTCAGTTTAGAAAACTGTTCAATTTTCTCAAATTCATATTCAAATTCAGATGAAATATAAACATATTATATTGGGGTTGAAATAAAATACTTGTAATACTTATGAAAAAAAATTAAAAAAATTAAATTACCTATCAACTTAAAATTAATAAGTTACATTCTTAAAATTAAAAATTATAGTATGATCTTTTAACATTCTTGAGTTCATGTGTAATTAAGTAGAAATAATTTGTTTTAATTTTTTTTTTTTGATGAATGTATTCTAAACATTGATTGTAATGATGTACAAACATTAATGTTTCATTGCAGCAAATTAAGAAGGAAAATGATCAAAACAATGTAATACTATTTATGTTTTATTTTATGTAATTTTTTTTTATATATAGTGTTTTTTTTTAGTTGAATTTGGAAAAAAGAATGAGAGAGAGAGAGAGAGAGAGAGAGAGAGAGATTTACAATAGTACTTGTTTATCAGTTGCAAATATGTTGCTACATAGCTTGATATTTTGAGTTTTCAATTTATTTTCAGTTTTAAATTGTTCAAAATTTCAGTCTAGGGAATGCTTCAGTGTTCTCATGTTAGATGAAATGTAATACATGAGAACATTCTTGAGCATTTTATAAACATGAGAACACTCTTGAGCATTCTTGAGCATTTTAATAACAGCTAATTCTTAAATATTAGTATTTTTTATTGTAAATTATAATATGACTTTTCAATATTTTGAGCTCATGTGTAAGTAACTACAAATAAGGGTTTTCTTTTTTACAAATTTATTCTAACTGTACTTATATCTTATTTTTAAAAATTTTTACAATGATCAAAACAATGTAATAGTGTATGTGTTTTAATTTTAATTTGTTTATAGTGCCTTGTTTAATTCAGTTTGGAAAAAAGATTGAGACAGAGAGAGAGAGAGTGGTAGTGGTTTTTTTTTTTGAACAGTAATAAATTTGTCAGTGTTGACAGTGATAAATTTGTTGGAACAGTGATAAATTTATCATTGTAAACAAATACTATAAAAAAATAATTTTATCAGTATAGTGATTCCAAACCTGTTTTTAACCTTTAAATTTGACACAAATAATCAGATTATAATCAATTTTTTGAATGAAATTTGACTGATATCCAAAGCCAGATATGTTAACAATATGGATAAAAAAGACTAAATGTTTCATTGGAGCAAATGAAGAACCAAAATAATCAAAACAATGTAATAGGGTCTGTGTTTGAATTTTCAATTTAGATAAATTTTTTATTTATTGATAGTGCTTTGTTTAATTGAGTTTGGAAAAACGAATAAGAGACAGTGGTGGTGCTGGTTTTTTTGTTTAAACAGTGAAAAATTTATCAGTGTTTACAGTGATAAATTTATGAAACATGGATAAATTTATGAGTGAAAACAAAACACTATAAAAAAAAAAATTATTAGTATAGTGACTCCAAACCTGTTATTAAGCTTTAAATTTGACACAAATAATCAGATCATAATTAATTTTTTGAATGATATTTGCATAAAAGAAGACGTATATAAAAAAGTTATATCTGGTAAAATCTGGTTAAAAAAGACTGAATGTTTCATTGAAGCAAATTTGACATTGTAAACAACCAAGCATTGTAATATTCATTGAAGCAAAGCAAGAACCAAAATGTTTATAATGTTTCTGGAAAATTATTCAAGCATGGTTGTCATTGTGTATTGTGTCCCAAAACTCCTTGTCTTCAAGCACCTGCTTCTATTGCCTCATCAACGATTTGCTGGGTGTCTGTCTGTTGGTTAGTCAACAAAGCATCTATGATATCTGCTCTGATTTGGTGGCACTCCTCCTTTGTTAAGTTGGGAAAGATGTCTTTGTTACAGACATATTCTCTCATGAGGTAACAAACTATGACGCCACAATCTAGTCTACAATGAGATTGGAAAAACAAAGTTAGTAGTCATCAATGATAATTTTATCTATGTAATGTGTATTGGTTTGCAGAAACTTACAAATGATCAAGTTGTTGGGGACAATTCATTGCAATTTCTGTTTCTTCATGAAACTTGTTACTTTCAATGATTTTGGGATTGTGATGTTGAAGGTATTTTTCAATAACCTTTCTCTGCAAAATATATTAATAATTAATTGGTGTTTGACAAATAAATGCATAAGAAAATTTGATATAGACAAGGGGAATGGATGATATCACAATTAATTGGTGTTTTACCAGTTTGTTTGCCTCATTTAAGTGGTTATCTGTTTCTGTGCTTGGTATCATTGAATTGTAAAACTTCCATGAGCCATTTTCAGTGTCGAGTACCAACAACGTCCAATGCTTTTCATTGAAAATTGGGAAAAGAAGATATCTTTCCTTGACAGCTTCTAACATCATTTTGTTCAACAATTGATTTGTTTCTGCCTCATCCTTTGTGGTGAACAAATACTGTGTTTTGCAAAATATATTAGTTTTGATTACAATGTAATTCATTAATTATCACTATTAGACTGGATGAATGAGAACTTATGCACTTGATTTAGACAAGGGGAATGGATGATATCATAATGAAATATATATATATATATATATGTAATTTACTTACATGGCATGATGTAGTAAATATATATGTTGTTCCTGCTTGTGAGCTGAGGCTGAATTTTGGTTTCAGTTGCTCTTCTGTCATTAAGATTTCCTTGTATGCATTTATTGCCTGTTTTAAAAACAAAAGCAAACAAGGTTAATGAGAGAATTATTGTTTGGTATTACAATTGATATATGCACAAACAGGGTTTTGATTTTACATTTCCAGAAAGTTCTTCGCATTTGACTATTTTGTCAATGTCATCCAAGTACAAATAGCTGCCTACTTCCTTTCCTTGTAAGATTGGATAACTGGAAATGTGAAAACAAAATTTATCACTGTATACCAAATTTATTGGTCAATTAACAAATCAAAGGTTAGGGGAACAAATTGAGCATGAAATTTTACTTCATGTATCAAATATGAAGCATGAAATGAAGTACAGATCATAAAGCCAAATGCCTAAATAATTTGACACCATATATGAGACAACAGGAAGATTAGCTAAATATATCACTATACCAAACAAATTAAGTAAAATTTATCATTATGTAGCAAATTTTATCACTGTATATCAAATTTTATCAATGAGTGAAATAAATGAAAGTTATACGTTGTTAAATGCATGACTATATACTGTATACCTGCTGGTTTTTGTTGCCCAAAGACTAGTGAGTTTCATCCTTGATTTCTTTGGCAATTTGTGAAACACTGGATAGGAAGTGTTAATTTGTTTTGTTGGATGTTGATGTTGTGTGCGCTCTTCTTTTCTGGTCTTTGGATTTTCTTCAAGCATTGGTTCTACTTGATCAACTGTCTTGTTCTGGTTTGGTTGTCTTTTCATTATGTAGCAAAAATCTGGATCTTTGTGCTCTTTTCTTGTTTCTCTATTTTTGACCCTTTTTATCATTGAGCTGACAAGAGGCGATGTTTTGGGAGTGGTGGCTTCAACTTCAACTTGGATTTGTTCTTCTTCAGTGTCCAGGTAGAGATTTGATTCAACCAACATTGCAATTCTCTCATTAAGTAGCACTATTTCCACATCTTTGACTTCCATTTGTGTCTTTGCTTTCTTGCTTTGTTCTTCCATTTGTTTACTGAGCTTCATGAGTTGGTCCTTAAGCTTGTCATTTTCTGCTTGGATTGTTGCCTTCTCCATTTCTAGCCTTTGGATTATCAGGACATTCTCTTCTAGTTTCTGAAAAGTATGTTCATTGATTTTGACATGGTAGATATTTCTTTCATAGGCAAGTTTCCTTTTTGCTTTCCTCTTTTCAGCCGGTGTTTCATACTTCAATCCCGGGGAAGTTGCTGGACCATTTTTCTGTTTGATCATTGTTTGTTCTTCATCATTTTGTAGGTTGTCAAAAGACAGGTCATTTGTTTGCACATGAAGTGGACCTTCTTGAGTTTCATGCTGAAAGTTGGCTTTCCTTCGTGCATTCTTTTTTGATTGCAGTGTTGTTGATTTCCTCTTTTTTGGAGCACCTGTTTGATTCTTGGGATTCTGTGATTTTCTTCCAGGACTGAGACTGAATATATTTCTGATAATTGGTTCTTCTTCCTTTTCAGATAATTCGGTCTCCTGTTGTTCCTCAAAGTTACATTTTTCATCATCATGCTCATCATCTGTTTGTGGTTGCAATTGTTTGTATATGTTCTGTTCTTCAATTGTGTCTTTCAAATTACTCTCCTACATGAATGAAAATTATTAAAAAAAATGTTATGAGGCAGAGTTAAGTAATAATTTATCATTCGGTGATTCAAATTTATAATAAGAATGGTAATTTGGTTCATGATAACAAGCTTTATTAGTGAATTAGCAATACTAAGCAAAATTTATAAGTCAATGAAGCTAACTAAGAGAATTTATAACTGTGAGCAAAAAGTTATCACTGCATATGAATATTTATTACTGCATAGCAAAATTCATCACTCAATTAAAGAAATAGAGGTTAAACATTGATAAAAATTGTTTATTGAATAATTTCCTAGCACAGATGAAATGCGTAAATAATTTTTCTACCACTAATGCGACAGCATTAAGATTAAGAAAATTTATTAGTCTTGCTAAAATTTATCACTGCATAACAAAGTTTAATATTTGTTTAAACAAAACAAAGGATATGAATGCATACCTCAATATGTTTCAGATCATGCAAGGATGACTTTGCCAATTGTTCTCCGAGATGAGTAATGTTCCATTTTGCAAATCTTGGTATTGGATTCTTCTCATTTGGTTTGATGATCTTTGCATGCTCACATATCCAATACTGTTGAGGACCAAAAAAATGTTGTAGATTAGTATTTAGTAAATGTAGATATTGTAGGTTATAAGTTGTAAGTGAGGTATTTACTTACCAACAAGATGATCACACATCCGCACACTTTATCAATTTGGTTGATGTTGCGTGCTATTGATGTTGTAAGATGATGTTTTGCTGCGCCACACCAATCATAAGATTTCATTTCATCAATATTCTCCAGGTATTTCATGAACCCCCAACCAATTGTTGTCCCAGTACCCGGAAACAACAAAAGCAAACAAACCAGAAGGCACACAAGCCTAACGACATCTTCTATATCTTCATTGTTGGTGCTTCTCAAAAGTTTCGTTATCAAGTTTTGGATTGAAGCACTTGTCATTCTGCTCTCGGTGATTTTTCTTCTTTGCACCATAGCTACGTCATTTTTTCTTCCATATGCAAGATTCATCTTCTTGTGTCCACATGCAATCCCAAAAATTAACTTGAAGTCATTTCTTTTCAATTTCAGCTTCTTGCCAGCAATTTCAAATGTGGTTCCATCCATTTGGTAAGTTTGCAAAATTTTTGCAACCACATCATCATATTTAATTGAATCTCTTCTTTTAACCTTGTTTTTACTCAATGTATCAACCAAAAGTGAAAAAGGTGTCTTTCTCAATAATATCAAATGCTCCTCTTTGAGTTTTGTTGTCTTGAAAAATTTGATAAGAGATTGAATGTTAGAACGGTAGACATACTTTGCTTCATTATCATGTATCTGTTCAGTCCTAGTTTTTCTTCCATCAATTTTTTCTTCCCTCTTGCTTTGTGGAGCTTTGTAGCTGGTTTGAGTTGTTTTGTTTGGGCTTCTCATTGTCAATGTTAGATTCAGGTTTAACTTGTACTTGATTTTCACTGTCATGTGTTGTTGGCTCTATAACAAAGTCGA
Source organism: Camellia japonica (assembly GCA_030407325.1). NCBI lineage: Eukaryota > Viridiplantae > Streptophyta > Magnoliopsida > Ericales > Theaceae > Camellia > Camellia japonica. Next base: position 18,339,008 of record JAPPVO010000013.1, read on the forward strand.
CTTTTTCAATTTTTTTCTTCTTTGAGAAACTTGTTTGTCCGCAACGTAATCTTTTAGAATGACTGGCAACATCTGTACAAAAACATTGAACATAAACATTGAAAATTAAGAAAAATTTTATCATTGAACTAGGGAAACTAAGAAGAATTTATCTATCTGTTATGTATATTAAGCAAATATATAACTGTATAGCAAAGTTTAGATTCCAAATTGCAAAAGAACATGAAGTATGATGTTGAAGATGAAGATGAAAACAATTGTATAGCAAACTTTATCACTGAATTAGCAAAAGTAAGCAAATGCATCATTGTATAGCAAATGAACATAAAGGTATGATTATTATGACGTTGAGCATGATCATAAATTAATACTGTATGGTACAGATTGAAAATAGCTTCAAGCCAAATTGTATCACTCATAACTTAATTCTGTAAGATACACATTCAAAGTAGTTTGAAGTTGAATTTTATTACTCAATTATAGTTATGAAAGAAGAAGGGAAGCAAATCCATAGTTATAAAATAAGAAGAGAAACAAATCCATCATTATAACAAATTTTATCACTCAATTAGGAAAATTAAGCAAACCTATCGTTGAATTGGGTAAAGTAAGCAAATCTGTTATTGTATATCAAATTTTATCACTGAATTAGCAAAATTAAGCAAATCCATCATTGTTTAACAAATGGACATGAAGTTGTGATTATTATGAAGTTGAATATCAATGATAAATTAATACTATATGATACACATTCAAAGTAGCTTGAAGTCGAATTTTATAACTCAATTACAGTTATGAAAGAAGAAAGGAAGCAAATCTATCATTAGAACAAATTTTATGACTCAATTAAGAAAATTAAGCAAATCTATCATGGTTATAGCAAATTTTCTCACTGAATTGGCAAAATATAGTTATAAAAGAAGAACGGAAGATGAATATCACTCACGTTTGATTCGCATGTTTGTTGAAGATGAATGAAGCAGGGAATATAGATGGAAACGGTGGAGGATTTGCTGGGTATCTGTTCGGAATCAGAATACAGATCGAAACAGAGCTATTTTCTCTGGAAACGATGGGAGATTCAGGGAAAACTCTTTGTTTGTTCCGATTTCGAAATCGCAAATCGCCAGTGGTTTGCGAATCGCCTCAGAATGGTTTCCAAATCAGAACAATTGAGAAGGAGCGTGTGTTTCACGCGCACAGGGTAGACCTGTGATATGCTCTTTGATTCACGCGTGTGGTGTGACATTCAGGGGTAAAATTGGAAACTAAAATAGGGTAGGACTTGGTGGGTATTAAGTTGTTTGCAAGGGACCGGCTGGTAAGTGCCCCATTAATATATTGTTATGATATATAGCTGTCCTCTACAAATGGTGAAACAGAGGCACTAGCGTAGCCAGGAATTTGATGGATAGGGGCATAAATTAATGATAATATTAATGTATTTGGTTTGAGTTTTTTTAATTGAGTTTTTTGAATTACGTTTTTTAAAAATTGAATTTTTTGATTTTCGTATTTTTTCGTTTTTAGTGAATATTTTTAAAATTTTAAAAATATTTTTTTTACTTTTTTAAATGAATTTTACTTAGATGTATTTAAAAAATTTGTGAAAAATATTTTAAAAAATTAATAAATACATAAAAATACAAATAATGTACAGAATTTTCATATATATATATATATATATTTGTATTTTTGGTATTTAGTGAATTTTTAAAAGGTTTTTTTCACAAATTTTTTACTTTTTAGGTATATTTATGTTAGATATGTCTAAAAATTAAAAAAATTCAGTAAAAATAAATTAAAAAAACCCGAAAAATAAGAAAGTAGAATTTTCTGAAAAGTATTTTTGGAAAACTCTGACCAAGCAAATTTTTTTATTTTATTTTATAATAAACAACAATGAGATATTACTAAACTTAAATATTAAGAGTCCATTTGGATAAATGTGAATTTTAAATTATTGGATTTGAGATTAAATTTTATATAAATATTGGGGAGTAACTATTTATAGGTAGATTGAAAAATTAAAAAAGAAGATAAGTTGAGATAGAAATAATATATTTTAGTAGAAAAATTCTATAAAACACACCATAAAAAAAAGTGTCTATCATATGTCGTAATTATGATTTTCGTGGGCTTTAGTTATGACACATTATAGTGTTAGATATAATTTAGTTATAATTTCTTGTGATTCTTATTTTGGCTATTACTATATATCAAGTAATAGTTAGTTATGACTCATTTTGATATTAGTTATGACCTATTGTAATTTTTTACTTTTTTTATAATTGAAGATGTGTTACTTGATTATAATTTATATAGTGGTCATTTTAGCTATGAATGGAAAAAAAACATATGGAGGACAAACTCTACATGTCAAATGTACGTAACAATCCAATAAATTTCATATATCTTCATTAAGGTTAATTATGTTTGCATGTCAATAATTATAGATATCACCATTATATTGAAATTTTTATAAATAATAATATAACTTATCATAGTCTCTTTACTTTCAATCAAAATAACCATTATAATTCTCATAATTTTAAAAATATCATTGACATTTCACTTTAAATAATATTTTTATTTAAAATATTTTCTTTATGTTAAAAAAAAAAAATCCAAAACCCCAGGGGGGCACGTGACCCCCCCGGGCCTTGACTGCCTCCGCCCCTGCAACCAGCCAACATTAGAAATAGAATTGTTCGAAGGAATACACAAACCTGAGTTGCTATGAATTTGGACTGACTTGTGATAGAAATCATTGCCACCTCCGTAGCCATCCGCTGAGTATCGGCAAACACCACCTGATTTCGGTGCAACCAAATATTCCAACACACCGTAAATACCAAATCCAACACCTCGGAAGAATGATTTGAAGAAATAAATCAAACCCAATAAAGAAAGCTACAAGTCAGTCTGTCATGCCAAACAAACTTATTTTGCAAACACAAACAAACTGTAGAAAAAAATAAGAAATAATACACAACAGAAATAAATGAATTCGGGTATATCTTTTACCCTCAAACCGAATCCATAGATCATGTATGTAAATCACGTGTCTTCATTGATGTGTTCGAATAATTCCCAGCAATGGGGTAGGACTACTAGAGGGCTATCCACAGTCTTCCCAGTACAAAGACTTCTATGGACAGAGAAAACAGACAAAAAAATGAGAAAGAGACTAGCATATTTTTTATACGGTTAAATTAGCCTCATCCGTATAATATGTTTATTATAATGGAAGTCTTATAACCACCCACAACTCTATTTCTTAAAAAGATGAGATAGTGGGTCATCCATACTTATCCTTAGGATAAGTTAATTCAAGTCTACACTACAAGAATTTATACATTTGGCGACCAAAATTGGCAACCAAAACAATTTTAGTTGCCAAAAATAGTCCTTTTGGCAACTAATTTTTTTTAGTCGCCAAAGGTTCAAATTTTGGCTACCATTTTAATTTAGTCAACATATATTGTTTTTTGGCGACTAAAAAAAAATTTAGTCGCGAAACATATAGTTATAGGCGACTAAAAAACAATTAGTCGCCAAAAGTTAATATTTTACGCTACTAATTCTAAGTTTAGTTGTAGAACAAGCTGATTTGCCGACAAAAATATAGTTTAGTTGCCAAATATAATGGACATTGTTTACACTTTTTGGTGACTAAACAATTTAGTCGGTGTATATTTACTTTTTGCTGACAAAAAATAAAATTAGTACCCAAAACATACTTTGGCTACCAATATATTAGTCGCTAATACGTAATTTTTGGCTGCAAAACAGGTTGTCGTTATTCAATACTATTTGGCGACTAAAATGTGAAATAGTCGCTAAAAGTTGAATTTTTTTTTTTAGAGGGAAACCAATATAATTTGGCGCCCGATATGTCTGTCTCTCATACACATACACACACACACGATATACACTGTCTCAAACAAATTTCGCTCTCTTTCGACACTACCAAGCCTCACCACCGTCATTGGCCACCGGCGAGAGAGACTGTCGCACATCGCCACCGCCACCTGCAAAGCACCAGCGCCACTTAATCACAAGTATATTTCTCTCGCTCTGCCGCTCTCGGTCTCTCTCCCTCTCCCTCTTTGTCGCTCTTGGTCTCTCTTGCTCTCTGTCGATGGAGCTCTCTCTCCCTCTCTGTGCATCTCGATCTCCTCCTCCCTCTCTCTCTCTCTCTCTCTCCCTTCCTTCCTCTATTTCCCCATTTCTCACACTTGCCCTAGGGTTTTATATATTTTTGTTGTTTAATTTTGTGTTGAATTTGAGTTAATGTTGTGTTGATTTCCCATACTTGGTATAGGGTTTGTGTTGATTTTTACACAGAAATCCCAAATTCAAGTTGGATTGAGCAAGAATTAGGGGCATGACTAGGGTATTCTAATTCTAAACTATTTAGTAACAGTAATGAACTTGTACAAAATGTATTGTCCACTTTCAGTCAAGATGGTGAGAAAACTGAAGCGAATGTGGGAAACCCAGATGGATTACGAACTTTAAACCAAAATGTAGAACATTGGCATTCATTTTGCTTTTCTATGATTCGATCCTTAGGTTCAAGCTCTGTATTGCGGTTCTGTACTTATGAATTATGTCATTTGCTTTACATTAATTCATGTTTCAGATCCATGAATCTGTGACATTATGTTGTGAAATATAGGACCTGCTCTCTCTTTATGCTGTGTTGTTTTGTTTAGTATCAAATAGATGTTTGGAGTGAAATTAGGCTCGAATTGGTTTGACTTGTTCGCTTTATTCATATCAATCTCTCTCATTTGATTGTTCTCTTGAGCTATATCGAACCTATATTCATGTCCTTTTTGCTCAGCTAAGTGGATCTACTTGAAGAAACATTTAATTAAGTTATATGCTTTGTAATGAAGTTTGTTTGGGCCAAATGTCATATATATATGTATGTCTTTTTTTTTTGTTTGTCTTCATTCTCCAGTTTTGTTGACAAAAAGAAGGAAAATAGAACTGTTATGATGCTTTTAGAAACTTTGAAGGCCCCTGTTTGCAATTTTATTAGAGATTCTCAACTCAAGATATCTTTCGGGAAAAGTAGTAATAAATTGGCCCTAAACTTGGACACCATATATCTATCTATAATCCATATCTATAAAATTCCAAAAAGAGAACACCCTTACTTGTTTTTGAAACCATGTCAATATTTAGTTTTCCTAGAGCACCATTTGTTTTTCATAAATATCTCTACGTTCTAGCTTTTGCAAGCGATATAATATGTTTTTAGCTTGTAACTATTTTAAATTTTAAATTCAACATTCTATTTTGTTGCAAATGCAAAGTGAGAAGTGTGAAACTGGATCGGATAAAAAGAAAAATAAATAAACTTCACGCACATTGTGCATGGCACCTTGCTAATATAACATTGCATCACTCTTATACTTGTATTAACACTTTGGGGTTATGCTATATGAGGCTTTTCGCCAAACTTACAATGACATTCACCATAAGTAATGAAAAAAATAGTCATCTAATCAATTAGGTATTGTATAACTGCCTCCTTCATCTCCCCTTTATATTACGTAAATTCCTAAGGCACTGCTTTGTTCATTGTAATTTGGTTTGTCTAACTCTATGATATGCAATAATGTGTTGTGAAGCTCCTATTTTTTCAAGTGATGATTGTTTATAGAACACTTCTCTTAAGAAATTTCCATGAACATATTTTCCATCATCGTTTTCTTTAGTTTCACATTGCAAAAATTAAAAATCCAAAAAGGAAAAGCCTAGTTTATTATTTTCTAGCTTTCATAAAAACTAGGAAACACATGTAAAAAGTTTAGCCAATTAGTGTTAAATTTTTCATGAGATGATGAGAGTAGGAGTATCATGTATTAAAATGAATTAAGAAGCAACATATGATGGCCTAAATCATTGAGTGGGTGTTGCAGTCTAATAGGGACTTTGGTATTTCATAAAAACTAGGAAGCGCATGTAAAAAGTTTGAAAAATGCTTGGTGGTCCGAATTTGTGTCGTTTTGAGACATTCGAACCATTCGGGCTATGAAAATTCGGGCCACCAAGCATTACTGAAAAAGTTTAGCCAATTAGTGTTAAATTTTTCATGAGATGATGAGGATAGGAATATCATGTATTAAAATGAATTAAGAAGCAACATATGAGGGCCTAAAGCATGGAGTGGATGTTGCAGTCTAATGGGAACTTTTGTATTTTTTATTATATTTTGATTAAGTTTGTACACCGATGTGTTTCTCTTTGGCCTTATACATGCTAACAGTGCTAGAACAAGTTGCAATTATAATGGTTAAATTAAGAAAATTGAGTTTAATCAGTAGATAAAGTTTGAAAGAGGTTAAAAGATCTAGGGGACCTTAAATTCCTTGCCTAAAGTTGTGGGCACCAAAAAAAAAAAAAAAAAAAAAAAAACTAATAATAAATAAAAATAAAAAAAGAAAGAAAGAAAGAAAAGTTGAGCGAGGGAAAACACCCTGAACATTCATGTCACTAATAAGATTGAAGATTTTTTTAAAGAAATTCAATCCCATACTTTGGTTTTCAACGTCTTCAAAATTGAGACTAAGATTGCATACATCTTGCCTTTCTCAAAACTCGCTTTAGAAAAAAGATTCGTGTACTAGGTTGTCATACATTGGTGGCCAATAATTGGTTGATCTTATATCTTCTATTTATTTTTAATTTTTTTTTTGGGGGGGGGGGGGGGGGGGGGGAGGAGAGAAAATTGAACCAATTATCATGTTACATTAATTAACAATTAACTTATTATATGCCCTTCATGATCTTTCTCTAAACTGCAGATATTTCTTCTTTACAACTAGAGTGAAAATGGTTGGTCATTAGGTCACCTTGAAAGGTCCAGGGGTGATCAAGGAGATTTGTTTGGGGATTATAATTGGTCTATCTATTGCCAACGTATGGAAGAAGAAACAGTGGGACATGAAGAAAAGAACCACAGGATTCTATGACTCGCTCAATAAAGGTGAGATTAGCTTAGTTCCCCATGAGTAGTTGTTCTCGTGCCCTTTCTCATTTTATATACTTTTGTTAATAGTTTTTCAGTAAGTTTAGGAATATGTAAACCAAACACAAACCGGACCTAGAAACACATGAATGAACATGATTTCTACAAAATTAGTTGACGGTCTCACTTCTAAAAAATCATGTTTCGTCAATGTATTTTTTGTCAAGTTCTGTGTTTAATGTTTATGTTCCTTGACTAATTGTTATTTTTTTGGTCAGGTTAATGTTTGTTGTCATGCTTTGGATGTTTTTTGGTAGCAAAGAGAAATAAATTTTCTGTCAATTAAACTTGAGGGTAGATACTTACTGTTATTGCGAAATTGTTTTAATCTCTTTTTGGTGACGTTATCCCATTTTCCATGGTTTTGTGAAATGCTATAAATTAGTTGAGTATTGTTTCTTACCCAATTTTCGATTTATTACTTCTAAACTCAAAGACAATGGATTTCATATGCATTTATTAATATAGATCTCATTATCTTTATGTTACATACTTTCCTAAGGGTAAATTTCACTAAACTCCCCTAAGATTTGAAAAAAAAAAATACAGTGAACTCCACAAGTTTGGCATAATTACATTGGGATTCCTAAAAATTTTACTTTACATAACACTTAAACCCCTTTTCATCAATAATTTATTCATATTTATGAAAAAATGATATTATCAACTCTTTTATATTGAAATGTATATTTTACCTTATTCCTCTTTGTATCTTTGCACTATTTGTATTAATTTTAGTACATTTAGTCTTACTAAATGTACCAAAATTAATGCTTGTATTTTCTGTAAACTTTAGGATAGGTCTGTGTAACTTATCCTTTTCTAAATGTATAAAGTATCATTGTCAGACATTATACTTGGATAAGGATGTGAGTATGAGATATGTAGCCAATATGTGTAATTAGACATTCACCTACAAACGTACTTACCAATTCGAGTTAATCGTAAAACTATACAGAAAATATGAATAAAATGCTTTATGGCATATTGTGCACACCATTCTATTCTAGAAATAAATGAAATTTATTAAGAAATAGGAATATTTTGTAATGTACATGGGTATCAGGTTAAATTAAAGGAATCGGATACCTAGAGACGAACCTATGTAGCTTTCTTTATTAAAATTTATTCAAACAAGGGCATTAAGAAGGCGAAAATGCAAAACAGCCCCCAAACCACCGTACGGATATCACAACCAGCTTCCCCATGACAAATAGGACCTGTGACAACAGACAGAATGCAATTAGCATGTGTAGGTTAGGAATTAGAGCCGAAAACACCTTTAACTTAACCGAAAAAGGGCGTTAAGGAGGTGAAAATGCAAAACAGCCCCCGAACCACTGTACGGATATCACAACCAGCTTCCCCATGACAAATAGGACTTGTGACAATAGACAAAATGTAATTAGCACGTGTAGGTTGGGAGTTAGAGCCGAAAACGCATTTAACTTAATCGAAAAATGGCGTTAAGGAAGCGAAAATGTGAAACAACTCCTGAACCACCGAACGGATATCACAACCAGCTTCCCCAAGACAAATAGGACTTGTGACAATAGACAGAATGTAATTAGCACGTGTAGGTATAGCTCAACTTTTTCGCGCCCCCTTTTGGAGGTTTGAAAGAAGCCCTACAGTTTGGACTCTTGCGGTTCTGAATCTAATCTCACAAGTGCAATGTAAAATTGATAAACACAAAAAAGTCCAAATCCGGAAAATCTTTTGGAAAATCATTTTTTGAATAAAAAATGCCAAAATTGGACTGCTTTGCCAGATACAGAGTCGCCACCTAAATATTTTTATTTTTGTAAAATTTAGGAAACCCATGACTCGTGCCAAAGGCCACGTGTCCGTCATCACCAAACTTGCATCGGCTCAAGAACTTGGGTACAAGAGGGGAAGGTCATGAATTGAGCACCCTCGCTCGCCCGATCAAATATCCGCCTCTACTAATCATGATATGATTTTTATCAATATTATATGTTCTTGTTCCGGTTTATTAGGCTAGTATTTACTATGTGATGCGCGCACGCAAGGTATAGACTAGTTTGCCCGAATTGGAACAATTCAATTTCATGTTTGTTTTGCAAAGGGTTTAATTTTGCCACTTAACAAAGTGGGCTTGAAGTTTGTGAATTTGCCACTTGACAAACTAGGATTAAACGTACATTCATCGAATCATTCCAATTCAAGCAACAAGCCTTCATCCACAGGCACTCAAACAATTTAACAAGTAAGCACTTAGCTTCATGGCAAGCATGCTAGTCATGGTAACAATCACACTCATGCGATATGCTAAAGCAAGTAAAGGCTCACCTAGTACTCCAAGCCAAAAAAAAAGAAGCTAGTTAGAAAAAACATGTTCATAACTATGCCAAATGTCTAATGCAACACATGCAATATGTAATTACTAGGCTCGGCTACTAATATGGTATATGACTCAATTCAAGACATGCGGTCTAAGCACGTATTCGACGAAATATTTAAACAACAATGCAGTTAGAATGATGCGTCGAGCCTCAATGTATACAATACAAGATGAATGGATGCAAGCATAAGGTATGCTAAACAAAATGTGATGCTCCCAATCTAACCATCGCAAGAAAATAAAATAAAAGGGAGAAAGACGTGAGGTTGGAAGACATGCACGTTATTACAACATTAATGCCCTCATGTAAGAGGGTCCGAATGAATTAACTAGCTAAGCTAAACTACTTAACTAATTATTACAAAACTTGAATAAATAAATTAACTAACTATTCTAAGCTAATTAATTAATTATTACAACAAATTAATTAACTATTCTAGCTAATTATAAAAACAACTAATTAACTATTCTAGTTTAACTAATTAAAAAATTACAACAGCTAACTAATTAATTACATACAAGAAATTAACTAATTACAACAATGAAATACTATGCTAAACTAACTATTCCACCTCAGGAAATGAGGAATGCACAAGGATGCAAGGTTTTCCACTTGAAAACAACTGATGTCTTGCTGTTGTATGCCTCTGTTGCACAACACTTACACTGTTTTCCTTCTCTAGATCAACTCTGCTCTGCTTTAGAAGCACACTATTGAATTTTTCACTAGTGGCCGGCAGGCCAGAAGTGAGGGGTTGCCGGTCAACACTGAGGGGTTGCCAGCCATTAGAGGTGGCCTGTTGGCCATTGCTAAGGGGTTGCCGGCCACTGAAGCCAAGTCCTTCATTGCTGCAACAAAGGACAAACAGAGCAAGAATAGGGTATTCTCAAGGATTGTCTGCATACTTTGCCTCTCCTTATCAGCAAACAAGTCAAAGGAGGGACAAAATTTGGTTCACAAACCATCAATCAAGCAATTTCATTGCATGATGGCTTATGGACCAAAGTGCAAGTTCAATAAATGCAACAAAACAAGACTCCAAAAACCACCTCCCTATCATCTATGATCAAGGGAAGTAGTTGACAATGAATCTTGAGCTACTTTGATCACTAGTGACTATGAAACAACTCAAGACTCAAGGGTTCAATTAACGTCCGATTGAACCCTACCAAATTGATTATCTTACACCATTTTAGTCCATTTAACTCCATTTTAATTACCAACCATCCTTTAATTCATTAAGTCCAAGAATGAGTTAAAGTCCTCTAAGGGAGTGAAGTACCAAACCAAGAGTTAACTTAAGACATGAAAGAGATGTCAAACCATTAAGCAAGACAACCTCAATCTCATACTTAAAAGAACAAGAGGTTTGAAACAACTCTCAAAGCAAAACAAAACCTAAGAAAGGGGGTGGGGGGTGGGGTGGGGAGATTGCAGAGATTATTAGTGCTGAAAATAAGTGAGAAAAGCACTAAAACATGCAATCAACTCAAACAAGTGGTGTCTAGAGGCCTAAAACACCAAGCTTGTGAGGACAATTACACTAGAAGCATGTTATACAAACCTCAAATGCAACTAACAACCAAAAACAGTCCTAAAATAGTCTAAAAATAGTCTTAAAACATGCTGGAATTAAGACAAAAATAGCTAGAATAATAAGCTAACACATAAAGCAAACTAGGCTAGTAAGCAAGACACAAGAAGGGGAGGCTAACCTCTCCAATTTTGGACTTCAAAACATGATTTTAGCCACTGAAATGACTTTGAAAAATAGTGTTTAAAAGCTCAAAAAAAGATAATGCAAAGGTGGGAAACACAAGGGTAAAGACCTTGAGTGCAAGGTATAAAGAAAGGTGGACCACCCCTCAACCTTATTGGCCGTAAAACAACAAGTTTCAGCCGAAAAATATAGATTTCATACAGCCCAAAAATCAGTAGAAAAGATGGAAATCAAGTGGTGTAAAGATGGTACAAAAGCAAGAGAAAGTATACATCTTGAAGAGGAATGAACCCCTAAGTTACAAACTACCAATTTCACACTCTCAAGTGCTTCAAGAGCTCAAATTCAAGCTCAAATAACCTCAGCAAGAAGCTCTCTAGGTTAGTTTAGAGTGTTTGGGCTAAGGCTATACAAGTTACAAAAGGGAGAGAGAGAATTGTAGAGAGAGAGAAATTGAAGAGTGAGAGAGAGAGAGAGAGAATTTTAACTCCTAAACTTTTCTAACCTTCAAAGCAAGAAGAGAGGTCCTCTATATATAGAAATATATGAGCTTGGGTCGAAAATATCTAAAAAAAGACAACTGGAGCTTTATGGAAACAGCTGAAGAAAATATCTAGTTTTTACACTAGTGGCCGGCAGGCTAGCAGTGGTGGCCGGCCGGCCATCATTGGTGGCCAGCAGGCCAAAAATGGTGGCTTGCTGTCCATAAATAGTTGCTGTCGGCCACCTGCCGACCATGACTCTAGGCCCGACTTCAAATGGGCATATCTCTTTCATCTGGACTCCTTTTCAGGTCATTCTTGAGTCTAAATTGAAGCCCCGAAAGTTTACTTTCCAATGGTGGCAGCCTCACATCTAAATTCTAAGTGTGCAAAGAGATATGCCTATTTTAGTGAAGGTTGCTCAGTTTTGGTCTTAATCAGATTGATGCCTAACTTCAAACAGCCATATCTCCTTCATCCGGACTCAACTTTAAGAGATTCTTGAGTGTAAAATGAGGCCCCGGAAGTCCACTTTCCAATGGTGATGGCCTCACAACTAAAGTCTAAGTGCAAAAAAGGATAGGCCTAATTTAGTGAAGGCTGCCCGGTTCTCTCTTAACGATTTCAATCTAAACCACTTCCCTAACTAGTTTTCTTCCCTCCACTCTTATTTTCTTCAACTCCAAACCTCTAAATAAGATGTTTAAATGGATTTTTTAAAGAGTTCACCTCTCTTCCATTTATTTCCACTTTGTACTTGCTCGGTTTACCGAAAAGTACAACTTTTAACGAAATACAAGTCTCGGAACATCGTAGAAACTTTTTGAAAAATATTTTGAAAGAGAGGGTTTAAAGATCTAAAAAAAGTTTTGGTCAAAATAGTTTTGGTCCAAAATGGGGTGCAAGGTTGGGATTTACAAGCTCTTCTTGCTGAAGAAATCAAACATTTACATAGCACAACTTTCATCATCGAGTGGCGCTCAAGTCTTAAGGGCTGTCAAAGATGGGTTGTCTACAGTAGGTTGGGAGTTTGAGCCGAAAACATCTTTAACTTAACCGAAAAAGGGCGTTAAAGAGGCAAAAATGCAAAACAGCCCCCGAACCATCGTAAAGATATCACAACCAGCTTCCCCATGAAAAATAGGACCTGTGACAATAGACGGAATGTAAATAGCACGTGTAGGTTGGGAGTTAGAGCCGAAAACGCCTTTAACTTAACTAAAAAAGGGCGTTAAGGAGGTGAAAATGCAAAACCGCCCCTGAACCACCGTACATATATCACAACCAGCTTCCCTATGACAAATAGGACTTGTGACAATAGACAGAATGTAATTAGCATGTGTAGGTTGGGAGTTAGAGCCGAAAATGCCTTTAACTTAACCAAAAAAGGGCGTTAAGGAGGCAAAAATGCAAAACAGCCCCCGAACCACCGTAAAGATATCACAACCAGCTTTTCCATGACAAATAGAACCTATGACAATAGACGGAATTTAATTACCACATGTAGGTTGGGATTTAGAGCCGAAAACAATTTAAACATAATCGAAAAAGGGCGTTAAGGGGGCGAAAATGCAAATCGGCCACCGAACCACCGTATGGATGTCACAACTAGCTTTTCCATGGAAATTAGGACCTACGACAGTAGACGGGATGTAATCAGCATGTGTAGGTTAGGAGTTAGAGTCGAAAACTCCTTAAACTTAATCGAAAAAAGGCGCAAAGGGGGCAAAAATGCAAATCGGCCCCTGAACCACTGTACAAATGTCACAACCAAATTTCTCACAACAAATAGGACCTGTCACAATAGACAAAATGTAATTAGCACGTATAGGTTGGGAGTTAGAGCCGAAAATAGCTTAAACTTAACCAGAAAAGGGCCCAAAGGGGGCGAAAATGCAAATCGGCCCCTGAACCACTGTACAAATGTCAAAACCAGCTTTCTCATGACAAATAGGACCTGTGACAATAGATGGACTATCATTAGCACGTGTAGGTTGGGAGTTAGAGCTGAAAACGCCTTAAACTTAACCGAAAAAGGGCGTTAAGTGGGCGAAAATGCGAATCGGCCCTCGAACCACTGTACGGATGTCACAACCAGCTTCCCCATGGCAATTAGGATTTGTGACAGTAGACGAGATGTAATTAGCACGTGTAGGTTGGGAGTTAAAGCTGAAAACTCCTTAAACTTAAAAGAAAAAGGGCGCAAATGGGGCGAAAATGCGAATCGGCCCCTGAACCACCGTACGAATGTCATAACCAGCTTTCTCATGAAAAATAGGACTAGTGACAGTAGACAGACTGTCATTAGCACGTGCAGGTTGGGAGTTAGAGCCGAAAATGCCTTAAACTTAATCGAAAAAGGTCGTTAAGGAGGCGAAAATGCAAAACAGCCCCCGAGCCACCGTACAGATGTCACAACTAGCTTCCTCACGAGAAAATAGGACCTGTGACAATAGACGGAATGTAAGTAGCACATGTAGCTTGAGAGTTAGAGCTGAAAACGCTTTGAACTTAACCGAAAAAAGGCGCTAAGGAGTCAAAAATGCAAATCGGCCCCGAATCACTGTATGGATGTCACAACCAGCTTCCCCATGGAAATTAGGACCTGTGACAATAGACGGGATGTAGTTAGCACGTGAAGGTTGGGAGTTAGAGCCAAAAACTCTTTAAACTTAACTGAAAAAGGGTGCAAAGGGGGTAAAAATGCGAATCGGCCTCCGAACCATCGTACAAATGTCATAACCAGCTTTCTCATGAAAAATAGGACCAGTGGCAACAAACCAATTGTCATTAGCACTTGTAGGTTAGGAGTTAGAGTCGAAAACGCCTTAAACTTAACCAAAAACGGGCGCAAATGAGGCGAAAATGCGAATCGGCCCCAGAACCACTGCACAGATGTCACAACCAGCTTCCTCAAGACAAATAGGACCAGTGACAATAGATGGATTGTCATTAGCACGTGTAGGTTGGGAGTTAGAGCCGAAAACGCCTTAAACTTAACCGAAAAATGACGTTAAGGGGGCAAAAATGCAAAAAAGCCCCCAAACCACTGTACAGATGTCACAACCATCTTCCTCACGAAAATAGGACCTGTGACAATAGACAGATCGTAATTACCATGTGTAGCTTGAGAGTTAAAGCCAAAAATGCCTTAAAGTTAACCGAAAAAGGGCGTTAGGAGGCAAAAATGTGAATCGGCCCCCAAACCACCGTACGGATGTGACAACCAACTTTTGTCAGATAACTTTTGCATTCCAACTGATAGTTACTGGCATGGCATATAGATCACCTTTTGTCGTGGTACAGATTACGATGGTAATTTGTACCACGCCAAATAGACATTTCACATGGTACTAAATATATTTTTTTGTATATGGATGGTTGGATTTTTGTATACTTCTCTATTTTGTGTGGAAGTATAATTTTAGTTTCGACAATAGTTGGTTTGTATGGAATATGTACATTTACAGTTATTCATTTTTGGATGGATGGAAGTAATTTGGATTGTGGAATGATTGATAAAATATGTATTGTTTTGTTTATACACATACTACAGGTTGCATAGAATATAGATAGATTGTGGAGAAATTACAATTTTGTGATAAAACATATAAGACCATTTTTTTGGCAACTCAACAATTCGTACTCAAAAAGGAAGTACATATTTCAATGACTAAAATGTTATCAACCCTACCAAACAGTGAACGTCAAATGATGTTTTGGCAATGGAAGAAAACAAGCCTTGCTGGAGGAAAAGTAATGAGGCAGAAAATTGTTAAACCAATATCAAATTACGAATGTTAGGATAAAGTTCTATTACAGTTACAAGGGGTGTGACATTACGCTCAAATGCTATATATGGAACTAATTGGTGTATTTTTATTTATTTTTAAATTTTTTTTTTTGTAGATGTTTTTGGCATGGAGTTGTGGATATTCTATTTTTGTGGATGGATGACAATTTACACTTTTGTAAACTCTTGCATTTTTGTCGTTCTCTGCTTTTTGTGTGAGTTTGTATTAATTGTACAGAATACTTTTGGCGGGGTACATAATATTTTTGCCTTCAAACAGATAATTGATGTCGTTGTACATATTACCATGGTATTTTGTACCATGCCAAATGGTCATTTGGCATAGTAGTAAATATATTTTTGTATATGGAGGATGCAATTTCCCTATGATCATTTATGTTATGTATGGAATTATTATTTTAAATTGGAATTAATGTATTTGATTTGTATGGAATTATTGACATTTGAAGGTATTAATTTTTAGATGGTTGGAAGTGAAATGAATGTAGATTGTTGAATAGGTGATAATATATGTATAAACCAGTTTGTATATATCAAACAGGTTGCATGGAATACATACAGGTTGTGGGTGTGGACAAATTTAAAATAAAAAAAACAAAAAAAAAACATAAAAATGATGTTTTGGCAACTAAAAAATTGGTAGCCAAAAATAAAGTCAATCACTTTGCTTGGTTCCATTTTTCCAAAAACACTATTCATAAAATTCTACTTTCTTGTTTTCCGTATTTTTTTGTTTTCACTGAATTTTTTTAATATTTTAAGCAATTTTTTTTTATACTTTTTAGACATACCTAACATAAATATACTTAAAAAAAAAAATTGTTAAAATTTTTTTAAAAATTCACTAAATACCAAAAATATATATATAAAAAAAATGAGAATTCAGTACATTTTTTGTATTTTTATATATTTATTAATTTTTTAAAATATTTTTCACAAATTTTTTACTTTTAAATACATCTAAGTAAGGTATATCTAAAAAGTAAAAAAAAAATGTTTAAAATTTTAAAAATATTCACTAAAAACAAAAAAATACGAAAACTAAAAAATTCAGTTTAAAAAAATTTAATCCAAAAAACTCAAACCAAAAACACTGAATATTTTTGCCAACTAAATAGTTAGTAGCTAAAAAAAAGAATAAAATGAAAACAAATCTTTTGGCCACTAAATATTTAGTAGCCATAACAAATAAGGCTTTAGGTGACTAATAATTTAGTAGCCAAAAAAAAAAAAAAAAAGGAAAAACACTTACGGCGACCAAACCATTAGTAGCCAAAACAGAAAATATTAGACCTTAGGCGACGGAAGTGTTAGTAGCTAAGCAATTTGAGCTTTGGCGACAAAAATACTAGTCACTGAAAAGTGCTTTAGGTGACTAAAATATTAGTAGCCAAACAGAAAATGGTAGACCTTAGGCGACTAAAGTTTAAGTAGCTAAACAGTTCAGGTTTTGGCGACCAAAAATATTAGTTACTGAAAATGTCATGTTAAATTTAGTTGAAACACTTTTGACGACTAAATTATTAGTCGCCAATTGTGTGCTTTTAGCGACTAAAATTTTTTTAGTTGCCAATTACTTTCTCTAACTATCTTTCAACGACAAAGGTGGCGACCAAAAATATTAGTTGGCAAAAGGTTTTGGCGACCAAAATTGAACCTTTAGCGACTAAAAAATTAATCGCCAAATCTGTCTTTTGTTGTAGTGCTACTTTGACTGGGTCTCGCCTTATGGGTTTTGAGTCATGTGACCATGGGTGACCCAATCGGATACGAGTTCTAAACCCAACTCAATTTCCAACACACACCATGTCTGTTAGGTTTTTGTTATTGGCAATCTCGTTTAACGAAACTCCTTTCAGTTGTAATTTTATTAGATCTTTTATTTAAGTGAGGCTATGAGTATTTAGGTATGAATCCAACCCGAATTGAGCCTATGCGGAGGAGTTTATGATCTTAATCCTATCAGACAAAGAAGCAATACAGTTGCAAAAGTACTAGGAATGTATTTTTCCGCTCAGTGGCCATTCCTGTGCTCGAGCGTAGATCCGTGTTCTGAAACTAGCATTTTAGTCAGTCCGCTCGAGCATCCATTCCTGCGCTCAAGTGAAGATCGCGGCCCTATTTTCTATAAATATGTGGTTTTATCAGATTTTAGGGTTACAATTTCTAGATCTTGTTCTTGGGTATTAGGGTTTTTATCTGGAACTTCTTTGCTTGTTTCCTTTGATATCTGTGAGAGTTTAATCTTGAATTGAGTGGATTATATCAAAGGGTTTGTTTAGTCTGTTTTATTCAAAAGAGAAAGTTGTTCTTCGGTGGATTTTGGAAAATACGGGCCTGAAACTTTGGTAGATTCCGGAGTGTCTCATCGTCGTGATTCGACATCGACGTTGTGAATTCAACGTTGGACAAGACAATTCCGAGGTGAAGACGAGGCTGGAAGAGGCACATAGAGGTCGATTCAATTCGGACGTAGATTCGCTAGATAATTGAGAGTACAATTGTGTAATTTCTTTTGTCTTCTTAGTGGATTATTTTATGGCTTTTTCTCATGGTTTGTTTATCACAATTGAAGGCACTCCAATTGTGATTTTTCTACGTAAAATTGTCGTATCGATTTGTCTTAGATTATTTGATTGGAATTTCTATTTACTGGTTAATTGATAAATAATCACAAATCAATATCTAAGAGTGTTTTAGGTTTTTCAATGTCTAACCGTCTCCAAATCTTCAAGACAAACATCACAGACATCGTGCACAGGTATTCGCTTCTGGACGAAATTCAATTTGATCCGAAGAGTATCAAGACACAATTTCCACGCAAACACCTTGATTTTCGAAGAAATTTTCAAGCGCCAAACTAAGCCCCAAAAATATTCCATAGATAAACTATCCCCTAAAAAACTAACCTGCATAATAATTGATTGCTAACCAATAAAAAATAAATAAAAATGGCCTATGAAAAATGGAAATATATTACTGATTTTTTTTTTCTTTCCTCCCCTACCAAATAGGGAATATTGTGTAATTGGGAAATTTATGGATATGGACCCTCCATCTTTTGATTCACATCAAAACAAAAATTGACTTACAAATTCAATTTGACGTCGTATTTAAATTTTAAATTTTGCTAGAAATTTATAGAATGATAAGTAAATGGAAAAGAAAAATTAGTGAAATAAAATCTTCTTTTCTTTCTTTTTTTATCGACAATTTTCCTTTTTTATAAGAGTGAGTTTGACAACAATCAATAAGTTGCTTATTTGTTTATTTATGTCACATCACCTCTCTATTTTTCTGTACATTTTTTTCCGTAAAATCATAAATAAGCTGCTTATTGACTTATTTGAGGCCTCGTTCGGGAACAAGCTATTTTAGTAACTTTTCGGCTAAAATATAATATAACAAAAACTAGTATGTTTGGAATGATTTTTTGATTTTTTACAAAAAGATGTGCAAAAAGTAGAGAGAAAATGAAATATTTGACTTTTTGGTATATGTTATAGGCTTTTTGATTTTTTTAATAACTTTTTTGCTTTTAAGCCAAAATAAGCACATGCCAAACGATTAGTTATATAACGTGTTTACTTTTCTACATGTCTTTTTATAATAAACAAATAAACCATACCCAAAACCCAAACTCACCCTAAAACATTACAAATGGAATGAAAATACCAAGCATGACTGGAGAATCAATAATATTATAACACTAATAAATATACCAAATAGATACAAAAAGCAAAAATATTGTTGAATTAAAGTTTTAACAATATCACAATATGATCCTCTCATGTCACTATTGTCACCACACCACCATCACTGTTCTTGTCGTGCACCCACCATTCTATTACTAGTGCACATGAACACTGGAACTACCACCATCACAACCACTAGTATATCCATTTCGAAACCACAATCAAACAGAGACGTTTTCTATGAAAAATGTTTTTAAAAAACGCTTATAAGTCTCTCTATTTGGTGACTCAACTTGAGTTGATAGGTGTTATTAGGGCTAGGTGGGTCCACCATGGGTCCATCTCAGTAATCCGAATCCTTTTTATTTATTTTTTTAATTTTTTTTGTAGGATTTGCTAAGAAGATCATTGATGTAAAGTATGAAATTGATTAGACATTTTCAAGATGAGATTTCATTTGTCTTAAAAAATCAATGATATATTTTCATTTGTCTTATAAAAGAAATGAAATGTCTATTCTCATGCCTTAAAAAAATGAAAAATCTATGTCTAAGATAAATGTGATCTAATCATATGATTAATAATATTCAATAGTGCAATGCTATATAAATAGAATTTGTGTATAAAAGATTGATACATTATGATGCGTCTCATTTATAGTCATTTATTGAAAGTAAAAATGCCATTCATCATTGCAAAAATATCATTACTACATCATTCTTGTCTTAAATTTTGAATGAAAATTATGTAGGTATATCATTTTTCGATAACATGATTTTTGGAAAGATCATTTTCTGCATGAATTATTTATTCACGAATTTATTTTGATGATTCGAATAATTCCTATTGTAGAATTAATTGAGTAGATCATTCATGAAAAAAATAAGTTACTTGGACATTTATAGTCCCATAACAAGACTATATTTGTTTTTTTTTTAAATAAATAATTAGCATGATTTTGATAATTTTTTAAAAATAATTAAGGCTTGATCATAGAGTTACATATGTTTGATCAACCTGATTTTTTGCATATATTTGACGAATTCTATAATATGAATAGATCGGATTATCAAAGTAGGCTTGAGACAAACTCTCATAAGCTCTCACAATAGGATTGTTATGCCTTATGGCATAGCAACAGCCTCCCACCCAATAAATAAACAATTTGAATGATCATACATGAATCTACATTGGATCTACTAAGACAAATGTGAACTAATTGGATAGAAACCATTCCATTTTAGAAAAGTATTTTCCATATATAAGAAAATATTATTTTACCGAAATAGACGGAATGGTCAAATGTATCTGCTTTGACAAAAAGGATTCTAATGGAAAGACTAGCGAAATGAAATTATGTGTGCTGAGTCTGTTTTGCAAAGACTTTTGACAATTTATTATTTATTTTTTATTTTTTGATAATGCAGTTCGTTCCCGGTGGATGGACTGGACCGATCCAAGCTCCTCAAGCCCATGTCTGAGTGGCGAAGCCGACTAGAAGACCTGCAAGTAAGTTCAATGGGGAACGGGGTAGTCCCCTAGCGAACCCTCCGACGGGCAAGTTAGCAAGTAGGGAAAAGAGATAAAGTATATATAGAGAGAGATTGGAGATAGAAAGCTTAACCTTCTTCTTGTCTTCGATACTTGCTTATATCCTTTGGTAATCATTTCACTGTCCCTTCCGACGTGCCCACCTCGCCGAAAGCCTGTGCTGTAGCTTACCTTGTTCAGGGTAGGGGGCGCTGTTCCGACGGGGAGGTGTTGTCGTAATAAATGCTGTGATGGGCTGCATTAATGGTGATGTGTTGTGGCAATAACTTTGCAGATCTTTGTTTGCTGATGTGGCTTGTCCTACACCTGCAATATGTCCGAATGCCATTGGCCCTTCATGCCCAGTTGGCCTCCAGCTGTCCTGGACTTTACCAACCGGGTTATGCAATGGGGTCCAAATGGTGGGCTTTGGTTTGTTCACTATGGGCTGTGGCCTTTATGGGCCTATCCATATCAGTAGTTCCCCATTCCCAAGTGCAGCTTCAGTCCAACGAAGGGAATAGTAATGAGAAAGCTGTGCCCGACCGTTAGGGGGGGGGTCGAGTTAGTGGACCGAGCGTGAAAGGGTCCGACCGTGGAGGGTGACCGAGCGGCAAGGCCGACCATGAGGTGTACCGACTGCGAGGGGAGCCGAGTGGGAGGGCCGGCCGTGAGGAGTGCAGCTGTGGGAAGGGTCGATCGCGCGATGACCGAACGGGAAGGAAAACCGCGAGGCCGACCGCGTGAAGGCCGAGCGGAAGAGCCGACCGGGAGGAGGGCTGACCATGTGAAGGCTGAGCGGACGAGCCGACCGCGTGAAGGTTGACCGTGTGACCTGACCGTGAGGAGGGCCGACCATGTGAAGGTTGAGCGGACGAGCCGACCGCGTGAAGGCCGACCGTGTGAGCCGACCGTGAGGGGGCTGACCATGTGAAGGCCGAGCGGAGGGGTGCGGGGCTAAAGAGGTGGCGTGTGAAATGAGGATTTGAAGTGGAAAAGACAGGGAAAGGTGGGGAGGCAGTGCATTGAGGCCATACACGTGGCAATATCGTGGGGGGGAAGTTAGGCGTTAGAGCAGAAATGAAACGATAGGTCACTATGGAGTTGAAAAGACAGTTTTGGCAGATGATTTGAAAAGTTTTCAAACTGGCGAAAATTAATTGGGATCCGTGGAATACGGGCAAACCGTGGGCTTTTGGCATCATTCGATTCACCTACTTGTTTACAAAGAACCAAAACATTCCAAGTCTTCATTTGTTGCTTACAATACACCTTTGCAACACTTCTTCAATTTTCTTGCACCTGCAGCAGAAGCGATTCGCAAACATACCCTAGAAATGGCACAAGAAGGAGCTGTGAATGTGAGGGTGGACCCACTGGGTGAGGACGACGCAGAGGAGTTAGGCATGATATAGGACGGAGACGCGAATGGTGATGGCGGGGGAATCGGTGGTACGATCTCGAGCGTCCACCATGATAGCGGCTCCAAGGCCAATAAGCCAGGTAGAGCCAGATCATTGGCATACTAAGGCTGAAAAATCCACAATTACTGCTGCGGAGTTGGAGGCTATCCGGGAAAAATACCAGATTCCGGCTGAAGTAGAGTTATTGCTGCCAACATCGACGGAGAGGCCATCGGACGCCAGGCCAAGGTAGTTTTCCCTTTATGAGGAAGCTTTGAAGGGGGGCTTGAGGTTGCCATTGCCGCAAATAGTGGTGGATGTGCTCAACCGTCTAGAGGTAGCACCAGGGCAACTAATGCCCAATGCCTGGAAGATCTTGCTAGCTTGTGCGAGTGCCTGGCCAAAGGCGAATGATGGGGAGGCCATGACAGTGGACGAGTTCTTCGCGTGCTACAAGGCCTCGGGGCAGCAAGAGACTTGGGTGACTCTGCAGGCAGCAGTTGGGAAAGGGCTGGTGGCGGTGTTGCCCTCGTCGATCAAGGGGTGGAGACTACGGTGGTTTTACGTGGGTGCCAGTGGAGGAGTTGGAGTGCGCACCATTTGGAAGGTGCCCACCAGGTCGATGGAGCAAAAATTGGGGGCAGAAGCAGAGGAGAAGGTGAAAAAAGTGAAGGAGTGGAGGGAGAGGGAAAAAGCCAAGTGGGACGAGCTTGTTCAGCCGTCCGCACTATTTGAGGCAGGGTTGGGTCCACAGCCGATCGGTGGGGACCTCGACCGAGCGGAGTTGGAAGCAAGGAGAAAAGCTCAAGAGGCAGATGATCAGGCCATCCTTGCTAAAGCCCAAAAATTCAAAGAGTCCCAGGCCGACCGACCACCACAACCAGTGGCAAGGGAGAGGATTCGCCCTCGCCCCAAACCCTTGGGAGAGAAAGACTTAGGGGAGTTTGTACCACGACCGCCCCCAAGGGACCCTTTGAAGGAGAGGTCTTTGAAGGAGATGGAGACATTGGGCGTAGGGAAGAAGAAGAAGAGATTGAGGCGGAGTGAGGAAGAGCCTACCCAAAAAGAAAGAAGGAAGGAAGGGAGGGCAGAGGAGGCCAGTCTGGCCAAGGAGGGAGAGGGATTGCTGGGAGGGAGGAGACTCCAGGGAGAGTAAGCGCCCCAGAGGTGGTAGACGTTGCCTCAGAAGTGAGGGAGGTTGTTCCAGTGGTGGCAGCAGTCGGTGTAGGGGTCGGTAGGGTCACCCCTGAACTTAGGAGGGAGGAACAGCCCCAGGGGGGACCTGCCCCCCAAGGAGGAGGAGTTAGCCTGACCACAGCGATTTATCACGCTCGGGCGGTGGCGGGGCGGCTGGAGGGAGAAGAAGGCCCAGCCAGAGCTGGGGCAGGCTGCTTGGTGAGCATCGTGGAAGAGGCAGCCCTACGCTCGGCATCCAGATTCAACGAGGCAGACCTGCTGAGGGGGTTGTGCTCCGCTCAAATGGAGGTGACTACCTTAGCAGGGGCCCTCTTGAGGAAAGCGGGGGCTGCCAAACTTAAGACAGAGGAAGCCAAGGCTCAGCTTGCGAAATTGAAGGAGGAGAGCGCTAGTTGGAAGAGTGCCCACGCTGACCTACAAGTGGCCAAGTCAGAGCTGGAGAGCACACGCCGCCAGGTTGTGTCGCTCGAGTTCCAACTGGCCAGCGAGCGAAAGAAGTTGGAAGAGGCCCAAGCAGCCTGTGTGGTCGTCGTCGAACGGCACGAAGAGGCGATGACCAATAATGAGGAGTTGGTGAGGCAGAAGGATGAGGCAGACGCTAAGGTTGGCGTTCTGCAGAAGGAGTTGGAGGCCGAGCGGGGCAAGGCAGCGGAGGAGAGGGAGAAGCTTCAGAAGGAGTTGGAAGCAGAGAGGACGAGGGTGATGGCGGAGAAGGAGGGCCTGAAGAAGGAGGTGGAGGAGGAGAAAGCGAAGGCTGCATCTGAAAGGGCGACCCTTCAGAAAGAGCTGGACCAAGAGAGGGTGAAAGCAGCTTCTGAAAGGGCGGCTTATCCCAATTTGTGTATCGCAGCGGTGGAGCAATTCAAAGGGTCTGCCGAATTTCAGATGGCAGTGGACGCCGCTGTCGCCAGCAATCTGGCTAGGCAAGAAGCTGGGGGGGCGGGCCCATCAACGACGACTGTTGGGGGCAGAACCGAAGCAGAAGTTATTGAGAGCTTCCAGCAGTCAGACTTCTATAAGCACGAAATGGTTGAGTATTGGGACAGTGGCTGGAAGATGTTCAAACGCAGAGCTGAAGAGCTGTTCCCAAACTTGGACCTGAGTAGTGTGACAATTGGCAAAGACGATGTGACCCAAACCCCCCTTGATGAGGGCATTGAAGAGGAAGATCTTGCGTCCAGTGAAGAGGAGTGACTGGGGGAGATCTTGTTTATTATGATTTTTTGTATTCACTTATATTTTTTATTTTTTATTTTTTTTGAATTGATGTAATGAACTTGTGTATACATTTGTGAATGAATAAAATGTCAATTGTGTTTTCAGTCGATTGCTTTTACTTGTGTATGAATCAGTGTGGACTAAATTCAGGAACTCCTTGGCACAAAGTGGAATTGGAGTTGTAAAAAATAAAATATGGGGTAAAGTTGGAGTCGTATAACAGCTCAATGCAAAGTAAAATTGGACTTGTATAAAACTCCATGCAGAGTATAAATGGGTGAGTATAAAACTCAATGCAGAGTAAAATTGGACTTGTATAGAACTCAATGCAAAGTAAAATTGGATTTGTATAAAACTCCATGCAGAGTATAACTGGGTGTGTATAAAACTCAATGCAGAGTAAAATTGGACTTGTATAAAAAGTCAATGGATGAGAGTGGTTTATTGGAGTTACGCTAGACGGTGGAGGAAATAATCTGATTAGTAGATGAAACATGTGAGAACATCTTTGGAATTTGACTAAGTAACGGGTGGTGTGAAAACTTTGGCCTGGGATTGTGACTAAGTGTCAAATTGTGACTGAGTGTCTAACTAATGCCATAATTATGAAGTTTCATTGATGATAGGATTATCTCCGTTTGGAACCGGAATTAATGTTGCAAGTAACTCACTCTGGACCAGCAATGGTGGCACTCAGTTCGGTTGGGACTTGTAATGCTGGGGCTTTTGTGTTTAGTCTGGCTGAGGCTGTTTAGTGCTCGGTCTGGATGAGGCTGTTTAGTGCTCGGTCTGAACGAGGCTGTTTAGTGCTCGGTCTGGTTGAGGCTTTTAGTGCTCGGTCTGTACGAGGCTTTGAGTGCTCAGTCTGGCTGAGGCTTTTAGTGCTCGGTCTGTACGAGGCTTTGAGTGCTCAGTCTGGCTGAGGCTTTTAGTGCTCAGTCTGGCTGAGGCTTTTTTGTGCTCAGTCTGGCTGAGGCTTTTAGTGCTCAGTTTGTACGAGGCTTTGAGTGCTCAGTCTGGCTGAGGCTTTTAGTGCTCAGTCTGGCTGAGGCTTTTTGGTGCTCAGTCTGGCTGAGGCTTTTAGTGCTCGGTCTGGACGAGGCTTTGAGTGCTCAGTCTGGCTGAGGCTTTTAGTGCTCGGTCTGTACGAGGCTTTGAGTGCTCAGTCTGGCTGAGGCTTTTTGCTACTGTAACCAAAACGTCATTGAGACACCAAATAGATGACTGAGGTATATAAATGTCAAAAAGTTACATTTGCACGAAAGGATGACAAGAATGTTCAAACGTGTGATCTCTTCGAAAAGAAAATACAATAACTGAGCAATACAAAAGTAGTAGTTTATTGAAAGTAACGTTTCAAGTGTTCAGCGTTCCAAGGGTGCGGGAGGTCTCGACCTTCCAGATCCTGAAGTCGGTAAGTGCCTGGACGTGGTCTGGCTTTCACAACGTAAGGTCCCTCCCATTTGGCTGCCAATTTACCCTCAGTCGGATTCTTGGTGGCGAGGGTTGCTTCTCTCAAGACAAGGTCCCCAACAGCAAACTCCCTGGGTTGGACTTTGCGGTTGTAGTGTGTTCTCATTCTCTGTTGGTATGAGGCCAATTTGACAGCAGTGGTCTCCCTGAGTTCTTCAATTAGGTCTAGGTCTGCCCGACGGAGTTCTTTGGTGAGTGGTGGGTCCGGATGTAAAACCCTGGGGGTAGGCAGACCGACTTCCACCGGAATAACCGCCTCAGCGCCATATGTTAGACGAAAAGGGGTTTCCCCAGTGGGAGTCCGAGCGGTGGTGCGGTAGGCCCATAGCACATTTGGTAGCTCCTCAGCCCAAAGTCCCTTAGCAGCTTCAAGTTTTGTCTTGATGATCTTTAGGAGAGAACGGTTGGTAACCTCAACTTGGCCATTGGCTTGGGGATGACCGGGGGAAGAGAAACATGGTTGAATTTGGAGGTCGGCACAGAACTTCCTGTATTTGGCATTGTCGAATTGTTTGCCGTTGTCGGAGACAATGGCCTGAGGGACGCCGAATCTGCAAACGATCGACTGCCAGATGAACCTGGTTGTGTTCCGCTCGGTGATGGTCGCAAGGGGTTCTGCCTCTACCCACTTGGTGAAGTAATCGATGGCGACAATCACGAACTTGGTCTGGCCTCGGCCGATGGGAAGTGGACCAACTAGGTCGATCCCCCATTTGCGAACGGGTAAGGGCTGCAGAGTGTGATCAGTTCAGTAGGAGGGGCATGGGGGATATTGGCAAAGCGCTGACACTTGTCACATTTGAGCACAAAATCAGTGGCATCTTGATTGAGAGTCTGCCAGAAATAGCCAGTATGGAGTATTTTGTGGGCTAAAGACCTGCCGCCCGAATGATTGCCACAAATTCCCTCATGGATTTCTTGCATTACATAGGTTGCTTGAGTTGAGTTGAGGCATCGCAGATATGGTCATGAAAAGCCACGTTTGTACAGGATGCCATTGACCAGAACGTAGTTAGACGACCGAGCCCTGACCTTGGCGGCCTGCTGTTGGTCATCTGGGAGTTCTCCTGTTGTCAAAAATAGGATGATGTCGGATGCCCAGGGGATGGGTTCATTTTGCAGGAACTGCACTTCTTGTAGGTCGGGCGAGATGGCCGGGTGGGCGAGGTATTCCAGGCAGACTCCATGGCTGAGGTCGGCTGGTCTGCGGAGGCCAGTTGAGCCATCTCGTCTGCCTTGGAGTTTTCCGCCCGAGGTATGTGCTTGATGTGGAAGGTATTGAAGAGGCGAACAAGAGGGAGTGCTAGATCCCTGTAAGCCCGCATTGTGTCCTCCTTGGCGTCGAATTTCCCCGTGATCTGGCCGACGATGAGCTGGGAGTCACTGAACACCCGAATGTGGCTGACACCGATGTTCTTGGCAAGGCGGAGTCCTGCTATCAAGGCCTCATATTCGGCCTCATTGTTGCTGGCATCAAACAAGAGGCGGAGAGCACATTTGAAATAGCCACCCTCAGGGGAGGTGAGGATGAGGCCAGCCCCACTACCTTCCCTGCAGGATGACCCGTCGACGTTGAGAGTCCAAGAATGGGGGTCTTCTGGCTCGGCAGGAGTTGGTGGAGATGGAGGCAGTGGTTGGGGTAGGGTTGGTGAATTCCAGGATGAAGTCAGCTATGGCCTGTCCCTTGATTGCTGTTCGAGGGCGGTAGGAGATATCAAACTGGCTGAGTTCTACTGACCACTGCATCAGTCGGCCAGAAAGTTCTGGTTGCTGCATGACCTTCTTTAGGGGTTGGTCGGTGAGGACCACTATGGAATGGGCTTGGAAGTAAGGGCAAAATCGTCTGGAGGCGGTGACCAAGGCCAGGGACAATTTTTCTAGCAATGGGTAATTCTGCTCCGCTTCCCTGAGAGCTCGACTGATGTAGTAGACCGGCCGTTGGACTGAGCCATCTTCCCTGATAAGAGTTGCACTGACTGCGGTGCTTGACACTGCTAGATAAAGAAAGAGGGGCTCGCCCGTAACTGCCTGTGAAAGGAGGGGAGGGTTGGCCATGCATTGCTTTAACTGCTAAAAAGCCTCTTCGGATTCGGTTGTCCATTCAAAAGTCTGCCGAAGGACTTTGAAGAATGGTAAGCACTTATCTGTTGTGCGGGAAATGAAGCGGTTGAGGGCCGCCACTCAACCGGTGAGTCTTTGAACTTCTTTGACCATTCTGGGTGACTACATTTCAATCAAGGCCTTGATCTTCTCGGGGTTAGCTTCAATGCCGCGCTGGCTGACCATAAAACCCAAAAACTTTCCAGATCCTACGTCGAAGGATCACTTTTCTGGGTTAAGCTTCATTTGGTACTTGCGGAGGGTGGCGAAGGTTTCTCGGAGGTCGGTCAGATGATCAATGGAGAGTTTGCTCTTGACCAGCATGTCGTCGACGTATACTTCCATGTTCCGACCTATCTGGTGTTGGAAAACTACATTGACTAGCCGTTGGTAGGTGGCCCCAGCATTCTTTAGTCCGAACGGCATCACGCGGTAGTGGTAAGTACCTCGATCGGTAATGAAGGGGGTATGTTCTTGGTCGGACGGGTGCATCAAAATTTGGTTGTATCCAGAAAAGCATCCATGAAACTGAGCATCTGATGACCGGCTGTGGCGTCGACAAGCAGATCGATGCGGGGAAGGGGGTAGCTGTCCTTGGGGCAAGCTCGGTTCAGGTTGAAGTAATCGACACAGAGTCGCCATTTGCCGTTGTTTTTGCGGACTAGGACCATGTTTGACAACCATTTAGGGTAGTCTACGTTTGTGATAAATTGGGCCTCAAGGAGCTTGTCGACCTCTGCTGCGATAAGAGTATTGCGCTCTGGATGGAAGATGCGCTGCTTTTGGGGTAGGGTCGGAAATGAGGTTCGATACTGAGGCGATGGGTTATAAAGGATGGGTCAATACCCAGCATGTCTGAATGGGTCCAGGCGAATACATCTTTATGCTCGGTCAGGAGGGCAGTAAGGTCGGCCTTGGCTTGGGGGGATAGCTGACTGCCGATCTTGGCAGTTTTCATTGGGTTGGTGGGGTCGATGGGAACCTCAGCGAGCTCCTCAACAGGTTCTCCTCTGACCAGTTCATCTTCGTCTCGGACGTCAAGTCCTTCAATAATCATGGCCTCCTTCAGTTTAACTTCCTTGAGTGAGGCGACATAGCATTCTCTGGTCACGGTTTGTTCTCCCCTCACTGTTCCGACCCCGAGATCAGTGGGAAACTTGATGGCCAGGTGCTAGGTGGAGGTGATCGCTTGGAAAGTGTTGAGAGCAGTGCGACCAAGGATGATGTTGTAGGCAGAGGGGCAGTCGACAACAAAGAAGGTAAGCAACTTCGTGGTCTGCCGTGGATATTCGCCGATGGTGATAGGGAGATCAATGGAGCCGATGGAGGTCACCCGGTCGCCAGTGAAACCAACCAAAGGGGTTTGGAGAGGAGACAGACTTTCCTCTCCGATCTTGAGCTGGCGGAAGCAGTTGAGGAATATGATGTCTGAAGAGCTTCCATTGTCGATGAGAACTCGTCTGACCTTATAGTTGGAGAGGATGGCAGAAATGACGAGGGGATCATCATGAGGATAACAGATGCCTGTACAGTCGGCGTCCGTGAAGGTGATGGGCTCTATCCACTGCTTGGGCTGTTTGGAGGGTCGGTCTACCGTGGTGACTGCCTTGTCTGAGCCCTACCTTATTTTTCTAAGTTCTACCTTCTGAGCCGAGCGAGATGGTCCCCTACAAGCAAGACCTCCTGAAATAACTCTAATTTCACCAACGGGTGGGGGTGGATTACCTTGTGACCGAGGTTGTTGCGGAGGTCGATCATGGCCTTGATTCGGTTGAGTTGGCTGCCGGGGTGGGGTGCGCCGGCGATTGTCTCTGTGGGGTTCAGTTCTTTGCCTCTGCTGAGGGCAGGTATCCGTGAACCGGCTTAGACGCCCCTGGCGGATTAGGGTCTCCACCTGATCCTTGAGGTTAATGCAGTCATCAGTGTTATGGCCATGGTCCTGGTGGAAACGGCAATATTTGGACTGGTCTTTCTGGTTGGAAGGGTTCCATGGAGGTGGAGGCCATTTGAGGGGGTAGTCCCGTTGGATCTGGTTGAGGACATGTTCCATGGGAGAATTAAGAGGTGTATACCGCTCGAACCGACCGGGCGGTCGGGCTGGTGCCGACCGGTCTGCACGAGGGGGTGGTCTGTATAGCGGGGTGTTTGGCTATTATACTGGGCGTTTCTGGGTTCTGAGTCTTTTCTCTTTTCTCTGGGAGTCGGGTTTTTAGCTGTTGGATCCTGCCGAGCGGCTAGTGAATCTTCGACATTCATGTATTTTTGGGCTTTGGAGAGTAGGGCTGCCATTGAGGTCGGGGGGTTTTTAGAGAGGGAGAAAAGGAAATCAGACGACCGCAGACCAGCCATGAAAGCCGTGAGGATGACCTTGTCGTCATTTTCCGCTACTTGCAGGGCTTCGGTGTTGAAGCGAGTAACGAAGCTGTGCAGTGATTCCCCCTCGGTCTGACGAATGTTGAGGAGTTGGGTGGCCGGGCGTCGCTGGCGCTGGGCTCTGATAAAATGGCTTAGGAAAGAGTCACTGAGATGCTGAAAGGTGGAGACAGAGTCTGGTGGTAACTGGCTAAACCACAGCCGAGTTGACCCCTTCAGTGTCACGGGAAAAGCTCGGCACATGATCTCGTCAGGGAAGGCATGGAGAATCATGAGGGTGCGGTAGGTCTCCAGATGGTCGATCGGGTCCGTCGTCCCGTCAAAGGAGTCGATGGCGGGCATTTTGAACTTGGCGGGTAGAGGCTTTGTCCCGGATGGAGGCAACAAATGGTGAGTTTGCCGTAGTGGAGGGCTTATGCTGGATGTTCTGCATAACCCCTTGGAGCTGGAGTTTCATGGCTCGGAGTTCAGCGTTCCAGAGGGGAATGCTGTCGCCACCAGAGGGAGATAGGTGTTGGACGCTGCTGGCTTCTCTCTCGGGGGCTGGTGCTGCGACCGATGGGTGTGGGGGTGGAGGTGGTGATTTATATGTGGGTGAGGAGGTTGCAAACCTCCCAAGGTAGGTGGATTAGGTTGTGGGACAGTATGGCTCGGAGTTCGTTCTGGATTGGGTGGAATATCTGGAGGTGGTGGGGAGGAATGGGGGGGTTTCTTTGGAGTAAAGCATTTATCAGGGCCTGATTTTGTTCGGCCATACGGTTAATGTTGTTGGTAAGCTCGATGAAATACTGAGGTGGGTTGTTCGGATTGGGAGGGTCGGTTTGATGGTCGGCAGCGTTATGGTGAGAAGCCATGGATCTAGTCGTGACCATGCACCTTGATGGGTAGGAGAGAAAGGTTGGTGGAACGAGGTCTCCGGCGGCAATGAACACAACTGGCGCACGGACAAACCAGTTCCCACAGACGGCGCCAACTGATAATGCAGTTCGTTCCCGGTGGATGGACTGGACCGATCCAAGCTCCTCAAGCCCACGTCCGAGTGGCGAAGCCCACTAGATGACCTGCAAGTAAGTTCAATGGGGAACGGGGTAGTCCCCCAGCGAACCCTCCGACGGGCAAGTTAGCAAGTAGGGAAAAGAGATAAAGTATATATAGAGAGAGATTGGAGATAGAAAGCTTAACCTTCTTCTTGTCTTCGATACTTGCTTATATCCTTTGGTAATCATTCACTGTCCCTTCTGACGTGCCCACCTCGCTGAAAGCCTGTGCTGTAGCTTACCTTGTTCAGGGTAAGGGGGCGCTGTTCCGACGGGGAGGTGTTGTCGTAATAAATGCTGTGATGAGCTACATTAATGGTGATGTGTTGTGGCAATAACTTTGCAGATCTTTGTCTGCTGATGTGGCCTGTCCTACACCTGCCATGTGTCCGAATGCCATTGGCTCTTCATGCCCAGTTGGCCTCCAGCTGTCCTGGACTTTACCAACCGGGTTATGCAATGGGGTCCAAATGGTGGGCTTGGGTTTGTTCACTATAGGCTGTGGCCTTTATGGGCCTATCCATGTCATTTTTTATTTATTTTTACCTTATCTCACAAAAATATATAAATTTTATTACAATAAATATAAACTTTTACATCTCACAATATGCCTAATTTCTCTCACAAAAAGTATTATTTTAGTTATATATGACTTTTAGATGTATATCATAACTTCAAAATTCATAATATTTATTATAAAAATCGTAACTTTCATCTCACAAAATGTATAACTTCTCTTACAAAACATATAATTTTTTCTACAATGTGCAACTGCACTGTGTAACCTCTCCCCTACTTTGCTATTCTCTATTTTTATGAATTAATCATACATCAATTTGATAGTGCAGTCGAGCAAAAAAATAAAAATAAAAAAATAAAAAGACAAAAACAAAAAATAAAAAGTAATAATAATAAATAAAATAAAAAGACAAAAGATACATACACCATGGGCCCAACAAAATGATATACATTCTCTAAATATTTGACAAATTTTGATTCTCTATCTTTTCTAAATGAAAATCTAATGTTTAAAGGCTAAAGTATGTGTGGATGGTGAAATTGCCTTCACGCGATACTACAACATATAAGAGTTTTAGAGACAAAATATTTTGGTCTTTAAAAGTGAAAATTTTGTTACAAAAGACATTTAGGGACCAATTTTTATCGTCATGAGAATAATTGCTAAAAGGTCGTCTCGAAGAGTCAAAAACAAGGCCTTTAGCGACAAAATTTTAAAAATGTCACCAATAAATAGACTTTTAGGAACAATAATTAGGTCTCAAAATGGTGTATTTTTTGAGATAAAAAATTTGATCCCAAATGGATAATAATTCATCACTAATGTCTAATAAAAATATAATAACGACATTTTTTACAACAAAAATATTTGGTCTCTAAAAAATAATTTTCTCTCTAATTTTGGTCTCTAAAATCTTAATTTTTTTTTAGTGTGAGATTAGTGAGATGATTCGCCTACTCCTTTTATCTGCATGAGAAACCAAAGTTAGTAATAACCCTCTTAACGATCAAGTCAATGATTTGGTTGGATATTCTTTATAATATAAATGAAATTAGTAATTTTGAAAAAAAAAAAAATTCTTTCTTCTTCTTCTTCTTCTTCTTCTTCTTTTTTTTTTTTTTTTTTTTGTGTGGGTGTATTATCTTAGTCTACCCTTTCTTCTTTACCTGGTTCTCCTTTTTTCTAGTTGATTAAGGTATTATCGTAAATGATTGATCTTCCTTTGATAGGATGACTAACCTCTTGTCAGGGGTCACTTTTGTTACTGGCCAAGTTGTATCTGTTGTGGACCGTAGAATCTCTATCGGATGGTCATACTATTATCAGACCATAGTGGCCAAGTTGTATATATTGAGAATTGATCGTCGGATTTGGGCTGATCGAACAGTACTGTCTCTTACTGGATGCTCATACTTTTAATTTGCTATAAATGTAAATCATTTATCTATTTTCATTACGTAATGTTAATTGAAAAAAAAAAAAAAAAAAATTAGTCATCAAACTCAATAAAAGAGGGCATTTTGGACATTTTATATAGACCTCCATTAGTTTAATAATTAAAATATATTTATTTTCATCAATTTTACGTAATGAAAATAGGCTAATGATTTAGATTGAAAACAAATCAACATATTCGAATTTAAATTGATAAAATAAAAATATAAAGTTTGTTTTGTTACAAAAGTGAAACTTTGAGTCCTTTTTCTTTCTTTCTTTTTTTTTTTTTTTTCCCCAAAACACAAATAATAATTTGAATTGTTTAGACTAATTTTTCATTCCTTCCTCTAGCTCTTACCTTCTCCGGCTAACATACATCGCTCATTACTACATTTGACACCATTGCGGACAACCTTCTCTTGCTATTGTTGCCAAAGACCTAATCTGACAACCACCTGACTAACACTTTGCACTACTGGCAACCATCCTATTGGCAGGGCCACCGATGACCATTGCTACCAACCCTTCCAACTACCAACTTCTATTGAAACCGCATTTAGCCCTAAAACCACTTTCAACCACCACTTTCAGCTAATAAACACTTTCACAAATATCACACATTTTTGACATAAATTTTTAAAACATGTGTATATCAAATATATATTTTTTATTTTATTTTTATAAAAAATAAATATAAACACATTTAATTGTTTTTTGTGAACAAAAACCAGAAAAACTAAAAATGTTACCAAACATAACTTAAATATCTTATTTATAAATTTCTTATCAAGTTAAAATAATAATAAATAAATTCTTATCATGCATATCAACAGCTAAAACGAAAGAATCAAAATATTTTAGACGTGTCTATTACCATAATTTATTTATTTTTTTAAAATGCTACATTAACTATTAAAATTAACTCAGAAACATATCAAGAAAATACATTAGACGGTTAAAATTAATTTCATGTGTGAGTCCCACATACATGAATGGATTTCAGTCATACCAATTTTCTAGTCTAAGATTATGGACTCATGGACTTTTTGTACATATGTTATGGCACAAC
Organism: Camellia japonica; assembly: GCA_030407325.1. Classification (NCBI taxonomy): domain Eukaryota; kingdom Viridiplantae; phylum Streptophyta; class Magnoliopsida; order Ericales; family Theaceae; genus Camellia; species Camellia japonica. The sequence continues at coordinate 18,373,490 of JAPPVO010000013.1, forward strand.
ATGTGTGATGAATTAAGACCACATGAACAATTAAACCCAATATTGAAAATATAAACTAGTGTGGAAGAACGTCTATAAATATCAATACAATGCCCAATTAATATTGACAACTAAGTTTGATCATGGAGTGTAGTTCAAAATTGTATTTGGGGACATTCATAACACTATCTCTAGTTGTGCTTGTGTTTCAAAGTTATGGAAGTTTAGGATGCGTGGAAGAAGAGAGGATTGGGCTCCTGAAACTTAAAGATGCACTCAAGAATAGGTCATTTTTAAGTTCATGGGGTGGTGAAGAGAGTGATTGCTGTAGGTGGAGGAAGGTCAAGTGTGATAATACCACAAAAAGAGTGATCAAACTTTCTCTAAGTAGCAAACTACAACCCCAGCAGCTTAATTCGTCCTTGGATGCTTCATTATTTCTTCCCTTCACAGAATTGCAGGTCTTAACATTATCTTGGAACGGCTTGCAAGGTCTCTCTCTCTCTCTCTCTCTCTCTCTCTCTCTCTCTCTCTCTCTCTCCACCCAATAGTAATATCAAGGACAAATTTTGATATTACCCCTGTTTTTCAGCGAAAAACATTTTTTAGTATTTTCTGGAGTTTTATATGATGAAAAATGAAATTGAACAAAAACCAAGTTTATTGGGATGCAAAATATTTTCACTTTTGTATAGTGGAATTTTTTTGGGGGGCCTAAAGTCATATCAACACCCCCCACATTATCCCACATTATCAGCACCACCACTACTAATACAACCATTAGGACATTAATTTTGAGGTCGCCATCAAATATAGAAAAAAAATTATGGAAAACATTTGTGAAAGACAAATTACACTGGTATTCTTTATATTTTGCCCCTTGTGTCATTTTGGTTATTTAATTTCAATTGGTTCAATTTTGACAATTGATTTTAGATTTTGTATCAATTTGATCCAACTGACAATGTTATTGGTATTTTTGATAGAAAATAATTATTGAATTGATTGAGGTTAACTCACTAAGTTGAGCAAACTTATAATTTTGCTCCTAAAATAATGACAAATGCTACTTATGTGCGTATTTTTCATTAAAAAATGTTAACAGTTGTATTCAATTGGACAAAAATGAGATAGAGTCATAATTTTAGCGTCAAAATCTAGCCAATTGGAATTACAGGGACCAAAATAACACAATGATCAAAATACAGGAACTACGGGTGTAATTTGCCCTTTCTGAAATTATTTTCTGTAAAAAAATGTTATGATAAGAAAATATTTTATGCCAAAACAAAAGGAAGGAACATTACTTGATTATGCTTTGATGCAGGTTTCCAAGGAGTGCTTAGACTGAATAAATTACAAGATTTGAATTTATATCAAAATGAATTCACAGAACTCCCATCCTTGGGTGGGCTACCATCTCTTACATCCCTAGATCTTGTATCCAATTTTTTGAAGAACTCAAACAAGTTTGAAGGTATAGATTTTCATTTTATTAAAGAATATCTTGACTTGTAGTTGAGGAGATTTAATGCCCCAACACTTACTATGTTCTATGTTTGATAGAGTTAACTACTTTGAGCAATTTGGAAGTGTTGAAGCTGGGCAATAATTTGATTACTAGTGAGATTGCAACCTCTTTTGCAACCTCTATTGCAAGCCTCACGTCTCTTAAGACCTTATCTTTAGCAGACAATAAACTAAATGGCTTGTGGCCAGTTGAAGGTAATTCAAAACAATTATTGTAAGTGTTCAATGATGTGAATGAATTGTCATGTTTTATGGGCTTATAAGATCATAAACATGTTTGCATTTGGATTTAAAAGTCATTATTAGTATTATTATTATTATTATTATCATTAGTCTTTTGTATCTTTAGCATGGAATCTACTAAATATTAGATCAATTAAGAATTCCAATTTATGTCCAAGAAAAGAAAAAAAAAAAAAAAATGATGTGTTCTCGTTTTGGCTACTGGCTCTTAGCATTTGGTAATTTTTCCCCATATTTATGTCATGCTCTTAGTGAAAATTAAATACGTCTAGAGGGAAATGGATCTAAGAACTTTGCAACAATAATCACACAACTTGCACTGTTCGTTTTTGCAGGCATGTGCAAATTGAAGAACCTTGAAGAGTTGGATCTTTCTGCGTGTGGCCTAGAGGGAAAGCTTCCTCCATGTCTCTCCAATTTGACATCCATCCGTTCGCTCGAACTTTCGAAAAACCATTTCAGAGGAACTATTCCTTCAACCCTCTTCTGTAGTCTCAAGTCACTGGAGTATGTTTCTCTTTCTGAAAATCTTTTTGAAGGCTTGTTCTCATTCAGTTCACTTGCTAACAACTCCAAACTTGTGGTCTTTAAACTTGCAAATTATAACAATCTTTTAAGGGTGGAGACTGAGATCCCACATATGTTCCTTCCATTTCAATTGAAAGTCCTCCACTTATCAAATTGTACTCTCAAACATGGAACTATACCCAGCTTTCTCTTAAATCAATATGACTTGAAAGCTGTTGATCTTGGCAACAACAAAATGATAGGAAAGTTCCCAAGTTGGTTGTTAGCAAATAATACAAGATTGGAATTCCTATGCCTTAAAGAAAATCTCTTCAATGGGTCTCTTGATTTTCATCCTAATTCATACAATGTCAACATGACTGTGCTTGATGCCTCCAACAATGCTCTCAATGGACAACTTCCATCTTATATTGGTTCCGTGCTTCCAAATTTGTATTTCTTAAAAATATCCAATAATGGATTGCACGGTAATATCCCTTCTTCATTGGGTGATATGAGAGGGTTATTTTCATTAGACTTGTCCAACAATAAGTTATATGGACAAGTCCCAGAGCATCTAGCCAGTGGTTGCAAATCATTGACAATTTTAAGGCTTTCATACAATAATTTGCATGGCCAAATACTTCCTATCAATGCAAACCTTGCAGAGCTACAGTTTTTATATTTGGACAACAATAACTTCACAGGGGAGCTCTCACCTGGACTTTTAAATAGCTCCAAATTGCAATTGCTAGATATTAGCAATAACAGAGTGTTTGGGAAAATTCCTAGTTGGATAAAAAACATTCCCTCTTTAACTTTTCTCATAATGTCCAAAAATTCTTTGGAAGGTCCGTTACCAATAGAATTTTGCAAGTTGAATGAACTTCGCTATGTCGACCTTTCTCATAACAATATTGGCCCAACCATACCTCCTTGTGCAAATATGTTGTCCTTGAATTACCTACATTTGAAAAGAAATGATTTTAGGGGAACTATACCAATTGTTCTATCTAATGCTTCTTCCCTAGTAACATTAGATATGAGCGACAACAAATTATCAGGTGAAATTCCAACGTGGATCACTTCACTGTCAAATTTGAGGATCCTACTCCTGAAAAGTAACAATTTTGATGGTCTCATTCCTATCCATTTGTGTCAACTCAAAAACATAAGCATATTGGATCTCTCTCATAATCATTTTTCTGGATCCATTCCACCTTGCTTGAAAGATATCACTTTTGGATGGAGAAGAACATTGGATGGTACATTTTCTATCAAAGACCAAAATATGTCTTCGTTTGTAAGCTCATACAAAACTCAACTTCCTATAAAGTCGTTGGATTATTATTTAGGCTATTATACATTCGATGAAACTGAAGGAGTGGAGTTTCTAACAAAGAACAGGTATGAAACCTACATGGGAAATGTTTTGTACTTCATGTCTGGAATAGATCTTTCTTGTAACAATCTAATTGGTCAAGTTCCTTCGGAAATTGGAAACCTAAGTTGGATTATTTCATTGAACCTCTCATACAACCAATTGACCGGTGCAATCCCAGAGGCATTTTCCCGCCTAAAGCAAATACAAAGCTTGGACCTCTCGCACAATAAGTTGAGTGGTCAGATTCCTTCACAATTGATAGAGTTAACCTTCTTGTCAGTCTTCAAAGTCGGTTACAACAACTTATCTGGTAGAACACCAGAGAGGCAGGCTCAATTTGCAACATTTGACAAAAGCAGTTATGAAGGAAACATTTTTCTTTGTGGAGAGCCATTAAAGAAATGTTGTACCAACACTGACCGTCATGCTCCACCATCTTCAGAACTGGTAGAAGATGACTCATTCAAACTCATGTTTTACTGGAGCTTTGGAGCATCGTATACTGTGGCATTCTTATGCTCCATAGTCTTTCTTCATTTCAACTCACACTACAGAAGCCAACTTGTTAAATACATAGAGGCACATGTTTTGTCATACTCTTGAATGTTCATAAAGTTATCTATAGTCTTGTAAAAGCTTGTGCTTGCAAGTTTATTTTTACTTATTATGTTGAATAAAGTTGCTAATTTGGTGTTGGGTGTTGATTCGGGGGTTTATTATCTTGTTTGGTGCTGAGCGAAACTTTTTCATCATAGGTGATAAACGAAATTGATAGCAACAATGGTAGTGGTTGTCTTTTTCTTATTTTGAGGTTACTTTGAGTCATCAAAGGAAACTCTGTAAGCTATTAATACTCATTTGGAGCTGTTTGTTGTCTTCGAGATTATTGATTTGGGATATTTGTTAGTTTAGCAATATAATTAGTAGAACATTTAGCATGAATATTATAATAACAATGATAATAAATAATATATATAGACTAAAAAATAAGAGTAGAGAAACATAGCTATGAGATTTAGGAATCGCGTTGCCATTGTCCTAAAACTGTTTTTCCTCCCCTCACGAAGATGCAATTGAAGTGAAGCAGTTTCAAAATAAAACCCAAGTTGCTTACAACATCCCTCATCTAGTGTTTACGACCACTAGGAGGTTTGAACAAGGTCACAAAACATAATTGTCCAAAACAATAGGTAAACTACATATATAAATATATATAACAACATAGAGAACTCTTTTATCTCAAGATATTTCATCTTTCGTATTTAATGTTTCACCTCATCTTTTTTTTACATCTCAAACCCTTAGGAAGATATAAATTTATATAAGACCTAGTGTGGGATCTCCGGAGGGTATCTGGTCGGCTCTACAGTTCACCCTCAGCGTCTCATTCACAATATGTGCAATGTTAAGCAAGTAAGGATCCAAATTTGGCAAATCTAAAGAAAATATTCACTAATCACAAGAAATACCAAATAAGGACCACATCACCAAATTCAGAGTTGTCACCAAATCTTTTTGGAAAAACTAGGAAACCTTGACTTGTGCTAAATAAAGGCCAATGTCCATCATAACCAGAATGTCTTGGTTCAGGAATTAGGGTGAAGGTCATGAATTGAGCACCCGTGCTCACCCAATCAAAGATCAGCCTCTTCTAATTCTTGATATGAGATTTATTACCAAAATCATATTTCAATTATTAATCCTAACTTTACGAGATGAAGAAAACAAGTATAAACTGAATCACCTACTTTGGAACGCTTTGATCTCTTGTATTTTGAAAAGGTTTTGAGATGAGCAACTCAAAAGAAGAAGAACATGTACAAAGAGATCAAGGCAACTCCAACTTAGGTAAGACAACATCCAATCAGTGAGCAAATATAGAGATATCTCAAGTAAGCCCATAGCCTTATGGTAACATGCTAGACATAGTAAAGAAAGAATACATAAACGGGATGTAAAGATAAAAAAAGCTCACCTAGTACTCATTAGCACCAACCAAATGCAAAAAGGTTAGAAAACATGCATGATCCTAGATGCAAAAGAACTAATGCAACAACACTCATAAAAACGAACCTATGAGCTCGGTTACTACCATATGTCATGTGAATCATTCCAAACATGGAGTGTGCACAAACCACATAGAAATGATGGAAGCATAAAACATAATGAACAGAGCCCAATATGCATGAAAAATGAATGCAAAACATGAGTAATGATGAGAAAGAAAACGTGCTAAGAATAATATGGAAAGTATAAAATATATAAAATGGATATAGAGATAAGAATGATATAAGAATGAGAGAAGAACAAACGTCAAAGCTATTAAGGAAAGAAACAACCCTCACAAAGTAATGGAAGCAACAACTGATATAATAATGGAAGCTAAAATAAAAGAAGCTAACAAAGAAACAATAATAATGGAAGCTAGGAATTAAAAGAAGCTAAATCAATAATAATGGAAGCTAAGAATTACAAGAAACCAAGAAGCCATATGGAAGAAAGACAAGATGAATCTATCCCTTTCATCATAAGAAATGATTGAGAGAATGAAACTCACCAAAATCATATAAGCCATCCAATAATAACAATGAATAAACTCCCTCTCATCATCATAAGAGTAAAGATGAGAGAAGGTGTAGAACCAAAGATAAATAAATAAGAGATAGAATATGAACTCACCCTCTTCATCATGGAAACTAACATTAGAGAATGAGTTCATCAATCATCTAATGATAAAAGAAAATAAAATGGAACCGTCTTTCTCATCATAGAAGCAAACATAAGAGGATGGACTCTTTTAATCATCAAAATAACCAAAATAATGAAATGGATTCGCTCTCCCATCATAAACAAGAAACATGAGAGAATGAACCCTTTCCACTAGTCACAAGATAAACATAGAAGCTAAACAAAACAAGAAGGTAAAGTAATGAAAGAAAATTAAAGAAATGTGAATGAATCTACACCCTTACGCATGGAAATGAACATGTAAATGCTCAAATCCATGTCAAAGTAGATGGAGAGGGTAGATTACACGTCGTTTCTAAGAGGAAGTCATGTTTGGTTTCTGAGAAAATGAAAGAGAAAGTAATGAGAAAATGAAGGAAAATGCTAGAAAGTAAAAGAGAAGCAATCTAATCATCACAATTAATTAAAACTCTATGAAAACAAGTAAAAGTTCTTTCTCTACATCATGGAAAGTAGACATGAATGTCTACTCCCATGTTCAAGTGGATTAAGAGAAGAGCTTCTAACTCTTTTCAAAGAGGAATCATTTGTTTGGCTTCTAAGAAAATAAGATAGAATAATTAAGAAAAAGTGAAAGAAAATGCTAAAAAATAAAGAGAAGATATACTAATCACTACAACTAATGGAACTCATCAAAATTAAGTGAAGGCTCATTCTCTACATCATGGAAAATAGACATAAATGTCTAATTCCATGTTCAAATGGATTGAGAGAAGAGCTTCCAACCCTTTTTGAAAAGGAAGCACTTGTTTGGCTTCTAAGAAAATGAGAGAGAAAGTGAGAGAAAACGAAGCAAACACAACATTAATCAACTAATTAGCCAACACAATCATAATACTCCACTAGGGAAACATAAAATTACATCAACAATTAATGTTTGGAAAGCGGGAAATAAGTGGGAAAGTGCGAGAAAGTAAAAAAGAAATAAAGCAGATAATACAAACAATGAAAGGATTGGGCTAGAATAAACTATATAAGCCCTTTAATCAACTAAGAAAGTAAAAATTTACTGCAATTAATAGTGTTTGGGAAAGAGAAAATGAGGAATTACATCACAATTCAAATCTTATTTCCTATAACTCTAAGATTGCTCTTGAATAGAGGTCTCATTGCCTAAGTTGGAATGCTTTTGATCTCTTCGCACTCCAGTTACCTCAATTTTTCATTAGATTTCTTCTTTCAAACCTTTTCAAATAACGAGATATTAGCACGTTCCAATATAGGTGAGTTGGTCTATACTTGTATGCTCTACGTAGTAAAGTTAACATTAATAATTGGGTTATATGATCATATTGTGTTAATAAGTCTCATTTTAAGAATTAGTAGAGGTCGATCTTTGATTGGGTGAGTGGGAGTGCTCAATTCATGATTTTCCCCCCTCATACCTAAACTCCCGAGCTGAGACACTTGGATTACGACAGACTATGTGGCTTTTGGCACGACTCAGGGTTTCCTAGTTTTCCCAAAAGATTAGGTGGTGACTCTGAGTCTGGTTATGTAGTCTATTTTTGGTATTTCTTGTGATTAGTGGTTTTCTATGGATTCGCTAGATTTGGACTCTCATTTTGTTTCACATTGTATTTGTGAAACCAGATAGGGGTTTTTGAACTGTTGAGTGCACCACCTGCTATGTAAAGCTCTATCTGTTTGGGAAAACCCTATCAGTTTGGGAAAACCCTATCAAAGGCCGCAAACCCTTAGTAAGCAAGGCTAGAGGACAAGGTATAGAGATATTGGAGAGAGTTGGCTGAGTCTTTTATGGCCCAGTATTGTTATAACACAGAAAGTAAGGTTACCACCTGGGAATTAGAGGCAACAAAATAGCAACCCAAGGAGAAATTTAGAGACTTTGTCACTTGCTGAAGAAGCAATGCCGCTAGGATGACTAATTGGCCCACAGAGAAAGACCAAGTCCGCACAGTGGTTAGAAATTTGCAAGGTCGACTCACGCAACGGATGATAGTTTTACCACTATTCAAATTCAAGGACTTACATGAGATCGGAGTTTAGATTGAGGACCAGGGATTGATAGTAAAAGAAACATATTTTGTGAAGAAGCCTTGTGTTTGTGGTACCACCAAAGCTATCGAGGTCAATTCTATGACTACCCAACGTAAAACTGCCAATCCAAACTGCCAATCCATTCGCCAACGTCACTTAACCAAACACTAGTCAACCCAAGCCCAAAATTGAGTCTTCCATCCCTTGAACACGAGTCTAACCCGAGCCATGAAAATCCTTTTGTACAAGGGACATCTCAAACTCCTTGATCCATGACCACTTCCTGACCCACTCCTAGCAAAACATGACCTAACTCATTTATGTGCCTTTCACCAGCAATACGGTCATGATACCGACCGATGCTTTTGCCTCCGCCATTAGATCCAAGACCTTATAGACAACAAAACTATTGTTCCTCCGCAAAAGCTAAATGTCACAAACAATCCACTTTCAAACTATGCCTGAATTCCCCCACCTCCAAATGTCAACCTTACCTATACACTTCCTACTGCCTTTGACCCTAGCCCATATATCATTCCATCCCACTTATCCAAGCTGAAAGTATATATTCTTGAGAGCACTGACCTGTGTGTTTTGGATGTACCTCATTTAAGCCTTGTAATGGCATTTGTACCAAGAGTTGTAGCCCTGGCACTATTGCATTGTAGGGCAGAACAGCAGAGAGCGTTGCATGAAAAGATTAGTGGGATTTTGTGTGAGACTAAGGAGAATACTGAAAAAGCATATGGAACTCAATGATATGCTAGTGACTATCAAAGTAGAGAAGGGCGACCAAACTAAGAAAGATGAGGAAGAGGATTTATCTAAAGAAGCACCTTGAATTGAACACAACGGAAGTAGCATGCATTACTGCCAAGATCAAAATCATGTGGATGGGAAAGTTTCGGAAACTATATGTATGGAATGATGTAGTAATGAATCAATGGGAAGAAGAAAGAGATGTTGAAATTCATTACACCTTGTTACTTACAGCATTGAGATGTCAAGAGAAAAACAGAGTGTTTTTGCGGGAAATAGACGATGATTGGTTCAGAGGGAGCTTGTTTAGTGACGGGAAGAAGTTGCACCCCAAGCAAGTTTATTGTGCCAATAAGCGAGCCTAAGCTTGAAGTGATGGTACCCAAGTTTTTCAATGTCAATGCTACTAGTGAGCATGTTAAGGAGCAGGATATTAGTATGTTGATAGATTTAGTGGAACAAATGGATATTGTCCATTTCTTTGAAGAGCATTATTTGGGAGATGTACAATTCTGGTGGTGGGATCTGTATGGTTTAGAAACAAATGACGATTGCAATCCCAAGTTAGAAGAACAACATCAGGAAGATGAAGATAAGAAAGAAGTTGTAACCAATGAAGAGATATAGACTGGGAAATAAATAGAAAATGAGAAAGAGAAAGAACAATCTGAAGAGGGGAACATTGGAAAAGAAAAGGAGCAACTAAACAGTGATGAGAACCGGGAAAGAGGTAACAATAAGGAACCTGAGGAGAAACCCGAGTCTAGTAAGAACAAGGTGTCAAGACCCAAACCCGCACCTATAGGATTAGCGTTGTAACTAGCCAGTAATCCTAAGACCACCGAAGGCCTCTGAGACAAATTAGCAAAATAAGGGGCTAGTAGAAGCAAATAACAAATATACAATGTCCATAGACCTGTGCTGACTTATAAGAGATAGAAATTTTAAACTTTATATATAATAAATGTCACGTACACATCATGCTTACACCAACTATATACAAATGAAACAAAAAGGACTTAGCCCTATTTACAGAGTAAAACGGAGACTTGTCTAATAAACAAAAAGAAATAAAAGCTTAAAACTTGTTCACAACACAATGGTTATGGAACTCATCCACAAAAGACTTTCACGAACCTCCATGTGAGGAACTTAGGTTGGCTGACAAAACAGAAGTCCAAACAGGTGCCATTAGGCTCGATCTTGCACTTGCTCACCTACATATATATACAAACAGTGAGCTAAAGCCTAGTGAATAACATTAGGGCAAAGAGGTTAGTGAATGAATTCTGAACATTTCATAATCATAAAATAGATCATAACCTAATCATTCTCATATCTGAACATAATAATGGTACATCTAATAGAACATAACATATCATCTTCCAACTAGAGTAATCGGTCTCGGACACCGATTATCAAACATAACACCACTTTGTCAAGTGACTAGCGAGATCTCGTATTCACATATATGTCATGGACCCGCATTAACATGCTGTCCCCCATGACTTGGGACTTCCTTTGGATGCCATAATAGATTCAAATAGGACATTCGTTCATGTTAACAAAATAACTTTTTAGAAATCAAAACTTATCAAATAACATTTCGAACATAATTCACAAGAACATATCTTTACAATAACGTTACTCACAATGGACTTCCAGAAACGGTTGATCAGTCCTTAGATCTTGACCTACAATCACAAACGTACATAGCACAAAACATGTCTTATCATTACACATTCATATGGCCATCATGACTTAGCTTTCCTTACATTAGCTTCTTATTCTTTCATATCACAATGCTTGTACACATTGAAACAGACTCTCTGAATACACTTGACTTATCACATTTCATTTTTAGATGTGTTTCTAATTCTTATCCTCATTATTATAGCTTAATCATGGCTTAAGAATGCCTAGGATGCAATGAGGATGCAATTATGCACTTTGAAACATTTGACAAAATTTTAGAAAAGAGGGCAGTTCGCTCGAGCGAAGCTTTGGTCACTCGAGCGGGATCCCTTGGTCTGAAAAACTTTTAAGAGCTCACATTTTAGGCTTGCGCCAACTTCTTGGTCACTCGAGCCAAGACTGAAAATAAAGGGTGGTCACTCGAGCGGTCTTTTGGTCGCTTGAGTCAACCATCAACTTTGCAAAAGTACTGAGAGCTTGCAAAGTACGCTCGAGTGAAGCTTTAGTCGCTCGAGCGGTGAGACAAAATTCTGGAATTTCCAAGTTTGCATTCAAAGCTCAAAACTCAATTTCAATGCACCAAAACAAATTCTTTTGGGCCAAAACTTGAGAAAACACTTAGAAACTTGTATAAAATCATGAATTGAAGGTCACTTTGCAAAATCAAAGCCCAAAAGCATGTCAATTCCTCAAAACCAAACTTTAAAACACATGCATGAAATGATCATGAAATCCAAACTTCCAAAACATGGACAAATGAGATGTTTAAGTATGAAATCATGGTGAGCTCTCAAGTCTTAGTAGATATATACACTTGCATGTGTGAATTCTTAGAAAATAAACTCAAAACTTGCATGCAAGTGGAAATTTTTTCCAAAATTCTTGTTAAACTTCGAAAATATAGAAATCACTTCCAAAACTTCAAGACTCATGCATACATGTAACTTATAGCTTCTAATTTCATCTCTAATGACACGAATGATGTTAAAAAATGAGAGTTCATGACAAATTCATGCATGCATGTATGGAATTGGCCTTAATTCTCACAATCCTAGCTTAATTATCAAAATACATGCAAATGGTCAAGTATCATCCATGAATACAACTCTAAAACACATCATCTTCAAGAATTGAAAGGTAAATGCTCACCTAGAGGCTTCAAACACACTAGTTCTCATACAATCTATCTTGATGAATTCAAGCTATACCTTCAAGTTCACTTTCAAATACACACTTTCTCACTCTACAATTGAGCTCACTCACTCTCTAACTTGATTTTCAAATTTTTGCACTTAGATAGTGAAGTTGAGCTCACATATGAGTGGCATAATACAATAATTAGAACATTAGGTCAATTAAATACAACTTAATTTATCAAACTGAATCAATTTTTAATTAAACTTACCAAAGTGTTCCAAAAATTCCCAATAACATATTGATGTAACCAATTTTGGTTTCGGGTGCCAATAAGGCTTTCAATTTTCAGATCAAAGCAGAATTCTAGATAGATATTTCTACGAGTAACAGATAGAAAGTCAAATAGCATGCAAAACACATAATGACCCCATAATTTTATTTTAACCTCTTAATTAACATCCTCAATTACTAATTAAGAGAAGATTATGGATTGGGGTTATTATACAAGGCTAAGAAAAAGAAGAAGAAATCCCTTGAGAGAGGAAGTGATGAGTCTGATAAGGAAGACACTAAAAATGAGGAAGAAAGGTTCAATAAAGAAACCTACTCTCTGAGAATCACAATGCTGGTCTTTGAGGGGCATACAGTCGCTATAGAACCTAACTGATTTGACAAACCCGATGAAACTGAAGAGATGAGAGCTATTAGAGAAGTTGAAAAAGAGCTGCAGACATCCCATTTTGACTGACCCTAAGACTTCGAGCGCTTGCAAGCCTCACGATGATGAAACATTTAGGAGTTGTTTAAACCTATTTTGGCCAAAAATTAACTTTTTGTTAAAATGACCATTTTACCCCTAGACTCATTTTATCCAAAAACCAACTTTCTAACTCCAAGGAAGAGAGGGAAGCCCGGTTTCACTTTGATCAAAGACATTTTCCAAAATTCGAGGCAGGTTTTATTAAAAACATTGATTGGAAAGCAATTCGCCCACAAGCAAACGAAGGGTATTCGACCCCGTACTTATGGATGCATGGATGACACATGTACCAAGGCAAGAGGTACGCATGGGTAGACACCCTATTTTTGACCACCTTTAAGACCTCAGCGCATCAGGTTGAACACTCGATGATGAAATAATACGCTGTATAACTGCTCAATTTCTTCAGCAAAAATCTTCAGTTTTGAGCTTCAAAACCAAACCTTGCACCCCATTTGGACCAAACCCTATTTTTCTAGCCTGACCACTCAAAAAGCAGCAGAACTAAAATTGGACTGGCAGGCTACTTTTGGTGGCCGGCCAAACAGGTCCATGGCTGGCCGGCCAGGTGTTCCGGCAGATAGACATTTTCAGCCAGCTATCCCCCTCATGTGCATACACTGCACCAGCTGGCTCAATACAGATATTTCCGATAGGGGAACCTGTTTTTCTATAAATACTTGACCATCTCTCAAGGTTTTAGGTTAGAAAATTTTGCGAAGAGTCAAAAACTTGCCAAACACTCTCCCTCTCTATCTTGCAATATACATGCACTATACATACACTTCCTAACCCAATATTTTGAGGGTTCTTGCTGAGGTTATTGAGTCAAAATCTCAGCTCTTGAGGGTGATCACTTGTTGGTTTATGAACCAAAGAACATCCTCTCTTCAAGAGGTATAATTTTTGCCATCTTTCCCTTTGTTTACATTACTCTTTTCTTCTCTTTTTCACATTATTTTAGGCTATTTTCAAGTGTTGAAACTTGTGATTAAAAGGCTACCAAAGGTGGAGGGGTTAACCACCCATTCTTGAACCTTATTCCATAGCTTGAATCCTTGTTTTCTTTCACTTGTTTCTCAAATTTAGCCACTGATTTTCAGAGTTTTCAAAGGCTAATCATGTGATTTAAAGGTCCAAAAAGTGGAGGGGTTAGCCACCTTTCCTTAGGTTTCCTTACTAGCTTCATTCTCATCCTTTTTGTTTATTATCTCCCACTCTTTTCTAGCTAGTTTTAGCACTGTTTTTGTGCTTTTTAGGGGCTATTTAGTGTGTTCATTTAGTTTATGCTTTGAATACTATGATTGTCCTCATAGATTTGGTGGTTTAGGTCATAGACACCAATCTATTCGAGTTGATAGCTTTCTTTACATAATTTCCATGTAAATACTCACACTTTAATAACCATCTTTGCATAATCAACTCTGCATCCTCCTTCATTTCTTTGCTTTCTTTGGTTAAGAGTCGTCTTAAAGACTAGTTTGTTGCTCAAGGCATGAGAAAGTGACCTTCCATGCTTAATGGTTAAATCTCTTCGGAGGTTCATTACCAAGGCATTACATCTCTCTCCTGTTAAGCACAACTTCTCATTTAACGCTTCTCTTTATCGCCTTTTTTGCACTTAGTGGATGTAACTCACCTCTTGGACAAAAATGATTAAGTAATGGAAAGGTAATGTAAATAAGGGTAATAAATTGACTTAAAGTGGTAAAAAAAGATAATAAAATCAAGTCGAGTTCAATCGGACGTTAATTGAACCTATTGCGTCTTGACTCGTTGCGTACTCTCTAGTGACGTTCAATGGTTCAAGAAGCAATGTGCATCCCTTTCTTTGAGGTAACTCCATGATAAGGAAGAGGTGTTGTTGGTCTTTTATTTTCGGTTACTAACCTTTTGTCCTATCGATTCATAGATCATCACGGAACAACTTTGTAACAATTGATGGTTTATGAATCGATTCTACTCCTCCCTTGATCAGTTCCATGATAGGGAGAGGCAAAAAGGATAAACATCCATTGGAAACACTTTGTTTTTGCTCTGTTTTATTTCTGTGGTAGTAGGGCAATACCCAAAAATAGTGGCCGGCCGGCCACCTTTCCATCCGCCCGACCACTTTCCAAGGCTGGCCGGCCTGTCATCTTTTGTTGTACAGGAAGTGATATTTTTCTTGCAGAGCAGAGCAGAAGCTGAGACAAAAACAGAACAATTTTTTGACTGCAAAACAGAACAGAATCTGGCAGCAAATATAGGGGTTTCTGGGAGGATGTTCTCAGTTGCGTGTGCTTGGGCCCTCACTTCCCATGCGAGTCCTTTAAATTAGATTTAATAATTAGTATGTTGCAAGTAACTTCTTAGATTCATTTGAATTTGTAATTAGTTAATTAGTTTACTCCATTGATTTAATGTTGTAATAATTAGTCTAAGTAGGATATTCATTCGGACCCTCTTGTGTGAAGGCCAATTTGTACACACTTGTAATATTGTGTATGTCTTCCTACCTCCATTCTTTCTCCCTTTTATTTACGTGCTTACCGTGGTAGTATCATGTTTTAGTTCCATTACTATGCTTCATATCCATGTTTGCATACATTGGGTTCGGTTCATCATTCTAACATTGTTTTTATTTCCTACTTGCTTGAATATATGCATTGCCACATGCTTTGAGTTGATTTGTATGACAAGCTAAGAATTCAAACCTGATAGTTGCATTTTTGTATGTGTTGCATTAGTCACTTCAACCGTTAGGATCATGCATTTTTTCTAACTATTTTTCTTTTATATTGGCTTGCCTCGGTTGAGTACTAGGTGAGCATTTCTTGCTTTAGCATATTGCATGTATGTTTGTATTGCCATGTTAAGCATACTACCATGAGATATACCATTTTGAATGCTGGTGGATGAAGGTTATTTCACTTACATTGGGATGGTTTCAATTAATGTACATATGAGCTAGCTTTTTCAAGTGGCTCATAGTCAAAACACTTTTCAAACAAACATGAAATCAAAGAATTCCGAAGTGAGTGAAATAGTCTATACTTGTGTGCCACACATAGTAATGTTAGAATTAAGAAATCAGAACGTGAGCATATATTGTACATAAGAGTCGCATCATGATTAGTAGAGGCCGATCTTTGATCGGGTGAGTGGGGTGCTCAATTCATGACCTTCCCCTCTCATACCTAAGTTCCCGAGCCGAGACACTTTGGTTATGACAGACAAGTGGCCTTTGGAACGAGTCACGGGTTTCCTAAATTTTCCAAAAATATTTAGGTGGTGACTCTAAAATCTGGCAATGCAGTCCACTTTTGGCATTGCTGGTTGTAAATCAATTTTCCAAAGATTTGTCGGATTTGGACTCTTTTGTGTTTGCACTTGTGAAAATAGATTCAGAATCACAGGAGTCCGAACTGTAGGGCTATCGTATCCAAAGAGACTAAACCCCTCCGAGGAGCACAAAAAGCAAGCTACAGTTTCTGGCGACTTTGCTGGGGACTTAGAGAACTTGACTTGGATTTCATGATGTGACATTTTATTTACAGATATATGTTCATTGCATCGCATTTGCATTGGTGCTTCTAAGTCACTGTGTTTTTCATCTGCTATTCCTGGATGGCTTGTTGGAGGGCTTGCCTAAAAATTTTGCCAAAAGGCTGACCAGTTGTGGGCTCTGCCATGTTGGAAACAGAACCCTCGGATCTGGATTACCGCCGTATCGCTTGATCCTTCTTTCATTTCTCGGTGTTAGGTGTGAGAGGTACATTAGGTAATCTTGCTGAGGTACCCTTTCGACCAATCGGCCAACTACATGTAGTAAAGCCATAGTGACTGTTCTAAACATAGGACATGATACTCACCCGTATGCAGGATTTTGTGAAACTACTTGCTTGAAGTAGTGAAACCCTAGATCATGCCAAAGCTAGGACATGATAACCTTACCCCCTCATAGGGGTGTTTTAGCTCTTTCTACCTAGTATGTGCTCTACAATGAAACTGTACAAGGGTGCTTCATATCAGTGGTATAGTTGACAATAGTTTATGGGGCATAATTCAATAGGGAGTACAGTCCTCCAGCTATGATCATATCTGTTCTGATAAAATAAGGCTGAGGTGTTGTCTATTTTCTCTTTTGCTAGGAAATCTTAGAACCATAGCTTCAGAAGGCTCTTATATCCCCCGGGTACTCTAGACTTGGGTCGATAGACTTTGTAAGGTCAAGGACTTAGTTTAGGGACAACCGTTGTTTGCTTCCCTTTTACCAATTGCAAGGTGAAGAAAGGTCAGACGGGGTTTACCAGTTCTGTTGTTTCGATAATCACCCCTCACATCACCTGTGTCCAGTTCACTTCAAGTACAATCACATATTCCTAGGATGGCACAATATCCATCAGATCTAGAGGAATTACTGAGTCATTTTCAACAATCAGTAGACTTACTTTAGCATGACATAGTCCATCAAGTCAAGGTCACGAATAGGTTGCAACAATAACAACAACAGCTGGCTGCGGCCTCTACTTTGCACACACCTAACATGGCTACTGCTATGCCCGGTACCACTGCCAATGCTGCTACAGCCTAGGATCCACCAACTGAGGGTGTTTCAATTCTTCCTGTCCAGGTAGATCCAATCCCGGTCGAGATGTCTAGAGCTCTAGCTCACCAGCCTGAGACACCTTTTGAGTTCGAGTTTGACCCAACCCTGCTTAAAATCAACAAACTTGAGAAGCTGTTCAAGAAGGCGCAGGGGGTTAACTCTGTTCTGGATATTGAGTACGGATATACAGAGTCTGCTGTTACTCTCCCAGAGCGGTTCAAAATGCTGCATATTGACCGCTTCGATGGCTCTGGAGATCCAATGGTGCATCTGCGCCTTTTCCCTGATATTCTGTGACCAATGGGTTTGACCAGACTTTAGAAGCTGTTGTTATTTGGCCGAACCATGTCTGGTATAGCTGTCATCTGGTATGAAAAAATCGGAGGACTCTGTAAAACAGAGCTGGAAGGAGTTGGCCGAATCTTTCATTGCCCAATATTCCCACAACATGCAAATCGATATCACAACTCGTGATCTCGAGGCAATGCATCAGGAACCAAAGGAGGGCTTTGCAGAGTTTGTGACTAGATAGAGGGAAAAGACCGCTATGATGGTAAACATGCCTCCAGAGAAAGAGCAAGTCCGTATAATTGTTAGAAATATGCACGAAAGGCTATTGCAGAAAATGATAGTCCTCCCACTATTCAACTTTAAGGATCTCCATGAAATTGGGGATCAAATCGAGGATGCCATCAGACAAGGGATCATTGTGGAAGGCAATGAGCCTATGAGGAAGAATGTTGTTCACAGTTCCAATGCTACTAACAACGGTAGCACAGCTGCGAAATGCTCAGAAGTAAATATTGTCACCAGTTCCATCAACAACCCTTTTGCTGATAATAGCCTAAGGCCAACCACTTCTACTTGGCCCCAAGCCCGAAGTTTCCATCCTTTTTACATGAATCTCTCTCAAGCCTTGAAAATTCTGCTAGAAAATGGGCACCTAGAGCTCCTAGAACCCCAACCCCTCCCAAATCCTCTTCCACCAAGATATGACCCTGCTAAACACTGTGCTTATCATCAACAACTGGGTCATGATACAAACTGTTGCGTCTGCCTCCATCATAAGATTCAGGACCTTATTGACGAAAAAATCATAGCTCCACCAAAAAGACCTCATGTCACCACTAACCCATTACCTCCACACTTCAACCTAATCCATACACTGCCATCCACCCATAACCCCAGTATATACATCACCCCAGCCCATTTACGCAAGCCTGAGGTGTTCATTCCAGAAAGCACGAACTTGTGTATGATGGATATACTTGAAACCCTATCATCACAAACCCCATCAAATACACTGTGGGCACCAATGGCCAAACTCACTACTTCTGAGTTGATTAACATGATTGAAGATCTTCAGAGAACTGTGGCAGATTTAACCTTTAGGATCTTGACTCCATCATCGACCACATCACATGCCAAAAATTTCATGCCAAAAATCACCACAATCTTAGGGCGAGCTACAATTGGAAAGGGCCAACCCGAATCTATCTCAAGTCTGGGTGATGACATGTCAACAACAAATGGGCTTCACTCCGATATACGACCCAATCCCTTAGCAAAGCTAAAGCAAGTGGCAAGAGTAAGGCCGGGGCAAGTATTAATCCTTATGTACATCTTCCGTGGGCTATAGAGGCTTTGAAGGTCAAAGTGCTGAACAAGCAGCAAGTGCTTGCAGTTGTTGCAAAGGCTGTGGATGACACTTTTTTCGCTCCGGTCTGGGGAATTTTGAATCCAGAGATAGGCCATGAAGAGGGATTCCTTACTTGAAACACCCTTTTCAGTTCCAATCCTATACCTGTAGGAGATCTCCAAAACCAGTCCACACCTGCCGACCCCTCTGTCAATACTTCAAAGACTAGTAGTCGCATCTTTAATCCCCTTTACATGACCTTGTCCAAGGCTCTCCAAATCCTCATAAGACAAGGCCATCTCGCTCTCGGCTTCTCCCTGATCACTTTCCAGCCAGGCATGATGCTGCCAAGTATTGCGCCTTCTACAAACAACTTGGTCATGACATTGACCGTTGTTTTCGTCTTTGCCATGAAGTTCAAGATTTGATTGACAATAAGGTCATCACCTCACCAGGTCCTACAAAGTCTATCAGCACTGGATTGGTGAACTTGGGGGATAATGTGACTATGTGATCGGAGATGAACCACCTGCTGATGGAGCTCATTTTACTCCAGATGTGGTAGATGGCATGCACTGTTTTAGCACTTTGAAAGTGTTGTTTATTTTACTTTCTGGTTTGGGTATTGAGTTAGTCTTGTTGTATTGAGTCAGTCTTGTTGTGTCAGGGTTAGGTGATTTCGGGCGTGTTAACTCGAACATCACTTCCTTGTTTGTTTGTTTTTGTTTGTCTTTTCACTTTTTCTTTTGAGTCTGTTTCTATCATTGAGCCAGTTGAGCCAAAAGGTCTTAATGGAATTGCAGTAAGTTTTACCTACTTCTCTGGGCCTTTAAATCATTGCATTGACCAAAGTTTTTCAAAACTTTTTCCAAAACTGTGGTGAAAACAAAGAGGAAGGAATTCCTTGGGATTTGCAAAATTTGATCGACTGAGAGGAAGAGAGGCATGCTAAGCCTTTAATGAATGAGATCATGGCCGTAAATGTGAGTACTGAGAAGGATCCTGGCTTGGTCCAGATTGGTGCTAGATTATCTTCAAAGGAGCACGAGCGACGAGTCGTCTTATTAAAAGATTTTAAAAATATTTTTGCGTGGTCCCATGAAGATATGCCTGGAATTGATCTTGAGATTGTACAGCATGGGATCACTCTTGAGACCCTACCGCTTTGCTTTCGAACCTTGATTCAGAATGTTCAAACGATCAACCAAAATATGAGGCTTGCATAGCCGGATTGGAAGCAACCCTTGAACTAGGGGCAAGAAGGTCAGATGTGATTGAAGGAAGCTTGCATAGCTGGATTAGAAACAGCTCGTGAACTAGGGGCAAAAAATGTCACATGTGCTCGAAGATTGAAAACTGGATCATTTCTCAAGCCAATGGAGATCGGTAAGAAAGCCAAATTGCAGAATTAGAGAGAAGAAAATATATTGCTGAAAGACAATTGAGTTCCTATCCATGACACTAGGAGAAAATTTAGACCCAATTGGATAGGCCCTTACATCATCAAGACTATTTGGTCAGGAATAGCAAGTCAGGAACATCATCCATTCTCGTGGATTTAGATGGCTTAGAGATCTCATAACCAATCAACATGGACAAGTTAAACTTTTCTATCCTTGAGAGGCTCACTGGGCCGAGAACTCGGAAGGGCAACCTAGGCAAAAGTTAGAGCAAGAAAAAAAAAAAAAGAACAAAAATGAAAAAATGAAAAGAAAAGAAAAGAAGAAAAAGAAAAAAAAGAAAAAAGAAAGAAAAATAAAAAGAGAAAAAATAGAGCTCGCAAGGTCAAAAACATGAAAGGGCAGCCTTGGCAAAAGTTAGAGCGTGAATGGAGATAGTTAATACTTGAGTGCACCTTAACCCAGGAACTACGTAAGGCCTGATTCCCCTCTTTGGGATATGTAGGCAACTACATCCTGAAGTTCGGCCCTAACCATTTTCAACCTTCTTGTCTCATTTATGTTGATTGACTTATCCTTATTCAAACTCGGCTATCCTATCCATGTACAATTAGCTCATCTTTGTTCAAATTCGGCTGTCCTATTCCATTAAGAGATTCAGCTACAAGACAAATCAAGTTTCGATTCAAGGTTGTGCATCTCAAGAGTTAATTCTACGTTCGTCGAGTAATGGCCATTTGCAAAAATAGTTTTTGAGGATTTTTAGTGAAGTTGACTTTCTTCGAAAATTATTCCATTTTTCCAACACCGGACCATTTATTGGACCCAAAAAAGGAAAATTTTCAGTGTTCACGGCCTGACTTACATGATTTCAAATAAGAAAGTAGAACAAGCATGTTAATCTAACTCTCATATTGGTCAAAATTGTTTTAGTAGAAAGCCGAAAACAAAAATATGGTCAAAATTATGAACTAGGGGCACAGTCGAGTCAGGTTTTCTATCTTTTCCCTATTGTCAGCGCACTCACCAAAAAGGGCACAACTGAAGCTAGCAGTAGGGGCCAAAAGCTCTCTCATCCTCCAAACAATAAGGTATCGGGCCAAGTGTAAAGCATGATCTAGAAATGGAGCAGGGTATTCCACCCCATCATCTGGACGGGTCTGCTTACACCTGAACTGGCATCTGAATCGGAATGGGAAGTACCAATCAACTGTATACCTGACTGGTGAGACATGCTGTAACTCATCTCTGCCAAGTTAAGCCAGGGGCATTACCAAGCAATGTTAGTTATAGATCTGCTACACATCCAGCCGCACCACAACTGGGAGAAAATCACTAGTTGTGAGCGAAAGGAACCCATAACTTTCAGCTTATCTATCAACTACACCTGAGAAGGGATTAAAAAATAAGACAGATGTAAGAATAGAGAGATGTGCGCTGAGAGAAAAAGTAAGGAAAAGGCTTTTCAGAGAAAAAGATATTGAGGGCCAAAGTGATGTGAGAGCCATAAAGAAGAAAGGGTGGAGAACAATACCTGGAGAAGCAATGGGCTCCCCATAAATCGAGAGGTCTCTCACTAGTGAAAAACATCCAAGTGTTGTGTTTGTTGTTTTTGTTTGTCTAGATTCTTGTCATTGAGTTGTTTTGAGTGCAAATAGTTGTGTTTAGGTTGTTTTTACTTTGTTTTTCCTTTGTTGAGTCGTATTTCGTACTTTGGTCAGTCGTAGGCTCAATATCTAGTTCAAAACTCATTCTCGGTTTCAATTTCAAAAATAAATTGTTTTGTGCTCAGAATGTCGTGCCATTCTCAACATGGTATGCAAAATAGAATTCTTTATTTCATAAACTGCAGGGTCCAACCCCGATCAAGAGAGATAATAACAGAATAAGGACCTATTTGAAGCTACATAGGTTCCGGACTACAAAGCAAAAGAGAAGAGGGGAAATTAGAGCATCTGAGCTTGTTTCAACTTCAGAAAATTTCAAGATTGCATTTCGGATGCACGTTCGTAGGCCTCATCATTGCTCCAGAGTATGAGTGTACATCAACCTCGAGCTCAAGCCCACTAGTCAGAAAGGCGATCAAAACGCTCTCCCTGAACACCATTCCCTACCGGAGGCATCTTTACTGTGTTTGCAATGAGTTCCCAGGAGACCAACTGCGACGGTGGAAAGTAGAGTTCGAATGGCGATGCCTAGAACACAATTCTGGATACTGAATCAAGGAGAAAAGCGGCATCCATGGTTTCCACATGCAAATTGTACCCCTTGTCAGCATTTGAAGACTTTTGAACTTTGAATTAAAGGTAGAAGTTTGAAAAACACAAGAGGGGAGATCTCCATCAGAGTAGAGCAGTTCATCGCCACTCGCCCCATGAGGTGCTTTCTAAAACGCCACTTTGTTTGTTTATTATATTTCCTAAACATCATCCACTACATTGCTTGTCACACATACAACATCGTGCATCTATTGCACGATCATACCACATCGTGCATCTATCGCACGATCATCATACTCTTTTCATCAATCGCACAATCTCATCATACTCTATGCATCTATCGCATCATCTCAAGATCTCTTCTTACAATTTCAGCGTGGTTAGAGTGTTCTTTCTTCCTCACATGATTTCAGCGTGTTTTAAATTTATCTCAGGGCTTGCAGGAATGCGGCTTGGAGCGGTATTTTCTCTTCTTTTTCTCACGATTTCAGCGTGGTTAGAGTGTTCTTTCTTCCTTACATGATTTCAGCATGTTTGGAATTTATCTCAGGGAGTGTAGGAACGCGACCCGGAGAGGCATTTTCTCTTCCTCTTCTCACGATTTCAGCGTAGAGTGTTCTTTCTTCCTCACACGATTTCAGCATGTTTGGAATTTATCTCAGGGTGTGCAGGAATGAGACTCGGAGCGGTACTTTCTTTTCCTCTTCTCACGATTTCAGCATGGTTAGAGTATCTCAGGGTGTGCAGGAATGCAACCTTGAGTGGTTTTCTCTTCCTCTTCTCACGGTTTTAGCATGGTTAGAGTATCTCAGGGTGTGCAGGAATGCGACCCTGAGTGGTGTTCTTAGGACCTCTTCTCACAATTTCAGTGTGGTTAGAGTGTTCACAAGCAGTTTTTTATCCCGGGGCATGCAGGAACGCAACCCTGAGTAGTAGGACCTCTTCTCACGATTTCAGCGTGATTAGAGTGTTCTCTTCCTCACACGATTTCAGCGTGTTTGGAATTTCTCATTCATCCTCTCATGATTTTAGCGTGGTTAGAGTATGTTACCCTATCCATCTTGTCCATTTTATCCATTGCATCCATTACATCATTCCATTTTATTGCCTACATCCTTTCCATGTTAAGCTTAGTTTGGCATGTGCTCATACCTTTCCCTCGTTGAAACATGGTTCTGTTATGTGTAAGTACCCATGCTACGCTGAGGCCAGTATTGAGGGTGTCGGCCCTTTTCTGTGTTAGACGTGGTTTGTTTTGTGTCCATGTCTTTTCTAGGTAAAACGTAGCTCGGCCCGCACCCTTATTCACTTCATTTATTGCATCCATTGCATCATACTTTGTCTTGTTGCATTTAACATTTAAGATCATCATCTTTCCCTAGCAAAACATTCCTCACTTATATCATACCACCCAATCACTTGTACTCTTTCTGCAAAAAAATGAGCTTTGCATGTGTACGTGTCTATTCTGCAAGAATTGTGGTCTGAGGGTTTCGGCACCTTTTCTGTGTTAAACGTAGTTTGATTTGCATCTCCATTCCTTTATGATATTTGCATAGTAAGCACTGCTCGTGGTTTGATTATTTCATTACATTGTACATCACTTGCATTATTTCGTTGCATTGTGTATCATTTGCATCATGCCCTTGAGCTACGCTGGTTTGATTCCTTGCAAAGGGATGCGTAGGCAACTGTCGAGTTCAACCAACTATATCTGTATTTTATTTGTTTACCCAAGTTTTACGGCCTTGTCAAATGGGTCATCTTCGGGCTTTGACATTCACTCACGTCATTTCATGACTTTGAGCTTTGTCAAAGAGGGGCAACTGTAGACACCCTATTTTTGACCGCCCTTAAGACTTGGACACCTTAGGTTGAATGCTCGATGATGAAATAATATGCTATATAACTGCTCAATTTCTTCAGCAAAAAGCTTCAGTTTTGAGCTTCAAAACCAAACCTTGCACCCCATTTGGACCAAACCCTATTTTTCTAGCTTGACTACTCAAAAAGCAGCAGAACCAAAATTGGACTGGCAGACCACTTTTTCTGGCCGACCGTACAGGTCCATGGCCAGCCAGCCAGGTGTTCCAGCAGACAAATATTTTCAGCCAACTGTCCCCCCTATGTGCATGAACTGCACCAGCTGGCTCAATAGAGATATTTTCGATAGGGGAACCTGTTTTCCCATAAATACTTGACCATCCCTCATGGTTTTAGGTTAGAAAATTTTGTCAAGAGTCAAAAACTTGCCGAACACTCTCCCTCTCTATCTTGCAATATACATACACTATAAAACACTTTCTAAACTAATATTTAGAGGTTTCTTGCTGAGGTTATTAAGTCAAAATCTCAGTTCTTGAGGGTGATCACTTGTTGGTTTATGAACCAAAGAACATCTGCTCTTCAAGAGGTATAATTTTTGCCATCTCTCCCTTTGTTTACATTACTCTTTTCTTCTCCTTTTCACTCTGTTTTGGGCTGTTTTTAAGTTTTGAAACTTGTGATTAAAAAGGTACCAAAGGTGGAGTGGTTAACCACCCATTCTTGAACCTTATTCCATAGCTTAAATCCTGGTTTTCTTTCACTTGTTTCTCAACTTTTAGCCACTGATTTTCAGAGTCATCAACAACTAAACATGTGATTTAAAGGTCCAAAAAGTGGAGGGGTTAGCCACCCTTCCTTAGGTTTGCTTACTAGCTTCATTATCTTTCTTTTTGTTTATTATTTCCCACTCTTTTCTAGCTAGTTTTAGCATTGTTTTTGTGCTTTTTAGGGGCTGTTTAGTGTGTACATTTAGTTTATGCTTTGAATACTATGAATAATATGAATGTATTGTTGTAAGTCCTCATAGATTTGGTGGCTTAGGCCATAGACACTAATCTATTCGAGTTGATAGCTTTCTTTACACAATTTCCTTGTAAATACTCACACTTTAATAATCATCTTTGCATAATCATCTCTGCACCCTCCCTCCTTTCTTTGCTTTCTTTGGTTAAGAGTCGTCTTAAACACTAGTTTGTTGCTTAAGGCATGAGAAAGAGACCTTCCATGCTTAATGGTTTAATCTCTTCGGAGGTTCATTACCAGGGCATTACATCTCTCTCCTGTTAAGAACAACTTCTCGTTTGAAGCTTCTCTTTATCGCCTTTTTTGCACTTAGTGGACATAACTCACCTCTTGGACAAAAATGATTAAGTAATGGAAAGGTAATGTAAATAAGGGTAATAAATTGACTTAAAGTGGTAAAAAAGATAGTAAAATCAAGTCGGGTTCAATCGGAAGTTAACTAAACATATTGCGTCTTAACTCGTTGCGTACTCTCTAGTGACATTCAATAGTTCAAGAAGCAATGTCCACTCCTTTCTTTGTGCTAACTCCATATGAGGAAGAGGTGTTGTTGGTCTTTTATTTTCGATTATCGACCTTTTGTCCTTTTGATTCATAGATCATCACGCAACAACTTTGCGACAATTGTTGGTCTGCAAATCGATTCTA
The DNA here is from genome assembly GCA_030407325.1 of Camellia japonica. Classification (NCBI taxonomy): domain Eukaryota; kingdom Viridiplantae; phylum Streptophyta; class Magnoliopsida; order Ericales; family Theaceae; genus Camellia; species Camellia japonica. The sequence continues at coordinate 18,399,580 of JAPPVO010000013.1, forward strand.
CTCCTCCCTTGATCAGTTCCATGATAGGGAGAGGCAGAAAGAATAAACATCCCGTGGAAACACTCTGTTTTTGCTCTGTTTCATTTCTATGGCAGCAGGGCAACCCCAAAAAAAGTGGCCGGCCGGCCGGCCACCTTTCCATCAGGCCGACCACTTTCCAAGGCCGGCCGACCGCTTTTTGTTGTACAGGCAGTGGTATTTTTCTTACAGAGCAAAGCAGAAGCTGAGGCAAAAACAGAACAATTTTTGGACTGCAAAACAGAACAGAATCTGGCTGCAAACAAAGGGGTTTCCGGGAGGATGTTCTCGGTTACGTGTGCTCAGGCCCTCGCTTCCCATGCGAGTCCTTTAAATTAGATTTAATAAATAGTATGTTGTAAGTAATTTCTTAGATTTGCTTGAATTTAAAATTAGTTAATTAGTTTACTCCATTGATTTAATGTTATAATAATTAATCTAAGTAGGACATTCATTCGGACTCTCTTGTGCGAGGGCCAATTTGTACACACTTGTAATATTGTGTATGTCTTCCAACCCCCATTCTTTCTCCCTTTTATTTACGTGCTTACCGTGGTAGTATCATGTTTTAGTTCCATTACTATGCTTCATATCCATGTTTGCATACATTGGGTTCGGTTCATCATTCTAACATTGCTTTTATTTCCTACTTGCTTGAATATATGCGTTGCCGCATGCTTTGAGTTGATTCGTATGATATGGTAAGAATTCGAACCTGATAGTTGCATTTTTGTATGTGTTGCATTAGTCACTTGGACCGTTAGGATCATGCATTTTTTCTAACTAATTTTTTTTTTTATATTGGCTTGCCTCGGTTGAGTACTAGGTGAGCATTTCTTGCTTTGGCATATTGCATGTATGTTTGTGTTGCCATATCAAGTATACTACCATGAGACTAAGTGCTTATTTGATATACCTCTTTGAATACTGGTGTTTGAAGGTTATTTCCCTTAAATTGGGATGATTTCGATTAATGTACATATGATCTCGCTTTTTCAAGTGGCATGTAGTCAAAACACTTTTCAGAAAAACATGAAATCAAAGAATTCCAAAGTGGGTGAAATAGTCTATACTTGTGTGCCTCACATAGTAATGTTAGAAATAATAAATCAGAATGTGAGCATATACTGTACATAAGAGTCACATCATGATTAGTAGAGGCCGATCTTTGATCGGGTGAGTGGGGTGCTCAATTCAAAATCTTCCCCTCTCATACCTAAGTTCCCAAGCCGAGACACTTTGGATATGACAGACAAATGACCTTTGGAATGAGTCACAGGTTTCCTAAATTTCCCAAAAATATTTAGGTGGAGACTCTGAAATCTGGCAAAGCAGTCCACTTTTGGCATTTCCAGTTATAAATCGATTTTCCAAAGATTTGTCAGATTTGGGCTCATTTGTGTTTATCTATTTCACATTGCACTTGTGAAAACAGATTCAGAATTGCCCAAGTCCGAGTTGTAGTGCTATTGTATCCGAAAAGACTAAACCCCTCTGAGGAGCACGAAAAACAAGCACGTGCTTTGTGCGTGTGCACTTCCAAGCGTGGCATAGCCTGTTTTGAAAACTCAATCTTGGTGCATTTCTAGAAGGAGGTGGAAAAAGGAAGCAATGGGAAGCCCTAGTGTGCTCCACAAGCTTCCCTTCTGCTTATGTAATGAGCCCCTCCCCCTCCCTTTCAAGGGGTTAGAAACTTGAGAGCCTTTTTGAGAGTTTAAGAGCAAAACACCATCTTCTCTTCCACTCCCTTTCCTTAGCTTTGAAATATACATCCTCACAGCAACTCTAATTAACTAAAGAACTATCTAAATCTTGGAACTTGGACCCTAACTCAGAACCTTTGCTTGAGAGAGGCTTGCAAGCAAGAAACTTGAGTTTCTTTGCATATTTTCTTCGCATGTATAGACACCCCATTTTGACTGACCCTAAGACTTCGAGCCCTTGTAGGCCTCTTGATGGTGAAATTGTGATATGTCCACCCTTAGAATGTTGGAAATTGCTTAAAGTTAATATGACACCTTATTTTGGCAAAAAATTGACTTTTCACAAAAATGACCAAAATACCCCCGAACCCGTTTTTCAACAAAAAACTAAATCTTCAACCCCAAGAAGTAAGTGAAGCCCGATTTCACTTGGATTGATGATATTTTTCAAAATTATTGATTGATTTTATCAAAAACACTGGTCTAAGGACAATTTGGGCTCGCTTGGGCCATAAGTAGGAAAAAGCCATGCAAACCGCACCTACCCATGTAAATCCGTACCTAACCTACAAAGTTGACACATGGACCCCTGGCCGCACGTGCGTTCGCACATGCGTGGTACAACCGCACTTCTTTTGTGCGGCCACATCTTCCCCCGACAGACAGGAATGGAAAATAACCCTAAGGCAATCAAAAACAACCTAAGGCTTGGACAACTAAACTACAAGAAAAAACCCTTGTTTAAGACCATATAATCATAGCATGTGTGTTAAACAGGCACTAAAACAAAGTTTCCTTACTCTTTCTTGTGTTTTCTTCAAAACAGTAGGTAACCTCTTCTCTTTTTATTATTTTTGTGCTTCTTTGACCTATATTTTGAATAGCAAATCATGCTTAGGGTTTTAGTTCATCTATGCATCATGAAGTTTGCATATTTATTCCTTTTTTTTTTTTTTTTTCCTTTTCACTATGTTTCTTCTCTTCTCGTTAGAACAACATGTTTAGGACCATGTAATCATATATTATTCATGCATTAAGCCTAGTTTGAATCATGTAAATATTCTACATATTTTCTCTTTTTATTTGTTAAGTGTTGTTTTGTGCATAAGCATCATTTATTAGCAGTGTTGGCATCTGGGTAAGTCCTCTAAACCCTTATAGCATATGTGTATCCTTGTTACATTGTCCTTTTCAATAATCTAAGTCAAATGCCCTTTATATGCAAAATTGTTTGTTTTGAATGTTTTTGTGAGTGTTGTTCATTTTAAGCTCGATTTATGGCCACAAATTGATAAAATCCGCTTTTTATTGGAAAAACCATTACTTTTGAGAATATGGCTTTAAGATGAATTACATTCTTTTTTATTCAAACCATATAGCTTTAGGGTTGGTAAATGTTTTAGGCTTAAAATGGATTGTATAAAATAATTAACCATTGAAATCATAAAATAGAAAGTGAGTAGAGATTAGTCTTCGGATTGGGAAAAATGGGGTGCTTTCATGTAAATGACCTTCTCCTTTTGTACCTAAGGTCCCAAACCTAGAAATTTTCTAGTTAGGACAGATTGGTCCTTAACTTAGTTTTCATCGTTAAAGGTCTCATAATTCCCTTTTAAAAATTAAGTGATGACTCTTTGTTGATAAAACAAGTTAGTCTAATTTTGTGTGGAAAACGTGCCTTAGACTCAAATAAGGCGCAACGCCCACAGTTGGTAACTCTGTTGGGGAAAATTTCTATTTTATGAGATTTGTGGTTAATTATTAATTGCAATACATCTTTGTAGGCTCGGAAAACCTAGCTTCATTGCATGATATCCTGGACACTATTTGTAACAACCCCAACCTGTGATTAGCTAATAAACTATGATTAAGAATGCCTAATAAGTAATTAAGAGAAATTATGAGTTAATTGTATATGCTATGTGTTAATTGTGTTTATATCTGTCGGTCGTAGAAATATCTGTTTGTATTTTTATTTTATATACAAATTAAAAGCCTTATCAGCGTCCGAACGCAAAATTGACTTCGTTTATGTTTTATTTAGAATTTTTAGAATTTTATGGTAGGTTTAATCAGAATTCGATTCGGAATCAAATAATTAGAACAAAATAATCCCAATTGACTACCCTTAACTCAAGTTAATTAAGCTCCACTAATTGAGCCTATATAAGGCCAATTGATTCTAGAAGCCTTAGATACACTTCATTGTCATCATCTTCTCAACAAAAATGTAGAGAGAGGGAGAGAAGAGAGAGAACTTTGAGATCAAAGCTAGAGGTGGAAGAATTGTTTGGAAAATTGAAAGGGTTGGAAGGATCATACCAAGAATTGCTAAGATTCAAGAGAATTGAGAGCCTAGGTAAGAAATTCAACCTTGAATTTGAGACTTTAAGTTAGCTAACATAAGAATTCAAGAGGTTTAAGTGTTGGATTGAGCTTAAAGGAGAGAATTAAGGTTGATTACATACATGCATGCATAATTGTAGACACCCCATTTTTGACCGACCTTAAGACTCAGACGTCATCGATTGAGCGCTCGGTGATGGTGCATGTTGTGCTCGTTCTGAGGTTTCGAAGTTTTGGCTGAGAGCCTTGCCTCCGGGCCTCGGAACTCTTTGTATGCTTTAGCTCGGTTTGCGGACCAAGTCTTGTTTTCCCTTCCCGGAGGGAGGGAGTGGTCTTGTAGACCATCTCTCTGTGGTTGTAGACTACTTTTCGTGGTCGTAGGCCACTTTTCCCATTTGGAGACTAGTTTCCGGTTTTTGGAGCCTTTGGCCGCGCGCCTTGTCTCGGGACCGCTTAACATTCTCCGTTTGGCGTGGTTTTTGAACCACACCTTATTACCTCTGCCTAGAGGAACACTGTGGTCTGGGAGACCACTTTTGTGGTTGCATACCACTTTTGATACTCGTCGGCTAGTTTTCGGGGCTTTTGGCCGCGTGTTTCGCCTCCCGATTTCTCGTCTTGCATCCACTTTGGTTTGTTTTTGGTACAAACCTTGTTTTCCTTGTTTGGAAGGTAGTACAAGGGTGGGAGACCAGTATTTCTCCTTGGAGACCACTTTTCCTTTTTCCAGCCAGTCTTCTTGTCAGATAACTAGCTTTCTTGGTCTTTGGACCATCTTTTCTGGTCGACCACCACACCACCACCTTGCATTTAGTGTGTTGACCTCTCCCACCTATGGCCGACCAGTTTCTATTCTGGTTGACCTCCTAAAGTGGTCGGCCGACCACTTTTACTAGTAGGCCGACCACTTCAAGTGGTCGGCTGCTTTTTGACACATTTTTGGAGATATTTTGGGACAGCTGGCCCAGCTGGAGAGCATTTGAGCCATCCTCCATACACGTGTTTGGAGGATTGGCTTGATGCTTAGCTTCTCCAAGAAGCTTTGGCTTTCCTCTTTTATAAGAGGGAAGCTCCCCCTCCCTTCTCTAGGTTCAGAAATTTGCCCTAAGAGAGTTACATATAGCTTTGTCTCTATATCGCTCTTGTTCTTCATTTTTATGCCTTAAAGTGTAGATTTGTCTTACTTTAACACACAAACACACACTCAAACACCATCCTTTTGCTACTGAGGTGCTTAGGGGCTGATTTTGGTGTTCTTGGGTTGCTTTGAGCTTGAAAAACTTGCTGGAGTTGCAGCTTTAAAGAAGGTCTTCAATGGTGAGTTTCTAAGCCTTAAAACCCCCTTTCTTGCTTAAGCTTTTAGCCTATCTTGCATGCTGTTTTAAGCTTAACTTATAACTGATAAAAGTTCTGTTTTTGCATGCTTTTGATTTTTGTTTAAGATCACTTTTGTGTTTGGGGTTGTTTACCTCGTCTTAGGCCTTGTTTGGCCTTGTTTTTGAGCCTTTTTTTTGAGCTTCGGGACCACCTTGTATTGGCCTTCTCACCACTGAAATCTAGAGGGATTTCAGTGGTGGGGATTGTGTTTTAAGGTCCTAGAAAGGGGAGGGCCATCCCCTTCCCTTGCATCTTCAATACATGCCTTAATAAGCCTCATGTTTGAGCACCTTTGTTAAGCTTTTGTTGGCCTTATCTTAGCTTGTATTTGTGGTTATTTTTCTGTGGCATACCACTGTTTTTGCTTAGTTTGGTCACTCCATGCATGGTTAATACACTTGTAGTGTAAATCACACAATCTAGTCTTGTATGCCCCATGTTTGAGCATGTGTTTCTAGCTTGTTTTGGGCCATCTCAGTAGGTTTTTGGTTTTATTTTAACATGCCTTAGATCTGTTTTGGGTTGGTTTGGTTGGCTCTTGCATGCCTATACACTTGTAATGTAAATCACACACACTAGCTTTGTATGCTTCATGAAGTAGCATCTCATTCTAGCCTATGTTGTGTCCATTTCAGCATGTTTTTTGGGTTGTTTTACCATGTCATACCTCTGTTTAGGTTTGGTTTGGTAGCCTTTGCATGCTCCTTGCACTTGTAGTGTAATCCCATTAAATAGCCTAACATGCATCATGTTGTAACATGTATTTTAGCATGCTTTTGGCTTAGCTTTGAGAAGATTTTGTTCATGTTTTAGCATGTTTAAGATCTGATTTTGGTTGCATGGTCATCATGCATGACTTGCTTTGTATAGCCTAGGTCAATCTAGCTTGTTAGCTTTGTGCATTGAATCCACTAGCATGCATTACTTGGCTTATTTCAGTGATTTGGCATCACTTGTTATGTGATTTCAGTCCATGTTTCATGGTCATACATTCACATTTATCACTCATTCAATGCGTTGGAGGGTTTGCCCCTTTATGCCTTAACATGAACCGTTGCATATGCCTTCATGCCATAGCTTGCGAGCCACCATTTCAATGTGTTTTTGGGGTTATTATGCTATGGTATAACTCTGATTTTTATTGCTTAAGTCATCCCATGCTTGGTCTTAATAGGTGTAGTGTAATCCACCCTATTTGCCTTGTATGCATCATGTCTTATGTCCTCCATGCTAGCTTGTTTTGGCTTCCTTTTGTACATGTTTTAGACTCATTTTAACATGTTCTAGGATTTTTTTGGATTGCCTTAGTCACATGCTTCATGTTTTGTATACTTGTAGTACAAATGCTCTTGCTTGCCTCAAGCTTTGAGCACCATTGCATGCTTCATTTGTGTTGTGTACATGATTTGGCATCACCTAACATGACATTTCAGAGCATATAGACTTGTCATGTTCTCACTTCATTCATCTTTGAGTGCCTCTAATGGTTGTGCATGGTTGCCTACTTGAGCCTAGCTTGTATGCTTGCATGCCTAGGCCTAGGTTATGAGCCCTCATCTCAGCATGTTTAGGTCCTTGTTTTGACTTAATTGAGCTCTGTCCATGCTTAGTTCATGCATTTGTGCCATGTATTGCATGCCTCCTTTGTGTTGCTCTTTGCTAGCTTTCATGCCTTAGGACCCTAGCATGCTTTACTTATGTTGTTTGAATGATTTGGCATCATTTCTTGCTTCATTTCAGTGCACTTAGTGTTGTTACACTTCCACTTTTGTCACTCATTGAGCACTCTTGAGAGTTGTGCTCTTTGGCCTCTTTGATGGCCAATGCATTGTGCATGCATGCCTTGCTTTATGTGCCTTCATTTAGCACTATGGCCACTAATTTGGGCATGACTGAGGTCCACCCTTTTGGTTTAAGTCCATTGATTATACCATGTATATTACATTGAGCATGCCATGCTTGGTATATTACATAAGTTGCCCTTGTTGCATTGCATTGTGTGCATGCATGCATTACATTATGCTTAGAACCTTATGAATGCCTTGCATTGAGTATGCCATCTAGTTTTTAGTATTTAGCATTGTGTATGCTAGTTGTTACATGCTTTGGCATTGTGAATGCCATTAGCTTTGTTAGGTTGTTCATATTGCATTGCATGTTTGCATGCTTGAGTCATATTGCATACTTGCATGCTTGAGTTGCATTGTGTATGCCATGCTTGCATGCATTGTGTTTGGAATAGGTGTTAGTCCAAACACGGGAATCGAGGGACGCTTCATACTTAAAGTGATGAAACGTGCCTTAATTCCCGGTCGCCGACGCTCTTGATCATCCATAATAGAGTTTTAGGCTTTATGTGTTTACTTGTGCATTCATTTCCATATTGAATTGTGCAACTTTGCCTCTCGGCCATCATGCATTGAAATGTGTGATTGGTGGCCCGAGGGTCGAGAACCCACACTTTCTTCAGTTCATGACATGATAGGGAGGGTGGTTGTGCACACATATCATGCAAATACATTGCCATGCCCTTTCTTGCTCTCTATTGTAGCAAATTGCAGTTCAGCAACAACAATTGGCCGGCCAGCCAGAAAAAGTAGCTGGCCGACCACTTTTCTGTTTTTTCAACAACCAAAAGTGGTCGGCAGGTGTTTCTAGAGACCAAAAGTGGTCGGCCACCCACCCACAGGATTTCCAAGGTGAAGTTTCAGCTTTCTAGAGCTTGGTGCAAGGTTCTGAGAACAAATGAAAACAGAGGCAAATCGGGGCATCGCATTAGATTTCCGAAACGAGGTGACCGGGCTTGTATGCATTCCTCTCCCTCTGAAGCTCCTGCTTTTACTGCTTTCCTTAGTTGCCATGCTTAGATAGCTAGGTTTTGCTTTGGTCTGTACCTTTAATAGTTAATGCGTTAGCTATTCAATTCGTTTTGTAATAATTAGTTAACTAGGATTAGTTAATTAATTTGTTATGTAATAATTAGTTTAATTAGCTTAGATTAGCTAGTTAGCTTCTTATTCGGTCCCTCCCTCAAGAGGGCATATTATTGTAATAAGCGTGCGTGTGTGTGATGCATGTCTTCCAATTCCCATTTCTTTCTCCATTTTACTTAACCGCTTACGATGGTTAGTTTTAGGGCATATTTTGTTTAGCATACCTTATGCTTGCATGCGTGCATTCATTCATCTGTATTGCATGCACCGGGCTCGGCGCATCATACTAACTGCATTGTATTTCAATCCTTATTTGAATACATGTACCAAGTTGCATCTCACATGACATTCTTAGGATAGCCGAGCCTATCTTAGTTGCATTTTCGCATGTGTTGCATTAGCCATTTTAACATGAACTAGGATCATGCATGATTTCTAACTAGTTCTTTGTTTTGGCTTGGAGTATACTGTGAGTGTTTACGCTTTAGCATACTGCACGTGTATTAATGTTGCCATGAAAGCATGCTTGCCATGAGGCTATTTGGTTACGTGATTAACTGCCTGAATGCCTGTGGGTGAAGGTTGGATTACTTGAATTGGAATGATTCATTGAAATCCGCATTTTAGCCTACTTGCGAGTAGCAAACTTCGAACCATTTTCCAAACAAACGGATATGCGATGCTTTGTTCCAAATTAGGCGATCTAGTCTATACTTGTTTGCTGTGTGCATCACATAGTAAGATTAGCTAACTAATCGGAATAAGAGCACATGTAATATCATGTTTAGTACAAGCTGATCTTTGATCGGGCGAGCGGGGGTGCTCATAGATGACCTTCCCCAATCGTACCCAAGTTCCCAAGCCGAGGCAACTTTGGTGATAACGGACACGTGGCCTTAGGCACGAGTCAGGGTTTCCTAAACTTCCCCAAAATAAAATATTTAGGTGGCGACTCTGTATCTGGCAAAGCAGTCCATGTTTGGCACTTCTTTACAAAAATTAGTTTTCAAAAACGATTTGTCGAATTTGGACTCTTTGGTGATTTATCAATCTCACATCGCACATTGTGAGATCAGATTAAGAACCGTGACATTTGAGTCTGAACTGTAGTAAGCAAAGCCCAAAAAGGCGCGTCTACAATAATTCATGACGTTTTGAAATAGATTTCAAAGAATTCATACATGCATGCATCTATCTTAGCCTTCTTTTGAGAATTCCCCATGTTTTCCATCAAGTTATTCTAAGTTTGCATGTTTTGGAAGCTTAGATTTCAAGTCATTGCTTGCATGTTATGTTTTCCAAATGTCAAGTTTGCTTTTGAATAATTCACTTGCTTTTGGGCTTGATTTTGGCGAAATGGCTTTCAATTCATGAAATCCTATGAGTTTACAAATGTTTCTCAAGTTTTGGCCCAAAAGGATGTGTTTTGGTGCTTTGAAATCAAGTTTTGAAGCTGGGAGTGCAATCTGGAAATTCCAAAATTCGCAGGCTTCGCTCTAGCGATGGAAGCTACGCTCGAGCGAAGAATGCAAGCTCCCAGAAGTTTTGCAGACAATTGCACGATCACTCGAGCAACAAAGTGTGTGCTTGAGCAAACCCACATTTACTCAGTCTTTGGCTTGAGCGACCATCAAGCGTAAAAATCAAGCAACTAGTACTTTTGTAGAGTTTTGCAGACCGCTCAAGCGACCAAAGTTGTGCTTGAGCGAAGACCCTATTTTCAACAAATTTGACTACGTGTTTCAAATTACATTTTGGCATCCTCATTGCATCTTAGGCATTTCTAAGCCTTAAGTACAACATAATAATAAAGATAAGGATTAGAAACACACCAAGATAGAAAAGAAATGAGTTGAGTGCTTTCCGAGCTTGTGTTTCATTGTGTATCTATTATATGTTTGTGTAGGTCACGCGCCATAGTCCATCTGAACTGTCTGATCTGTCTGTTTTGCGTTTGGAGCCATCTGTGAGTAATAACTCTATAAAGCTATTTTCAATTATGTGTATTTTCTTAATGATATGATACGATCTATTTCTCAAATGCTATCTTGTGATTAAATGAATGATTGTCCAAATTTCTGAAATGTATTCATGGCATCCTTAGCATCGTATGATATCTTACGTCTCTTTATGGGTCATTAGCTCCCTTATGGGTCATCAAGTCCCTTTATGGGTCATCTGGTCCCTTTATGGGTCATCAACTATGAACGTCTCTGTGCACATGAGTCATCGGAACCACGTCCAATATAATTATGGGTCATAGATTTGTTAGCGCTAATGATGTACCATGTATGATCTTATGTGAATTCTAAGTATGAATATAAATATGACTATGAATCTGTTTCTGATCTGAATTCTGATTTTTAAATCTATTATGGACATCAGTCATTAAACCCTTTACTCTATTATTATTCATTGGGCTCCAGCTCACTATATTATTTATGTCTGTAGGTGATCAGGCATGTGACTAGGCTTAATGATGATTTCCTGGAGATCTGTTTGGTCAGCCAACCACTATGCCTTCTGAGGAGGTTTCCGTTTTGAAGTGGTCAAGTTTTTGTGAACAACGTTTAAGACTTTTTTTTTTTTTTTGTATTTCTTTTGTTAAAGTCTGAACATGTCTTTTGTTTATCTGTACATATGGTGATGCGAGGACGATGTCATAATTATGTAAATAAAGTATTAAATTTTATGTTCCATATATGTCTACACAGCTCTATGGACGTTGTATGCTTGTGTTTGCTTCCGCTAGCCCCTTAATTTGTTTAATTTGTTCAGAGGCCTTTGGTAATCCCAGGATTACTGGCCGGTTACGGCGCTAAACCTATAGGGGTGGGTTTGGGTCGTGACACTATTCGCGCTATGTTATGTCAACAAGCAAGCATCAGATTTTGCTATTAGTACTATTTGATCATCCCCTTGCACTCCAAGGTGGCATGAGAGGTATATTGATAGTCATAGCTCATGTAACTTTTTGACTAAATCTATCTTTGCATATAGAAAGCTTTAGCACCTTCCAAACTATGACATGGTACCTTCCTTTCTAGGATTGTATTATTGCCTTTTTGTATGATTTAGTGAATCTTAGATCTTATTTCCAAGTTAGGATAGGGCAACCCTACCCCTAAATAGGCATGCATGCAAATTATGTTCTTATTTGATATCTTGTCTTGAATGGAAATGGTGTGATTGGATTCCGAAATCAGAAGTTAGAAAGGCAATGATTTGATTCCAAAATCTGAGGGTCTAATTAGGTAGTGATTTGATTCTGGGAAGTCTGAGGAATTCTAAACAATGATCTGATTTTGAAATCTGGGGTTCAAGTTAGGTAGTGATTTGATTTGGTCTTGATTCTAGTAATCAGTGATGAATTAGGGGGTGGTTTCCTAACTTAAAAGGATATAAGTTTGAATTTCAAAAAAAAAAAAAATTTACATCCTAAGCAGAGCCTTGGGGATTATGGAAGGTGTTTAATTGAATGAAAATCTTTAAGTTATTGATTTTGGGAGAATTATGATTTTATGGAAAAATGGTAGTCAAGAAAGTGATGATCAAGTCTTCCATTTTGAATAAAATTTCAAATTTCCCTAAAAGGCATTTGACTAGAAGATAATTATTTGATTGAGTGCTTGCAATAAAATAAGAAGCTCCTTGGAGAGGGGGAAGAATTTTGAAAAAATAAAATCTAAGTAAAATCTTGGAAATCATGGAAGGTGCCTGACTGAATGAAAATCTCTAGGTTATTGATTTTGGAGGGAATTTTGATTTTATAGAAAAGTGTTAGACAATGAGGTAATGACCAAATCTTCCACTTTGAAATAGAATTTTGAATTTCATTGGAAGACATTTGACTAGAAGATGCTTGTTTGATTAGATGCTTGGAGTGAAATCTGGAGTTCTTTAGAAAATTTTTGAAAAAAAAAAAAAAAAACTTGAGTAGAGTTTGGAAATTATGGAAGGTGTTTTAAATAAAAATCTTTGAGCTACTGACTTTGGAGGAATCTTAATTTTATTGGAAAAATGGTAGGTAAGGAAGTGGTGACCAAGTTTGTCATTTTGAATAAAATTTTGATTCCTCTATGTGGTATTTAGCTAAGAGATGATTATTTGATTAATTCCTTGGAGAAAAAAAAAATTTTGCACTCCTAAAAAATTTTACCTTGAAAAATAATTTTGAAAAAAAATAAATTGAAGTAGTAATTTGACCATGTGCCTTTCAATAAAAATGGGATATTTTTCTATGATTAAGTAATAAATGATGGAAAGGCAATTGTTGGGTTGATCGCTTTCGTAAAAATTTTGAAAATATCTCAAACTCTTTGGTTGGGAAACTATCACCTAATTAGTGATGATGATGATGATTTTGAAATCCTATGGCAACCATAATTTGACTGGGTACATCTGCCTATTCACAGGATTGTTTTGTAACCATCGCTCCTAGAAAGGAAGTTTCCCAAGCTAAGTGGGCCAGACTCAGTCATTTGTCACGTACTCAAGATATAGTTGACGGAAAGCCCGTGTTAGTCTCACTGAAGCCACCAGAAAGGAAAATCTGCAAACACAAGCCCAAGCCCAAGCCCAAGCCCAAGCCCAAGCCCATCCAAACAACTCAACCCAACTCAAAGTTAGTGGATTTGGAACAAGACAACGCACATTTGTTAGTACCTCCAAGCCCAAAACACTTCCGGTTTCGAGCCTAGAACCGGAGGTCTTGATGGCCCAAGCCCAAGAGTTGACTGATCTGATCCGCGTACTGTAGAGATCCATGGATACTTTGTCTATAACTGTGGACACCCAAGCCCAAACTATAAATCTACTACAAGCCCAAGCAGTTGCACCACCACCACCGCCGCCGGAACCACAACAAATTCTAAGAGAGGAAGTGCCAGTTGTTCTTATTCCATCACTAGATCAGCCAAAGAATGAGCCTAAGATTAAAGTTCCAAACCTTGACATCAATGCTAATAGAATAGCCAAACTAGAGAAGGCTATGAAGAAAACTAAGGGTCTTGACTGTATTCCGAACCTAAATGCTGGTTTAGGGAAGGGTGACTGTGTGTCTTCTTGAAAAGTTCAAAATGCCACACATCGATAAGTTTGATGGTTCGGGAAACCCTATGCCACATATCATGATGTCACAAAATCTAAAAAGTTAAAAAAAAAAAAAAAAAAATTGTAGTGATATACAAACATAAAATCAATGCAAAAAAAATTGTTAATAATGATTTGGTTGAATTTTGATCTATAACTTTACAATAAAGAGTCCATTGACAATTTTTTTTTTTATACAAATGAAACTATCACATTGTTTTAGGATAAAATTTGCATAGAAATTATAGTGAAAATAATTTTTTCAACAAAAAAAATAGTTATAAGAAAAAAAAACAAAAACAAATAATGGTTAGTAGAGAGTAGAGGGATAAATAATACGTAAAATATGAAATGCAAAAATAAAAAATGGTCAGAAGTAAACCCAAAAAAAAAAAAAAAGTAGGTGTACATGAAGAATGAAAGAGTCTCTGTTTAAAGAATGTAAGAGACTAAATATTAATTAACCTCCAATTGTTTCATAAAGATAGAGAAAAAATAATGAGTTGCATCACTGCATAAATGTAATATTTATAAGATGAGGAGAACGTGAATGACTTGGAGAAGGTGTAATGTATGACGGCTAGGGTTTGGGGGTAAGAGAAAGAACTGGTTAGAGAAAAATGATCTTTTTCATTTTTCTTTTTCTAAATCATAAATCATGAAATTTTTTTATTTTTAAATTAGTTTTTAAACTTAAAAATTCACAAATTTAGTATGGAAACAACCAAATTTGTTTATTTAATTTATTTATAGGAAAATAATTTAATTATAGGGAAACAACCAAATCAGTTTTTCAAATTAATTATAAGGAATAAAATCAATCAAACAAAACAATTTTAAAATATTTAAATTGATTTTTGTTTAATTTATTTTAAGAAATGAAGGATTTTATGTAGAGATTTTAAAAGATGGACAAATAAATTGGAAGATCAACAAACCATGTTTCTATATTTGATTTTAGGTAATGATCACATTTTAGGCAATGATCTTAAGAGATGAACTTGAAGATTTTATTTATTTATTTATTTTTTAATTCAAAAATTTTGTGACACATATGAATAGTTTATTATTTTTTTAATTAAAAAAAATAAGAAATTGTGATTGGGCATGTAGAGGCCTTAGAGGCTTTCTGACTAAAAACTCTCTTTTGCTTATATAAGTAGGGGGTTTCAGAGTGAATAGTGATTAGGAGAGTGATTAGAAAGGCAAAACAATGTTAATGGTCTATCTGATTTGGGGTTGTAAGAGAAATGAGCAGCTAGGTGAGGATGGAACAAGTAGTTCAAGCGGAAAATAATGGCAGTGCAGAAATGGCCAGCGTCTTCCCAAGTTCCCAAAAAATCATCCTCTTGGATCGTGGGAAATGGGTCCTATTTATAGGCTTTTCCTTGGCGACAAAGGACACCAAGTGGCCAAACAAAGTGAGGGCACGTGTCCCTACTAATCACATGGAATATTCTACCTTGGACCACCAAGCTAAAGGTGCCACGTGTCCCTCTGCATGTACTATGTACTATCTATTTGGCACAGATGCCTCAGTAAGTGCAATTGTAACGGTCGTGTTTGCCGTCGCAACTTGCCTCCTTAACTAGAACCTCAACAAGTGCACTTACGGGGGTAGTGCTTGTCGTTGCACTTACCTTCTCAGTTTAGTTTAGCCAAGACATGTGTTCTTAGCACTTCATAGCCTATTATCAGCTATGTTCGTATTCACCTCGGCGATGCCTCTACCCTTAGCCACTTAACAACAAACTCCCCAGCTTCCTAGGGTGAAGGCCACAGCTAAGCCTGTTATCAGCCATGCTATGCCTTAGTACCAAGCCTAAGGGGGCTTCCTTGAACTTGCCTGTGCAACCAAGGTAGGTTCATGATCTGAGTTAATGGGAAGGGAGTCCCTTAATTATGGGCTGCCCTGCTCCCATCTTCGTGGGGTTGCCGCGGTATACTGATGTCTCTGGGTCGACTATCAACTCTAACCAGTAAGCTTTAAGGTCTGCTATCAGTGCCAAGGTAGTGAGCTTTGGGGCCTGCTATCAACGTCAGGCTAATAATGACTTTGGGGGCATGCTATCAGCCCTAGGCTAGTAATTCCTTGGGGCCTGCTATCAGCACCAAGCATTAGCCTCTTACTTGTAGATGGGAAGCTTCTCTTAAAGGCTGTTATCACCTTCGTAGAGTGTTCCCTTCACAAGTTAGTTGCAGCGGTTATAATTGTAACACCTAAAAAAAAATAATGACAACCCATCTCATGATAATCAAAAGAAAACATAACATACAAAATAATAACCATTCATTTATATTCTTTTATCATACAAAATACGACATATGCGAGTATACATTCATAAATCCTAGATCCTGGATCTATAGCATATGACACATATGAGTGAACTGAAATAAAAAGTTATACAGATAAGTTAATGCCCCAATGGCTACATCCTTCCAAGACAATGCTTGGATACAACAAAAGTGAGTTCCACTCAATACAGTTAAAGCCGAAGGCTTGTACAAGATAATTACATCAAAAGAAACAAAAGAAGCTCTTGGCTCTATGTCCTCCCAAGCTACGTCCTTGGTGGAGGCATATCATCAGCACCTGAAAGTTGTTTTCCACGTAGGGCGAGCCAAAACCCAGTAGAGATATCCAAACACAACGTATGAAGCTTAACAAAATCATATGGTGGATACAATGTGATGCCATGCTTTTGCCAAAACATTACACTTTTCCATCTCAAAACAAAGCAATGCCATTATCAATATATTTCAATTCATGAAAATACACTTTTATATCTAGAAAACAGGGCAGTGGATACAAAGCACTAGGAATCTCCAGGTACGTGTTAGCCAGTAGGCTATACGAGCACTACCAAAGCCATTTTACCAGTGCGAACCTAAAGGATCAGCACCTACCCGCGTGGGTTTTTGGACTTTCGCTAAAGACACACATGCCAACATAATAACCGTAACCACACCCCCTAACCAAATTCACCAAGGTATGCACCCTTTTTTTTTTTCTCAAAACAATACATTTTCAATGTTTAAGTATGGAACAATGCTCAATGCAAGATGTATGAGTAATTAGTTTCAATTAACCTAATCCTAGTGCAATTTCTACAACAATCAAAGCTATTCTCCACCGATAGCCCAAAACAGATATTTCTAATCAATAGATAATTTTTGAACAACAATTATAATCTCATAATTCTTAAAAATGGGAGTGATACGTATATCCAACTCCACCCTTATTATCAACATTACATTAATTTCATCCTTATAAAAACCCAACAACATTCCTTTTTCTTTCATAAATCAAACATTTATGATTTTCAAATCACACACCTTTTTCTTCCAAAAACATTTTTAAAAAAGAGATTTACAACCTTTCAACATAACTTAACAATATAAACACATCTCGACAACCCTTTTTAAGAACCCATAGAAAATCCCCCTTTTTCTTTTCAAAATCTTAACCTTGAATCAAAATCCCCTTTTTCCCAAATCTCAATGCATGACAAGGAATACATAACTAAGTTAAGAATCATACTAGAAAGTTGAAGAAATCCCTACATCAAGTCTAGAAAATGAAGAAAATAAGGGTTGAAACTTGATGGAGCCAAAAATAAGATCCTCTCCAATTAGAATGAAGCATTCGACGAGCTCTAACTTTTTCTCCAAGGAGCTATAGTGGAGAAATCAATGGGTGATGGTGTATTTGAAGTTTTAAGCAAGAGAGAGAGAGAGAGAGAGAGAGACTGAGAGTGAAGGATTTAGGGTTTGGAAGCTTTTAGAGAGAGAGAGGAAATGAAAAAGTGATTGAAAAACCCCTTTTCCTAAACTGATACACACGCAGACCGCTAAAGCGACCAAAACACTGCTCAAGCGTCAAGAACAATATGTGACACCGCTCAAGCACACAATGACCCCTTTCTAGAAATTTTGTAGACTGAAGAAGACCACTGGAGCACAAGAAATACCGCTCAAGAGAAGATACCCTACATCTAGAACTTTTGCAGACCTGCAAAATACTTGGAGAACTCACAGACCTCTCGAGTGACCAAAACGCCGCTTGAGCGAACAAGCAGAAAACAGAACAGCAACTCTATAACAACCCTCATTTTACCTTAGTCATATTCTTAAGAATTTACATGATTTTGGTTTGTGAAGCTTGCATCTTGTAAACTTTAATATTTTGTCTAAGTGTGGGAGCATGTCTTGTTTTGTGTTGTTGTGTTTTGTCTAAGTATAAGATCCATGCTTCGTTCCTTGCTTTGTGTGTTGAACCTAAGCCATCTATCTTTGCTACCTCATGCCTAGGTCACACCTTTGAATATCTTACACCTAGACCGTTGAGCGTCAACACCTATCATCTTGTCACCATCTTGGTTGACCTTCGTCTTCACCATTGCATCTTGGTCGAGATGTGCATCAGCTAGGCCGAGATGTGTATCATCTAGGCATCAGAGATCTTTGATCCTTGAACCTAGCAATCTTGTTTCTTAACTTGTACAACCTAGGCCGAGGTGTGTCTCACATAGGCCAAGTGTTACCCCTTCTAACTGAGGTCAGAGAGACCTTACCTGGCCAAAGCCTATGTTTTGATCTAGGATCCTTGCCTTGTTAGAGTGCCCATGCCACCTTACTTGTTATATACTTTGACATACTCTTGTCTTTTCATTGTGGCCACCTTTTGAGGAGATTGATCAGATGATGTCGCGCGTGTTCCCAATAGCAGGTTTAAGTCAGTTAGGAGTAGAGAAACCCATATCATTCGCCATATCTTTGTCTTGAAGAGAGAGAAGCTCTAGGAAGAAGAAAAAGTTCTTGGAGGGAGCTGTAATTACCAAGATTGATTATTAGAGTTTGAACTTTTGGATTTGTGTTTTGAGGTTAGATTCTTGATCTACTCTTGTTGCTTTTTATGTTAATCTGACCACATTGCATGATCTAGCATGATTCATGAGCCATGCATTGATTTAAAGTTTTGTTTTTAAAAGAAAGATGATGTTCTTGTATTCTTGAAAGAAAACCATGTTTTGATCCAAAAGTTTGTATCAAATTCCATGTTTTTGTGTTTGTTTTCTTGAAACCTTCAAGTATGGGTACTCAGGTCCACGTTTTTGAACTCATATCATGAAATCTCAGATCTTGAATAAGAAGTTATGATTTTAGCATTCATGTGCCTTCATGGTCTTCATGTTCTTTAAGGGGAAACACAGATTTCTAGACTTTACTATTTCCCTAAGTGTGGTTATCGAGATTCACTCTTATCCATACCTCACACTTAGGCGCAGCATTGCATCTCACCTTGGCCTACCTTATATGACCACTTGCACCATAGTCTATCTTGCATGCACACCTAGGCCGACCACTGCACACATAGGCCGACCACTGTACACCTTTGTCAACACCTTGTAACATCCCAGACGGGCAGCCTACCTCTCGGTGAAGGAGACCACACCTTGGCCAAGGGGTGTGGAACCTCGGCCAAGATCTCCTGAGTTTATCCAGCTAGGCCATTTCGGCCTAGCTCATCTCTATGCATCCATTTCGAGACCTGGTTTGTACCAAGCATTCTTTTCCAAGAAGAAATACATTGATTTAACTCTCATCACATGTTTTGCTTTGTTTTGACTTGGTTGTAGGAAGAAATGCCAAGATCTATTTTACTCATTTGAAGCTTGTTTTGAGAGTGCATTTCATAATCATCTTTGAGCATATCTTCTTACCTTCTTGAAGTGCATTCAATGGAATTACTATGTACTTGTAGGTCTTGGATCTTTGCCTTAGTTCCCACGACCGAAGAGTTATTGTGAGTGATATTTTTAATAAAGTTACGTTATAATGTTTTATTAAAAGTTGTGCTTTATTTTGGAAAAATATTTGATCAAGTATGAATGATTATCCCTTAGTTTTTGTATCAAGTATTATGTTTGATTTGATGACATTCTTGAAAGATCATTAGTGCTAGGGGACTTTAATACAACTAGTACCTTTGTTTGAGATATCTCCTTTGCCACCAACGGATGGGCTTGTCTAATCGATTTCGGGTCGGTTATTCCTTTGTTTTGTCAATGAATGTCATACTTCGTATTATGTAGATGTTAGTAAACATCCCTTAATGCTTTGAAAGCCTTTGATTGATGGACTTAGTTCACCCTTTGTTTTGTTACAAGCTATGATATGTATTGTTTTGGTAAAATTTTGGATATCATTCATTCAAACATTTATTACTTATATCATTCACTGAGTTTTCAGCTCACCCCTCTCCTTTATATATATGTTGGTGATGAACAAGAAGGCGATGTCGCCTAAGCTTTATGTGGAAGATGTTTTAGTTCTTGTTATTGTAGCATCTTGAAGATTATACTTCTTAGTTTTGTAGATCATTTTCCTTGCATGTTTTGGCTTAAGAAGCCTTTTGATCAAGATATAATATTAAGTTTATTTTGTATCCAAGTTGTAAAACCATGTTAATATGTATGTCATTTCATTTAATCTATGCGCAGCTCTTATGGACTAATTAGATTTAAATTTACTGCTTCCACACATGTATGCCCCATATGTATACTCTATTTGTGTGAATCTTTATAAGTTGGCCTTTGGTAATCTCGAATTGTTAGCCATCATGACTTCATTATATTAGGGATGGAATGGGGTCGTGATAGATTGGTATTAGAGCACAAGTTCCTTGTAGTACATTTATTTGCACACTTTTGGTCCTAAAGAGCATAGGATTTCCCTTAGAATGATGTTAGAATTGCATCATATTGCTTGCCATTTGAGAAGGTGTACATTATTCCGGCATTTGCTACTTGCCTACTTGCCTATTTGTTCATTTTGTTTTAAAGTCACATTTCGCATACTTTTAGCATCATGAGAAGGGGAAGACCTCCAATGAGATAAGATCATTCCGAGGACAGGTTGGACAGATTAGAAATGATGGTAGAAGGTTTGACCCGTGAGTTGAGGCAAGTAAGGCAACAGAACACTGGTTCCCTACCTTACTTGATTTCATCCATGAAAGCTTGTAAGTTGACCCAAAAAGGATGTCAAGGTTATTTGTGTAGTGTACTAAGTAATCTAAATTGAAATGTCGAATTGCATGATATCCCAGTTGTTAATGAATTTCCCGATGTTTTTTCGAATGATTTGCCTGGCGATTTGGTTGATAGGGAGATAGAATTTACTGCTGATGTTATACCGGGAACATCGTCTATTTCCAAAACACCTTATAGGATGGCCCCAACCAAGCTTAAGGAGTTAAAAGTTCAGTTACAAGAGTTGTTGGATAAAGGCTTCATTAGGCCAAGGACTTCACCTTGGGGAGCGCCAATTTTATTTGTTAAGAAAAAGGATGGCACATTTCCTCTTTGTATTGATTATTGAGAACTGAATAAGGTAACCATTAAGAATAAATACCCATTGCTGAGGATTGATGATTTGTTTGATTAGCTATAGGGAGCACGGGTCTTTTCTAAAATTAATCTCAAGTCCGGCTACCATCAGCTCACGGTTAAGGCCGATGATGTAGAGAAGACAGCTTTTCGAATAAGGTATGGCCATTATGAAGTTTTGGTAATGCCTTTTAGAGTAATCAACACTCCTGTTGCATTTATAGATTTGATGAACAACATCTTTAAGCCATACTTAGATGAATTTGTAGCACTTTTTATTGATGATATATTGATCTATTCCAAGAGTAGAGATGAGCATGAGAATCATTTGAGACTTTCCCTACAAATTTTAAGAGACAGAAAATTGTATACTATGCTTAGCAAGTGTGAGTTTGGCTTTCAAGCATTTCATTTCTAGGTCATGTGATTAACGAAAAGGGTACTTTTGTTGATCCTAGCACAATTGAAGGCATTGTAAGTTGGCCGAGACCAACTAATGTGCCTAAGGTTTGTAGTTTTTTGGGTTTGGCAAGTTATTACAGAAAGTTTGGGAAGGACTTCTCAAAGAGTGCAGTGCCATTGACATAGTTGACTCACAAGCGAGTGTCATATGAATGGACCA
This sequence comes from Camellia japonica, assembly GCA_030407325.1. NCBI lineage: Eukaryota > Viridiplantae > Streptophyta > Magnoliopsida > Ericales > Theaceae > Camellia > Camellia japonica. The sequence continues at coordinate 18,421,061 of JAPPVO010000013.1, forward strand.
AGGATAGAGAATCAACTTTTCAGGAGCTAAAGACAATGTTAGTCTCAGCACCAATTCTTGTACTACTATCAAGTAATGGGGAATTTTAGATTTGTAGTAATGTTTCATATAAGGGTTTAGGTTGTGGGTTGATGCAATAGGGTAAGGTCATAGCATATGCATCTCGTCAGTTGAAACCTTATGAAAAGAATTCTCCTACTCATGATTTAGAATTAGCGGCCATGATATTTGCTTTAAAAATTTGGCATCATTACTTCTATGGAGCTTCTTGTCAAGTTTTCACAGATCACAAGAGTCTGAAGTATTTGTTCACTTAGAAAGAATTGAATGTGAGATAGAGAAGATGGCTTGAATTATTGAAAGACTACGACATGTAGATTCAGTGTCACCCAGTTAAAGCTAACTCAATGGTTGACGCGTTGAGCAGAAAATCCGTTGGGAGTTTGGTGTTTTTGCCTACTGAGCAGAAGAGCATACTTCGAGATTTGCAAGACCTAGATATTGATGTTGTACCTCTCAGAGATGATGGAATTTTAGCAATGATTTCGGTAGAGCCAACTATTATTGAGGAAGTAAAGGCAAGACAGATGGAGGATGAATTTTTCAAGAAGGTAATTGATGAGATTATCACAAAGTTGAGATCAGGATACACATCGATAATCAAGTACTAAAGTTTGAGGGAAGATTGTGCGTGGCCGACATCCCAGAGTTAAAAAGGAGGTTGCAAGAAGCTCATAGTTCCAGATTTGCCGTTCATCCAGGAAATACCAAGATGTACCAAGATGTGAAGCAAACACTTTGGTGGCCGAATATGAAAAGAGAAATAGCCAAGTTTGTATCACAATGTTTGTATTGTCAACAAGTGAAAGCAAAACATCAGAGGCCAGCCGGACTTCTTCAACCTTTGTCAATTCTAGAGTGGAAATGGGAATACATCTCCATGGATTTTGTTGTGGGTTTGCCGAGGACAAAAAAAGGTGTGGATTCGATTTGGGTTATTACTGACAGATTAACTAAGTTAGCACATTTTTTGCCTATCAAAACTACATTTAATGTCGACCGACTTGCTTCGTTGTATATGGATGAAATTGTTAGACTTCATGGGGTGCCGATGTCTATTGTTTCAGACCGAAATTCGAAATTTGTTTCTAGATCTTGGCAGAGTTTACAAAGAGCTTTAGGAACCAAGTTGAGATTTAGCACGGCTTTTCATCATCAAACCGATGGGCAAACAGAGAGAACAATTCAGACACTTGAAGATATGCTCAGGTTATGTGTATTGAACTTCAAGGGAAGTTGGGAATTACATTTGCCATTAGTAGAATTTGCTTACGACAATAGTTTCCAAGCTACCATAGACATGGCACCATATGAAGCTTTGATAGAGAGAAAGTGTAGATCACCAATTTGTTGGACCGAAGTAGGAGATAAAGAAATGATTGGTCCCGAGATAGTTCAAGTGACAACCGAGAAGATTAAGCTCTTTTAACAAATGATCAAAACCGCTCAGAGTCGACAAAAGAGTTATGACAACCAAAGAAGAAGAGAGATAAAGTTTAAAGTTGGAGATCACGTATTCTTGAAAGTTTCACCAATGAAAGAAGTTTCAAGGTTTGGAAAGAAAGGTAAGTTAGCGCCTCGTTACATCGGGCCATTTTGAGAGAACTAATCTGTAGACCACCCAAACTCCACTCCGCGCACGAGGGCGCGAATTGTAGTTCTAGCTACTACAGTTCGGACTCCTGTCACGGTTCTGAATCTAATCTCACAAAGTGCAATGTAAGACTGATAAATCACCAAAGAGTCCAAATCCGGCAAATCGTTTTGGAAAATCGATTTTAATCAAAAAGCACCAAACATGGACTGCTTTGCCAGGTTTTAGAGTCGCCACCTAAATATTTTGTTTTTCGAAAATTTAGGAAACCCTGACTCGTGCCTAAGGCCACGTGTCCGTCATCACCAAAGTTGCCTCGGCTCGGGAACTTGGTACGAGAGGGGAAGGTCCTGAAATGAGCACCCCCGCTCGCCCGATCAAAGAATCGGCCTCTACTAACATGATATGTTGTTTTTGAAAACACATGTGTTCTTATTCTGATTTATTAGCTAGCTTACTATGTGATGCGCACAATATACAAGTATAGACTCAATCGCAATAATTGGAACAAAACATCTCATGTTTGCTTCTCGAAAATGGTTTGGAAGTGCTACTCACAAGTTGGTTAAGACGCGGATTTTCCACCCTCAAGTGGGCTTAGAAAACAACATGATTTTGCCACTTCAAGTGGGCTTAAAATGCACATTTTGATGAATTGTTCCAATTCAAGCAATGAAGCCTTCATCCACAGGCATTCATTCAATTAATCACTTAAGCAGTTAGCCTCATGGCAAGCATGCTATCATGGCAGTCACTTACATACATGCAAGGATGCTAAAGCATAAACACTCACAGTGTACTCTGAGCCAAAACAGAAGCTAGTTAGTAATCATGCATGATCCTAGCTATGTCAACAATGCCTAATGCAACACATGCAAAATGCAATTAAGATAGGCTCAACTATTCTAAGATGCCATGTGAATGCAACTTGACAACATGTATTCAAATTGGTATTGAAATACAATGCAGTTTGTATGATGCGCTAATCCCGGTGCATGCAATACGAATGAATGATGCACGCATGCAAAGCGTAAGTATGCTAATTGAAATATGCCCTAAACTAACCATCAAAAGCTGATAAGTAAAAGGGAGAAAGACGTGGGATTGGAAGACATTCACACACACACACACACTTATTACAAAATTCGCCCTCTCGACAGAGGGTCCGAATAACAAGCTAACTAGCTAATCTAAGCTAATTAAACTAATTATTACAAAACGAAGCTAATTAACTAACAAATTAACTAATTACAAACACAAATGAATAGCTAAGTGCATTAACTACTTAAGTACAGAACCAAATAGCTAACTAGCTAAGCAAAGGAGTTAAAAGGAGCCTCGGGGCTTGGGGTGCATGCATGCTCGGTCGCCTCGTTCAGAAATCCATTACTATGCCCCAACTTGCCTCTGTTTGCATTTGATTTCAGAAAGCTGCACAAACCTCCAAATAGCTTCTACTCCAACATGGAGACCTCTGGGAGGGTTGCCGACCAGAAAAGGGTGGTGTAGACCACCTGTAGACCACCTAAACATGCTGCAGGCTAGAAAAAGTGGTCGGCCAGCTACTTTTTCTGGTCTACCGACTAGAAAATCCTGCCAAGCTCCAATCTGCTGCAATAGAGAACAAGAAGGGGCACAGCAATGTATTTGCAAGGTATATGTGCACAACTACTCTCCCTATCATTTCTCAAGCTCAAGGGAGTGTGGTTCTCGACTCTCGGGCCACCAACCGAGCATCGCAATGCACGATGGCCGAGAAACCAAGTTTGCACAATTCAATGTCAATGAATGCACAAATAACACATAAGGGGCCTTAACCTCTATCGTGCATGATCAAGAGGGTCGGCGACCGAGAAATGAGGCACGTTTCATCACTTCAAGTATGAAACGCCCCTCGTTTCTCGTGTTTGGATTAACGTTCAGTCCAAACACAATGCAATGCAACATGAGCATGTCAAGCCAGGGGCCTTAAGCATGAAAGCTAGTGAAGGATGGAACACAAGGGCTATGTAATGCAATGCTCAATGGACCAAACCAACCCTAAACAAACCTCATGCATGCCAAAACAGTGGCCAAAATACTCTGAAATTATGGCATGAAAAGCAAGATAATGCGTGCTCATGCATTGGCCCATCGACTAAGCATAAGAGCACAACTCTCAAACATGATTAAGAAGTGACGAACATAGAAGTGTGACAACACTATATACTCTGAAATCAAGTGTGAAACGATGCCAAATCATCCAAACAACACAAGCATAGCATGCTAGAAGGCCTAAGGCACAAGGCTACCAAAAGGGACTACACAAGAGGCATGCAAGACATGGTACAAATGATTGAACCAACCACAGACAGAGCTCAATTAGGTCAAAACAAAGACCAAAACATGCTGAGATGGGAGCTCAAAAGCCTAGGCATGCATGCATACGCATTGGCCCATAAGCAAGGCACAAATGCACAACTCTTAAAAGCACTCAAAGAGTGAAAGAAGTGAGAACATGGCAAAGTTATATGCTCTGAAATATCATGTTAAATGATGCCAAATCATGCACATGTCACAAATGAAGCATGCTAGAAGGCTCAAAGCTTGAAACTAGCATAGGCACTTGCACTATAGCTATACAAAACAAGCCCCAAAAGGCCAAGAACACCTAAAATAGTCCTAAAGCATGTCAAAATAATGCTAAAACATGTATGGAGTATAGCCAAAATAAGCTAGCATGAAGGGTCAAAAACACCAAGTACACTAGGCCAATGAGCATGATTACACTACAAGTGTAAGAAGCAAATGAGGGATGCTCTAACCAACCAAAAACAGAGTTGTATCATGGTAAAATAACACCAAAAACACACTGAAATGGTAGCCCAAAAGCTTAGGCAAGATGGCATACATATTGGCTCATATTTAAGGCATAAAGCACAACCTTCCAAAAGCATTGAAAAAGTGAAACATGTGAGTGTATGACAATGAAACATGCTCTGAAATCATGTATCAAATGATGCTAAATCATGTGAATAGCCCAAGCAATGCATGCTAGTGACTTGGAAACTCAAAGCTAGTGAGCTAGAATGCACTATGACTATACAAAGCAAGGCATGCATGACCAAAACAACATAAAACAGAGCTTAAGCATGGTAAAGCATGAGTAAAAGCTTGCTGGAGTGGGGCCAAAGGCATGTTAGAATGATGGTCTAAAACATGATGCATGTTAGCCTAATGAGTGGAATTGCACTACAAGTGCAAGGAGCATGCAAGAGGCAATCAAACCAACCCTAGACAGAGTTATATCTTGGAAAAACAACACCAAAAATATGCTGAGATAGAACCAAAACATGCTAGAAAGGTGAGCTAAAACCTTAAGCATACAAGGCTAGTTTGCAAGGATTACACTACAAGTGTATAAAGCATGCAAGGGTGGCCTAAACTAAGCCAAAACAGAGTTATGCCATACTGAAATAAGGCCAAAAATAGGCTGAGATGGAGCCAAAACAAGCTTGACAAACATGCTACTTTGATGAGCCATCAACACAAGCACACAAGAGAAGAGGAGGAGGGACAACCCCCACCTATTTGGGGCCTCAAAAAAAAGTTTCCACCACTGAAATTCCTCTGGAATAAAGTGGTTTAAAGGCCAAGAGAAGATGATCTCAAAGGCCTAAAAGGATAGCACAAAACAAAGCCAAACAAGGCACAAAAGGGGGTAAACTGCCCCCAACACCAAAGAGGTCTAAACAAACACTTCAAGTACTTAAAAATGAAACTTTTTGCAGTTTAAAGTTAGGCCTAAAACATCATGAAAATAGGGCCAAAGACTTAATCAAAACAAAGCTTGAAAAAGGCTATAGACTCACCTTGTAGAACAACTTCAAGGAAGCAACTCCAACAACTTTTTTAGACCAAAAGCAATCCAAAAAACCCCAAAACCAGCTTCAAGCTACCTCAGCTCCAAAGCAAAGGTGTTTCACTAGGTGTTTGTGTGCAAAAGTGTGAAGAAATGGCACTTTTAAGCACAAATATGGAGCAAATAGAGCAATATAGAGATAGAAATATATGTATAACCCTAATGCAAAATTCTAAACCTGAGACAAGAGGGAGGAGGCTCCCTTTTATAGAAAACCAAGCATCAAGCTTGTTGAACAAGCTTGAAGCTTGAATCAATCCCTGGAGGATGCTTTCTGTGCCCAACAGCTGGCACAGCTGGCAAGAAAATATCTGCAGAAAAATGCAGAAAAGGTGTGGACCAGTTGAGGTGGTCGGCTGACCACTCCCACTAGTTGACCGACCAGAAAAAGTGGTCTGCAGGGAGACCAACTGGTTGGCAGGGGTGGAAAGGTGGTCTGCACAAAGAAAGGAAGGTGGTGGCATGGCTGCCGACCACTTTAGGTGGTCCACAGACCACCAAGACCAGCTGGCCGACTAGAAAACTAGCTGGTAGGGGAGAAAAGTGGTCTATAGGGGGAGAAACTGGTCTACACCCCTTGTTCCACCCTCCAAGCAAAGGAAAACAAGGTTTGGTTAAAAAGCAAACCAAGAGGAAGAAAGATAAGAGTGCGTAGGACAAGGCACGCAGCCAGAAGCCTCGAAAACTAGTCTACGGGCGCAAAAAGTGGTCTACGAGAGCAAAAGGTGGTCTACGACCACAAAAAATGGTCTACAGACCTTTGTTTCCCTCTAGGCAAAGGTAACAAGGCATGGTCCAAAAACCAAGCCAAGAGGAGAATGTTAAAAGGTTCCGAGACAAGGCACTCGGCCAAAGGCTCCGGAAACCGGAAACTAGCCTACAAGAGGGAAAAGTAGTCTACGACTACGAAAAGTGGCCTACAGGCCTCTCTCTCCCTCTAGGCAAGGTCAACAAGGCATGGTCCACAAACCAAGCCAAAACACAAAGAGTTCAGAGGCCCGGAGGCAAGGCACTCAGCCGAAAACTCCGGAAACTCGAAACCAGCACAAACATGCGCGATCATTGAGCGCCCAATCAATGGCATCTGAGTCTTAAGGTCGGTCAAAAATGGGGTGTCTATAGTTGCCCCTCTTTGACAGAACTCAGAAGTCAAGAAGTGACAGGAGTGAATGTCAAAGCCCAGAGACGACCCATTTTTGACAAGGCCGAAGACTTAGACAAACAAGCAAGATAACAAAGAAAGACGTCCGCAGGCTGGGGCAAGATGCAAATGACATGCATAATGCAGAACATAACTTATGATTATGCAAAGAGGGCTGTAATAAAGCATTTATGCAAAATAAATACAATAGTTTAAGCAAGCGACTAGGAAACAACAGTCTCACACATTCCAACAGAAAGGATGTAAGAGAATTATACAATCTTAACTACGGCTCATGCAGGAAAGACTAAAAGTGACTATCGGGAACACCCAAAGTCTCAAACGAAACACCTTCTAGCGTATCAAACGCAAATGGAGAAGGACTATGCAAGAAATCGCAGTCATCCAAACGCGTGTCAAACGCGAGAGGAGAAAGGTACGTCCAAACACATGTCAAACGCGAGTGGAGAAGGGCAGCAATCAAACTGAACCGGAACTTCTCTGAATGAACCATACATACAATATCGTCTGGTTTCACCAACTTCAAATGAACCATACATACAACATCGTGCCTACATAAGAAAGAAACTCAGCAGGTACAATATAGTAGAAACACATGTTCAACGCTATATCAAGATACAATTTCAATACAAGGTAAACGCATGCACATATGATGTCGATGGAAGGGTGCATAGCAATACAAGTGAAAAGTGCATAGCAATGCAAGTGAAAAGTGCATAACAATGCAAGTAGAACGTCCGTGACAACGCAAGTGAAGTGTGCATAACAATGCAACTAGAACGTGCATAACAATGCAAGTAAAAAGTGCGTGACAACGCAGGTGAAGAGGTGCATAACAATGCAAGTGAAAAGTGCATGACAACGCAAGTAAAGAGTGTGCATAAGAATGCGATTAAAATGTGCGAGAGAACGCAAGTAAAACGTGCGTGACAATGCGAGCGGAGAGGTGCATAACAATGCAACTAGAGCGTGCGTGACAACGCAAGTGGAGTGCATAACAATGCAAGTAAAACGTATCTGACAACGCAAGTGGAGTGCATAACAATGCAAGTGGAGTGCATAACAATGCTAGTAGCGTGCGTGACAACGCAAGTGGAGTGCATAACAATGCCAGTAGCGTGCGTGACAACGCAAGTAGTATGCATAACAATACAAGTAACGTGCGTGACAACGCAAGTAAAGTGTGCATAACAATGCAAGTAACGTGCGTGACAACGCAAGTAAAAATGTGCATAACAATGCAACTAAAGTGCGCATAACAATGTGACTAAAACATGCATAACAATGCGAGTGTGGTGTGCATAAAATGCAACGAGTGGTGTGCATAACAATGCGAGTGAAATGTGCATAACAATGTGAGAGAAATGTGCATAACAATGTGAGTGAAATGTAACTTCAATAGCATGTTTGAAACAAAATGCCGAATAAGGAAATACAAGCCTTAACGAGAGCAATTCAACCGTAACCTCCGATTTACCTCTCAGAGGGGTCACGACATACTTAAAAAGGATACACCTTGCTCTCGACGAGTGACGATGAGCCGTGCATCGAAGACGTGAATTGAAGTTCCCGCGGGGACATTTTGAGCCGAAAAGTGTACTTTTCTTGCACTTTCTCGAGAGCCAAGTACTCCAACCAGTCTAAAAACACTCAGGGAGAACAATGGGACCCTGAAGACCACCCAGGAGGGTTCCCAACCACCTAGACTAGCGGCAGACCACTTGTAGACCACCTAAGTGGTCGGTCGGCTAGAAAAACTGGTCGGCATACCAGTTTACACAACTTTGGGGCAATTTGGTCTTTTAGCCTGGGTTCTATAAGTGTACAACTCCAAAACACATTTCATTTACACCTTTAGTGCCGAAATTGACTCCTCTTCCTTCCTACACCCTTTTCCCTCTTAGATCCGGGCTTTGCACGCGTTTTCCAATGCCCCACGCGAAGTTGATTTGCGAAAACCTTTCGATTTTCTTTGTTTTGAACCGATAAAAATTTGTTTTCGGAGCTTTTTTCCCCATTTTCACCATTTGAGGTATGTTTCTCTCGAAGTTTAGCACATTTTCTCGAGCTTTGACTTTCTTTGACTTTTCTCTTCCCGAGAGTTGACTTTTGGCAATTTTGGCTCATTTTGCTCATTTTGCACCTTTTTTCAGATGGTTGACCACATCCCACACGATGGGGGTTCTCCGCGAGTAGAGGACAAGCCTGACATTATGCCATTGTCGCCCAGGATTCGGCCTTTTGACCCGGAGAGGTACCACCCTCAGGAGCACGTACTACCACCGAGCACTTTTCATCATTTCACAGATTTTGCGCGACAAGCACTAGCAGACTTGCTACTACGGGAGTCGGAGTCTCACTTGTCTCACCACGCGCGCGAGGTGCGTGCTGCACTTTTACATTTCCTGCAATGTATTTTGCATTTCTTGCACACTTCATGCTTTTGCTATGTATTATATCTGCTCGTTCTGAACACATTTACATACACAGCCCTTCTGCTCATCCTGGACACAACTTACACACTGCAATTCTGCTCATTCTGCACACGGCTCACACATAGCATTCTGCTCATTCTGAACACAACTCACACACAGCATTCTATTCACTCTGAAACTAAATACATCTGTTCATTCTGCACACAGCTCATACACAGCATTCTATTCATTCTAAAACTGAATACATCTGTTCATTCTGCACACAGCTCACACTGTATTTCTGTTCATTCTGAACAAAACTCACACTGTATTTCTGCTCATTCTGAACGCAGGTGGCTTCCCATTTCACACGGTGATATGGGTCGATCATCGCGAGGGAGTGGTATATGGAGCTCCCAGATGGTGTTCGACATATCGTTGATGAGGCAGGGTTTGGCCCATTTTGTGTGGGGTTGTCGCGTCTTCAGGCGAATAGGACCCTCATGGGCGCATTAGTAGAAAGATGGTGGGACACCACCAACTCCTTCCATTTCTCAGCCACCGGGGACATAACGATGACCCCGTATGACTTTTCCATGCTGACGGGCCTCGACGTGGGAAGTCGGCCGATCCCATATGACTTCGATAAGGGCGAGTGGGAGGCAGCTTGGACTTATCTTCTCGGAGCCCATCCGCCGATCTACAGATCATCAGGCATGGTCAGGTACACCTGGTTCACCGAGCAGTACAGACGGACTGTGCCAGAGACTGTCGAGGCCACGAAGCAGTACGCCCGGGGATTTCTGATGTTCCTCCTCAGGACCACATTGTTCTCCGACAGGGGGAACATGGTCGGGCTATATCTCCTGAGTGCTCTAGTAGACCTATCACAGGTTCGACACTTTGATTGGGGCGGCGCTGGCCTTACTACACTTTACTGCTATATGAGCGCAACCTCCCGCGGGCGGGGGAACATAGTAGGTGGCTACTGGAGAGCCTAGGAGGTACATTCTGCCCTCTTGGTTTTCATTTCTGCTTTTCATTACCTGTATACTACACACTGCACACATTGCTCACATTACATTCTGTACTCCACATTCTGCACTTAGCATTCTGCATTCTACATTTTCTGTATATTTTGTATTCTCACCATCACTGTCTTGCCTTTCACAGCTGTGGGTATGCGCCTACTTCCCGATGCTCGCTCCTGATCCAGAGGTCGAGGCACCACTCATGGTTCCGTATTCACATAGGTTTGAGGGTCGATGTCGGCCTAGACCTCAAGAGACCTTGCCTTATCTGAGGCATTACTTTGACACAGTACGGGCGATCGAGGTAATCCAGAACTCTCAGTTCTTCATGCTTTCAGCTTTGATTCATCTTGCATGTTTATGATGACTGATCAATTTATGCACTTGCTATCTGCAGATCACTTGGCAGCCTTGGACAGCGATGCCAGGGTCTTCTCGATTCCAGTTTGCTGGGGCATGGGGCGCCTCTCGGTACCGGATTTTGTTTGAGGGACCAGTTGGCAGAGCTTGGTTTCTCAGGGAGCGCTTCATGCGCCAGACACTGGGTAATCCCGCTCAGGAGATCCCTTCACCGCCTCCATCAGATATGCGGACCACAGAGAGTCTCACTCCCCGGGAGGTTAGCGACCTAATACAGGGTGCTGATGCAATCCTTTTCCTGGAGGAAGGGGGAGTACGCGACATACCTTCACACATACCTGATGCCTCCACTGACAAGTGTTCGTACCCCCATGAGGAGAGTTGCTGACATGCCTTTATCAAACCGCGCCCGAACTACAGACATACCTTCGACTAGCAGGGCCAGCACTTCGAGAGGCAGGACTAGGGAGATGCTCCCCACTTGGCAGTGTACTGGATGGCCAGATCCTCCGACTAAGCTGACAAGCTGGCGGTATGGGACACCATACCAGATTTCGTTGGAGGCTCCATTGCCAGATCATCGATATGTCAGTGCTCCTGACTCAGCATCGGTATGCTCCACAACTTTCATCTATCATTCAGATATTTAAACATTCATTCATTCACTAATGACTTGAACTTGCATCTGCAGCCTCCCAGAGGATATGTTGTGGGGTTGCTCGAGGCGATGGCCTCACTCGAGTTCATGGTTTTGAGGAGGAAGACGATGCTGCACTCCCACGGCATCCTGGTACTTTTCAATTCACTTGTATTTATCATACTTCTGATGACATACCAAAGCTGAACACTTCACTACACTGATTCACTGTATGTATAGAGCACACCCGATACATCACATTCACATACTGTATCTTCATGCACTCACTGTATGCACTATTCTTGCATCTGATATACATACTCTGGCTGATGCATTCAAACTCTCTTTTCAGGTCACACCTCTACAGCCCGGGCCACCCGAGCCTTCTCGAGTAGCAGGGAGAGGGAGACGTCGGGCTCCTACCAGACATGATGACGAGTCCAGCGAGGAGGAGGAGTGAGCACACCCTCAGTCAGAGACATCCGCAGGCAGAGGTGATGACTCCGATTCAGGTTCTGAGGGCGGAGACGACGCCGAGGAGGATTCTAAGGATGGCGGCTCCGGCTTAGACGGTGGTGCCGACGGCGGTGGTTCAGAGGCTGCTCAGCCGAAGAGGGTGAAAAGGGCCTCTCGATCTTGAGCCAGATAACGTCGACGCAGATGTTTTGCTTTATTTTCTTTTTACTAGTAGTTATAGCACCTTGTACAGCGTTAGGCAGATTTATTTTCCTTAAAACTTGTACCCTGTTGTAAAAAGAAACCATGATAGAATGAAACAGCTTTTTGTTCAAAAAGTGTTGCATTTTGTATTCTAAGCATCGCATCGCATCATTTTGTACAAAAATGAGATTGATGAATATTGAACATCCATGTATTGTCAAGTCAAGTAGTGAACCAACGTAACAAACAAAACAACTTAAAGAACAACTCGATAAACGAATTATAATAACTCGATAAGTAAAGAGCAACAACTCGATAAACAAATTGCAATAACTCGATAATCAAAGAGCAATAATTCGATAACCAAAGAGCAACAACTCGATAAGCAAAAACTTAACAACTCGATAAGCAAATGCATATTGGGCAAAAAAAGCAACCAGACGCATCCGAAACAGAAGTAAACTCAAACCTTCAGCACTCTCAACACATAGGAAGGCTAGGGACTCTCTGCTGGAGACAAGGAGCAGTCGTAGGCCAGTTTTTGCTCATTGTCGACCACCAAAAGAGCTTGCCGACCAATTTTGTGGTCTGCAGTCTAGAAAATGTGGCTGGTCGACTAGAAAAAGTGGCTGGTCGACCAAAAAAAGTGGTCGGCCGACCAGTGAGGCTAGGGACCTCCAGATTTTGGCCACCTGTCCTCTAAACAGTGCCTTATCCTCCATAAAGGTTCCAGCTTCGTGATTCCCTCATTTCAACTCAGTTTTGCACCAAATTAAGGCATTTCTTGTCCAAAATCTCACAAATTGGATTGCTAACTTGGATGGCTCGGAAAAGCTGAATTTCTGGAGCTTCGGCATAAATGCACTATTCACGCTGAGCCGCACCCCGCTACGTTTTCCATTCCTTCATGCCGCAGCAAGGTGTTGGAATCCAGTAACTCATGTTTTTAGCTTTGGCCGACAAGAGATGTGTCCCACCTTCGAAGACTTCCAAGCTTTGATGGAGTCCGAACGCAATGAAGAGATCTTGCCCCAATTCTGCTTCGACCACATCCAAGCCATTGGATGAATGTACGGGCTCACTTTGCATGACGCTCGGTCCTTGATCTGCGACGGAGAACTGGACATCTCGAGCTTGATTCGTCGGTTTTCTGATGCCGGTGACCGTGACGATCATCACTGGCAGGGTTTTCGGCGACATGCGCTTTGCTTGTGCATGTTGTCCCATTTCTTGCTTGCCCCCAAGCTCCGGTGGGTCTAGCATCCGTTTGATTGAGGTTGCCCAAGGTTTAAAAGAGGGCAAGAGCTGCATTGCCATGACACTAGCTGAGACACTGATAGGTTTGGATGCTTTCCATCGCCGAGAGACAACTAGATTCGCGGGGAGTCCACTACTGCTGCAGGTAATGTTTCCTACCCTATCTCACATATATTTCTCATATCACTCAGCCCTCAGGCTCGGTTTTTCTCTCAAAACCTTTTTCTCACTTTTCTCTCCATGTGCACCTCTCTATTCTTTAATCTCTCATTTTTCATCCCTTCCCAGATATGGTTGATGGATAAGTTGAAGGTTGTGGACTCATGCCCAGCATATTTAGCTCACGACTATTTCTTCTGGCGACGTCTAGTCGATGCCTCTGATGAGGGATGGTGGTACGAATGGATGTGTAGTCTGTTCGCTGTCAAAATTGCTTGGCGCTGCCCCTGGCTTAATATACCGGCGATGAGTTACAGCATGTCTCGCCAGCCGGGCATTCAGTTGATCAGCCTGACACACTGTGTCTTTTACTTCCCATTTCGAATCTAGCGCCAGTTCGAACATGATCAGACTTGCCCGGAAGATGGGATAGAGTACCCTGCCGCATTTCTAGTCCAAGGCACATAGCTAGCTCGGTATGCCACAGCATGGAGGGCGAGAGAGCTTCTGGCCCCTGCTCCCACTTTTAGTTGCACCCTCTCTGATGAGTGCATAGCTTGGCTTGATGAAGAGGCGCAGGTTGGGCCTACTTTGGCATCAGAGGCTTCCACAAGCTCTGGGAGGGGGCGCAGGAACACCTAACTATGCCCCGAGTTTATTTGCTTTAATCAGTACTTTCAAGTTTTCTTTATGAATGTAATAAAAAGCAACTTCAATTTGTATTCAAGAGTAGGAGAACTCTGTATTGAAATCAACGTAATTGAAGGTTGTGGGTACTGAAAATTTTCCGTTAGGTCCAAAAATGGTCTAAGTTGTAAAAATATTAATTTGAGCAAAATCAACTTTTATTATAACTTTTCAAAACCATTTTCGATATGGATCACAACTGGACATGCCTGAGATCTATCACTGAGATGCACAACCCCGAATCCCAGCAACTGGAAAGTTGCCCCCAGTCTGAATAGCACTGCACTGGAGATCACAACCGAGCTCTTGAATGCAGAATAGACGAAGATGACCAACATGATCACACGGACAGAGTTGATTTGGAAGTGTTTATGGCTGGACTTCAGAATGAAGTTGCCTACGTATCCCAAAGATGGGAATCAAGCCTTACGTAGTTCGATTCAGGTTCACTCGTGTATTAACCCTCTCCTTTTGTGCTCTAACGTTTGCCAAGGCCGCCCTTTCTAGGTCTTTAACCTTGCGAGCTCAGTTTTTATTATTTCAAATTTTTCTGTGCTCTAACTTTTGCCTAGGTCGCCCTTTCGGGTTTTCGGCCTAGCGAGCCACTCAGGGTTCTTCAACTTGTCCATGTTGATCGGCTGGGAGAACTCAAGGCCATCTAGGTCCATCAGAACAACAGCTCCACCCGACCAGATAGACTTGATGATGTAAGGGCCAGACCAATTGGGTCTGAACTTGCCCTTAGGGTCGTGGATGGGAGCTTGGTTGTGTTTGAGCACTAGATCCCCCTCTTTCAAACTCCTGGACTTATTCTTCTTGTTGAAAGCCCTGGCAATTCTTCGTTGATAACCCTGGACGTGATACAGTGCTTTCAGCCTTCTTTCATCAAAGAGCATGAGTTCTTCGAACCTGCTTTGCTGCCAATCTGCCTCAGCTATCTGACACTCAGCCAATACCCGTAATGATGGAACCTCAACTTCGATAGGCAGAACAGCCTCCATCCCATAAACCAAGGAATACGGAGTTGCTCTAGTAGAAGTTCGAATTGAAGTCCGATAGCCCCAAAGAGCAAATGGCATCTTACCTGGCCAGTCCTTGTAGGTTTCCACCATCTTTTGCAGAATGTGCTTGATGTTCTTGTTGGCGGCCTCAACAGCTCCGTTGGTTTGCGGCCGATATGTAGATGACTTATGAAAAGCCACGTTGTATTTCTCCAACAAGTCGATCACCTCCTTCTTGAAGTGGGAACCATTATCCGAAATAATCTCATTCGGGACCCTGTAGCGATAGATAATGTTGTTTCTGATGAACTTAGCGACATGCGATGCCTTCAACACCACATAAGATTGCGCCTCAACCCACTTCGTGAAGTAGTCTATTGCTACCAAAATGTACTCATGCCCGTTGGACCCCTTCGGAGTGACAACCCCGATTACATCAATCCCCCAGACTGAAAATGGCCATGGCGAAGTCATGTTGTACAACTTCGATGGCGGAATGTTCATGTGGTTTGCATGGATCTAACATTTGTGGCATCGCTGGACAAAGCCAATACAATCCTCCTCTATGGTTGACCAGTAATAACCCTGTCTAAGGATCTTCCGGGCTAGCATCACCCCGTTCATGTGCGCTTCGCATTCTCCTCCATGGATGGCCTCCATCGGGCGCTTGGATTCTTCAGCATCAACACACAGTTTGTGCATCCCGAGATGACCCCTCTTGTACAGTTTACCCCCGCAGACGATGAACTAAGCAGCCATTCTTCGAATTGCCCTCTTATCTTTGGCATTTGCCCCTAGTGGATACGTTTCCTTTTCCAAGAAGTTCCAGATGTCATAATACTAGGGATTCTCATCTTATACCTCATCTATGGCAGCAATCAGCTCGTAGGCCGGCACGAATTGCTGTTCAATGATGATCGAACGCATCTGGACTGTGAAAGGGATGTCTATCATAGAAGATAGAGTTGCTAATGAATCAGCGAACCTGTTGTTTTCTCTCAACAGATGAGCGAAGTTCAGTTTCTCAAACCGAGGAATCAGAACGTCCAAGGTCTGGTAATAGATTCTCATCTTTTCTTCTTTAACTTTCCAATCTCCTTTAGCTTGAGATACAACAAGGTTCGAGTCCCAATGGCATCCAACTGTTTTGCCCCTAGTTCCAGGGCGGCTTCTAGTCCAGCAATACATGCCTCATATTCTGCCTCACTGTTCGACACTTTGAACCGGAGTTTGAATGCTAAGGGTATACGGGAATTGTCAGGTGCTATCAGCAACACCCCTATCCCATACCCGTATTGGTTTGACGCTCCGTCAAAGTACATCATCCAAGTCTTTTCTTCGACGTGCAGAATGGCCTCGTCTGGGAATAGATACTCAACTGCTTCATCCCCTTCAACTGGGTGGTCAGCTAGGAACCCCGCTACCGCTCTTCCTTTCACTGACTTGCGCGCCATGTACTTCAGATCAAATTCGGAAAGCAGAAGCAACCAACGAGCTAGCCTACCCGTAAGTGCTGGTTTCTCGAAGATATATTTGATGAGATCTAATCTCAAAACCAGTATTACAGAGTGAGCTGACAGGTAGTGCCTCAGCTTCCTGGTAACCCATACCAAGGCTAGACAAGCCTTCTCCAGCGGAGTGTAGCGGGTCTCGTAATCCAGCATTTTCTTGCTCAGGTAGTAAATAGCCTTCTCCACTTTGTTCTTAGACTCCTGTGCAGGCATGCAGCCCATTGTCGTTTCAGTCACTGATAGGTACAGAATCAACGGTTTCCCCGGCTCAGGCAGTGACAACACAGGTGGGTTTTGTAAATATTGCTTGATCTACTCGAAAGCAACTTGACATCGATCGTCCCATTGGAACTTCTTTCCTTTCTTCAAGAGACCAAACAGTGGTTCACAAGTCAAGGTTAATTTTGCAATAAACCGTCTTATGAATTGCACTTTACCCAGAAAGCCTCGCACCTCCTTTTCAATTCTCGATGATGGCATTTCTAAGATGGCCTTGATTTTGGAAGGATCGACCTCGATACCTCTTTGTGTGATCAAGAACCCTAGCATTTTCCCTGCTGTAACACCAAATGTACATTTCTGAGGATTCAGCCACAACCGATACTCTCTGATCCGTTGGAAGAATTTTTGCAAGGCGGTGTAGTGGCCTTCTCTTTCCTTAGACTTGACAATCATGTCGTCCACGTACACCTCAACCTCTTTATGGATCATATCGTGCAAAATTGTGGTCGCAGCCCGTTGATATGTAGCCCCGGCATTCTTCAGCCCAAACGGCATCACCCTATAGCAATAGGTTCCCCACGGGGTGGTAGAAGCAGTCTTCTCCCTGTCTTCGAGTGCCATCAAAATCTGATTGTAGCCTGAAAACCCATCCATGAACGAGAGCAGTGCATGCCCAGCAGTGAAGTCCACTAATTTGTCGATATGCGGCAGAGGAAAGTCGTCCTTCGGACTGGCTCGAATTCTGCCGTCCTTCTTCGGCACCGAAACTATATTGGCCAACCAAGTAGGGTGTTCAGATACCAACAGGAAACCTGCATTAATCTGCTTGGTGACCTCTTCTTTGATCTTGAGAGCCCAGTCTGAGCGGATCCTTCGGAGCTTCTGCTTAACAGGTCGGGCCTCTAGGTCAAAAGGGATCCAGTGCTGTACAATCTCAGGATCGATTCCAGGCATGTCTTCGTAGGACCACGCGAAAACATCTTTGAAATCTTTTAATCAAGCGACTAAGCGCTCGCGCTCCTCCGAAGACAACGTGGACCCGATCTGGACCAACCGCGGGTCCTTCTCAGTACCAACATTAATTGTGGTGACTTCGTCAACCAAAGATTTTACAAAGCTCTCCTGCTCTTGATCAATGAAACATTGTAAAACCAGAGGAATTTCTTCCTCGTCGTTTTCATCAAAATTTTGAAAATCCTGATTAATGCAATAAATTAAGGGCACCGAAAAGTACTCGAAAGCCACAGCCGTACCATTCTGATTTATAACATCCAGTCCGCCTGATTCCTCTGTTACAACAGACTCAAAGGAAAAAGAAAAAGACGACCTGGACAGGACAGTGGTATCCGGGTTATCACCCCCAAGAATACCGGACTCAAACTCAAACTCAGACGAGCTGGAACTTGATTCCGACTCCACAGACTCAGTGGAATCAGATTCCGGCTCACTACCTGACCCGGTGTTGCTCGATAAAAAGCCCTCCTCGTATTACCAGACGAGGGAGGGTGCGATGGATGCATCCAGAATGTTTGAAGATGGGCCTACAACCGCTTCATTCCTGATCATGGAAACTGAGAAGTTATCCCCAAGCACTCCAGTACGATCTGAGGATCTGAGAGTAGACAAGCCAGTGCTACCCTCATCTCAATTTATGTGCTCTTGGAATTCTCCTCCTTGCACTGCTCAGCCTTAGCTGATGGGTCTGTCTGCTCTTCGGCAACATCATCCCCGGGCAATTACAAGTCAAAGAAAATCTCAAATCCCGGCAAGTGCCGTCTCTTTGCATTTAGCCATGGCTCCAGAAAGCCGCAGAATGGGAAGTCTTCCCCCTCCCGGACAAAGCGTTCGTTCAGGGTCCCCTAGATAGGTCGGTGCACTAGCTCATAATGCTTCCCGGCTTGCTTTGCCTTGGCTCTTCCGGCCATCTCTCTTCCTTTCCTCGCCCAATCCTCTTTGGTAGGCAGATAACCTAGGCCAAAGGTATATGGGTTGTGCGACACTTCAGTCGATGCTGCAATCCCCTTCCGGCCACTTCGCCCTAATCCCATCTCGGGGATGTACTAAAGCTTGTTCGTAAGGTAGACAGACTGTGCACTGACGTATAGCCCCTCATCAACAACTAGCATGTCTTGTACAACCCGAGCTTCGGCTAGGGTAAATCCTGATAAGAACACATCCTCCGCGCCATGCTCAATCTCCAGAACTGGTGTAGAAACCTCTGGCGGCGGATGGATCGAAGAATTCCAAAAAATGATTGCCACCCCCTTCCCGTGGGGATACTTCAGCATTTGGTGTAGGGTAGAAGAGACAGCCTTCACCTGGTGCAGCCACGGCCGCCCCAGGAGTAGATTGAAGGTGGCGGCAACATCCAAGACATGAAAGTCAATGTCCTGTTGCCCCGGGCCAGCCTGAGTCTAAATTTGTACAGTCCCCATCACCTCTCGGCTAGTATTATCATACGCCCATATCACCTGGGCGGTAGGAACAAAATCCGCGGGCTTCAACCCCGATAGCATATGCCGTCCTCGACGGACACACGTTGATAGCAGATCCTGTGTCAACAAGGACCACCGGTATTCATTTCTCTCTACACTCGACAGAGATGTAGAGTGGTTTGTTATGATCTGAGCCCTCAAGCGGCAGTTCCTTGTCAGTGAAGGTCAAGGTCGATGAAGCTCCTCACGGGAAAACAAACCCTACCAACTGTTCAGGAGTTGTATCGATTGAAAGTTTAGCCCTGTCCATTGCAGAAAGGACAGCTTGTCTGTGAACTCTTGAGACCATAAGCAGTCCCCAGATGGAGATGTCTGCTTGAATTTTCTTAAGCTATTTAGTATAGCCTCCTCCTCGAGCAGTTTTTATTTCTGCCTCTCTGCTTCTTTGTCCTTCCCGAATGCCTCCGGCTAGTCCAAGTGTGGGGGCTTGAAGTACCGCCCACTTCTGGTCATATGGTTCACCTCTTCAACATACCAGGTGTCATCCGGTTGGTTCTGTCCCCAATCTTCGTCAGTGTGGGCAAGACGTAAGTCGTCGTCTTCTCACCACAATCCGTCGGCAACCGACAGACAGCTGTTTGGTTTAGATGCAATTGTTCATGTGCTCATAGCACATTCCGTCCCCACAGGGGCTTTGGCCTTCCTAGCCCTCTCAAGATCCTCGATCTTTTCCTGCTCAAACTGCTTCAGTGCAATCTGCTGTTCAGTATCTACCGTACTCAAACTGCCCGGATCCTGAGCAAAATTCTTAGCGCCGGTGCTCTCCGGCGATTTCTCTTGATTTTCGGCCATTCCGACCACTGCTGATATTCCAACTTCTGATTGCCCCTACTCTAATGGAGGTGCCTCAACAACATCTGGCTGGTCATTGAGCCACCCAGTATTCTCTGCGGATCCATCTAAGTCGAACCAGTTGATGTCCACATCCCCTGAGTCACGCTCTTCAAAGAACTACAGATTTGCAATGTCCTCTTCTAGCTCTGCTAGGTTATTTAACCCCTGACTCGGTCCATCTTCCCGAACCACACTAATCTCTGCCCCTACTAGCAATTCTACCCTTGGCTTAACCTGATCCGTTGATGTGATGTAACCACTCAGGTTGTACACAAAGCTCGCAGACCCTTCAGACTCTAAATCATCATTCCCATCTGCCTCCAAAGTCACCCCAGTTCTGTCTTCGATAGTTACCACCACCGATTCGGGTTGGGTTTGGGAGATGCTCAACATGCACAAGTTCGTGCTGTCTGGGATGAACACCTTAGGCTTGGGTAGGTGAGAGGGAGTGATGTATATGCTTGGGTCATATGGAATGGCCGCAGTTTGGATCAGGTTGATGCGTTTGGGAGGTGGAGCTTGGTTATGTGGTGGGAGTGGGTTGGTTGTGACGTTCGGCTTCTCTAGAGGCACGATCACCCTGTTGTCGATAAGATCCTGGATCTCATTACGCAATCTATAGCACTAGTCGGTGTCATGACCGTGCTATTAGTGAAAGGCATAGTATTTAGCCGAGTTATGGGAGGAAGGAAGTTTCTCTAGTAATAGCCGTGGCTCCAAGGGCTTCAAGTGCCCTTTCTTGATCAAAACCCACAGAGCTTTGGATAGAGACATGTATAGTGGAGTGAAGGTTCTCTGGCCTCGGGGTGGATATCTGGCTGTTTGTGAGCTGGTTCCGGACGCACCGGTGAAGGGTGTAGCTGTAAGTGTTTTTGGAGTGGTGGTGGTGACCATGCCCACATCAGAAGTTCTGGCAGCTGCAGCACTTCTCGTGACTACATTCGAACTGCGGGTAAATGCCCTCTTGGGCTGCTCTCTCTCATGGTCAATCAGACCCTACTTCATGGCACCCTCAATTTGTACCCCAATCTCATGTAAATCAGCAAAGGTGGGGAGGGGTAAGACGATCATCTTTTGCATCACTTGGGTTGGAGATTGCGCACAACCATCCGTATCTGATCCTTCTCGACCGGCCTGGTGGTCATCATAGAAGCTTTAGCCCTCCAACAGGTTACAAAGTCTCGAGATCACGAGTTGTGATCTCGATCTGCGCGTTGTAGGAGTATTGAGCTATAAAGGCCTCAACCATCTCCTCCCAACTTCTCTTGACAGAGTCCTCCAGCTTTGCGTACCAAATAGCCGCAACACCTGACAGGGTCCGGCCGAAGAGGGAAAGCTTTTGCAGTCTGGAGAAGCCCATTGGCCTTAGAATATTTGAGAACAACCGCAGGTGCACCATGAGATCCCCAGAACCATCAAAATGGCCTATATGCGGCATCTTGAACCGGTCTGGCAAAGTCACCGCCGAATCGGTGTATCCATCCTCTATGTCCGGAATGGAATTCACACTTTGAGCCCTTTTGAATAGCTTTTCAAGCTTACTGACCTTCAGAGCGGTTGGGTCCATCTTAGATTCAAACGGTGTATCTGTTGAGAAGGTCGATGTCTTTGAAATCTGCGGTAGAACTAGTGGCGGAACTGGTCCTGTTGGGCCGTTTGTATCTTCCTGGACGTTTGCAGTATCCCTGAATGTTGGAACTCTAGGTGGAGGTGGAGGTGGATGCGAAGCAGATGCTCCGGCTTGCTGTGGTTGTTGCTGTTGTTGTGGTTATGGTTGTTGCTGTTGCTGAAGCCTGGCAATCAGCTCTGTCTGTTGAGCCACAACCTCTGCCTGACGCGCGACAAACTCTGTCTGGCGGGCAGCATCCCGCTGCATGGCTTGCATAGTCTCTTGGAGCTGACGCATCATGTCCTCCATACTTGCCATAAGGTGCTGATCTGACTGAACAACAGGTATATCTCTCTCTGCGGTAGAAACGGAAACCTCAGCCCGACTACTCACAGGTGGGGTGGATAAGGACCACTGATTTGGTAACCGCTATACTGATGAACTGCGCCTAACTGACCTCCGTTTAGTAACCGGGGGTAGTGAAAGGAACACTGGTTGTCCGTCTATCAGATCCTCGGATCGATGAAGTCTTCGACCTCTGATCTAGAGTGCTTGAGGAATATCTGCCTAGTCGGAAGTAATGATGCTAAACTACCTTGCAAAGAGATAAATAAAGCATAATAAGGAAACAATAAGCAGAAAAATGGACAGCACTTCAGCTTAAATTAAGACAACACACAGTTGACATTGTAAGCTGAACACACTGTTCTCGATACTGATCACTGTTCCCAAATCACTGCCCCAAATCTGATACCCTTAGGTAAAACTGATCCCCTCAAATACTGATGCCCACAGGCCTGATATCCAGACTTGCAAACTGATACATACAACCTATAGAGACACACTCTGACAGCATATATCAAGTAAGCAAGAGCCAAAACACCCCAATGGAGGGGTAGGGTTTCCCTGTCCTATCTTGTCAGGAGTTAGGGTTTCACTACGCACGCAATGGTTTCAAACAACCTACAATCGAGTAAGCAACATGTCCTAGTTTTGAATGGTCACTATAGTTTCCGAAATGCAACTAGGTCGAATGGTCAAAAGGGGTGCCTCGGTGAAAACTGAGGTTTGTGTTCCCATTGTGGCAGAGCCCGTAACCGGTCAGCCTTATGGCACGCAGCCTCTGGCAAATCGTTCAGGAATAGCAGACGGCAAACACTATGACTTAGGCACACCAACGCAAATGCAATGCAAAGAAACACATAAGTGTAGATAAAACAACATATCATAAGTTCGAGTCAAGTTCTCTAAATTCCCAGCAGAGTCGCCAGAAACTGTAGACCGCCCGAACTCTGCTCCGCGCGCGAGGGCGCAAATTGTAGTTCTAGCTACTACAGTTCGGACTCCTGTCACGGTTCTGAATCTAATCTCACAAAGTGCAATGTAAGACTGATAAATCACCAAAGAGTCCAAATCTGACAAATCGTTTTGGAAATCGATTTTAATCAAAAAGCGCCAAACATAGACTGCTTTGCCAGATTTCAAAGTCGCTACCTAAATATTTTGTCTTCTGGAAATTTAGGAAACCCTGACTCGTTCCTAAGGCCACGTGTCCGTCATCACCAAAGTTGCCTCGGCTCAGGAACTTGGGTACGAGAGGGGAAGGTCCTGAAATGAGCACCCCCGCTCGCCCGATCAAAGGATTGGCCTCTACTAACATGATATGTTGTTTTTTAAAACACATGTGTTCTTATTCTGATTTATTAGCTAACTTACTATGTGATGCGCGCAGCATACAAGTATAGACTCAATCGCAAGAATTGGAACAAAACATCTCATGTTTGTTTCTCGAAAGTGGTTTGGAAGTGCTACTCGTAAGTAGGCTAAGACGCAGATTTGTCACCCTTAAGTGGGCTTAGAAAACAACATGATTTTGCCACTTCAAGTAGGCTTAATTTGGATGAATTGTTCCAATTCAAGCAATGAAGCCTTCATCCACAGGCATTCATTCAGTTAATCACTTAAGCAGTTAGCCTCATGGCAAGCATGCTATCATGGCAGCCACTTACACACATGCAAGGATGCTAAAGCATAAACACTCACAGTGTACTCCGAGCCAAAACAGAAGCCAGTTAGTAATCATGCATGATCCTAGCTATGTCAACAATGCCTAATGCAACACATGCAAAATGCAATTAAGATAGGCTCGGCTATTCTAAGATGCCATGTGAATGCAACTTGATAACATGTATTCAAATTGGTATTGAAATACAATGCAGTTTGTATGATGCGCCGAGCCCGGTGCATGCAATACGAATGATTGATGCACGCATGCAAAGCATAAGTATGCTAATTGAAATATGCCCTAAACTAACCATCGAAAGCTGATAAGTAAAAGGGAGAAAGACGTGGGGTTGGAAGACATTCACACACACACGCACACTTATTACAAAATTCGCCCTCTCGAGGGTCCGAATAACAAGCTAACTAGCTAATCTAAGCTAATTAAACTAATTATTACAAAACGAAGCTAATTAACTAACAAGTTAACTAATTACAAACACAAATGAATAGCTAAGTGCATTAACTACTTAAGTACAGAACCAAATAGCTAAGCAAAGCAGTTAAAAGGAGCCTCGGGGCGAGGGGTGCATGCATGCTCGGTCGCCTTGTTCGGAAATCCATTACTATGCCCCAACTTGCCTCTGCTTGCATTTGATTTCAGAAAGCTGCACAAACCTCCAGATAGCTTCTACGCCAACATGGAGACCTCCAAGAGGGTTACCGACCAGAAAAGGGTGGTGTTGACCACCTATAGACCACCTAAACATGCTGCAGGCTAGAAAAAGTGGTCGGCCAGCTACTTTTTCTGGTCTGCCGACTAGAAAATCCGGCCAAGCTCCAATTTGCTGCAACAGAGAACAAGAAGGGGCACATCAATGTATTTGCAAGGTATATGTGCACGACCACTCTCCCTATAATTTCTCAAGCTCAAGGGGGTGTGGTTCTCGACTCTCGGGCCACCAACCGAGCATCGCAATGCACGATGGCCGAGAAGCCAAGTTTGCACAATTCAATGTCAATGAATGCACAAATAACACATAAGGGCCTTAACCTCTATCGTGCATGATCAAGAGGGTTGGCGACCGAGAAATGAGGCACGTTTCATCACTTCAAGTATGAAACGCTCCTCGTTTCTCGTGTTTGGATTAACGTTCAGTCCAAACACAATGCAATGCAACATGAGCATGTCAAGCCAGGGGCCTTAAGCATGAAAGCTAGTGAAGGATGCAACACAAGGGCTATGTAATGCAATGCTCAATGGACCAAACCAACCCTAAACAAACCTCATGCATGCCAAAACAGTGGCCAAAATACTCTGAAATGATGGCATGAAAAGCAAGATAATGCATGCTCATGTATTGGCCCGTCGACTAAGCATAAGAGCACAACTCTCAAACATGATTAAGAAGTGACAAACATGGAAGTGTGACAACACTATATACTCTAAAATCAGGTTTGAAACGATGCCAAATCATCCAAACAACACATTGTAAAAACTATAGCAAAGAGCAAATAATTGTAGTACTTCTTTTATTTTTGTCTCTTTGTATTGAGCAAATTATTGTAGTATTTCTTTTTGTCTCTTTGTATTTATTTTTAGGTAAACTTGTCAAAAAGCCTATAACTAGGCTTGCCTAAAGAGTTAGGACTTTTGCAAACTTTATACGAAAAGTCTTGCAAGTTAGATATGGAGTTAGATATGCATTAAGTAGTGTTTTTGTTTGTATTCACCACTTTGTATCTATATATTGGCCTTTATGCCAACATAATGAAGGATGTAAATTCCCTCCATGTTTTCTCCATCGTTGTGCTTTCTCTTTTGTCTCTAAATTCTCTAGCATATTTTCTTATTCCATAACTCCAAGAAAAAAGCTCCTTTCCTTTTTAGTTTTGTAATTGGTATCAGAGCTTGGTGAAGAGCTTTTTAAAGCAAGATCAAGCTATGTAAGTATTTCTATCTATGTATAAATTTTAAGTTTGTATGGTGTGTTTTATGTTATAAAAAAAAAATTAAATTAAATTAAAAAAAATTTTCGTCTAAGTTTTTTGTGAATCCTTCGTATTTTATATCTTCATAATTATTTGTTTCATTTTTAGTTGTTGTAAAACCTATATGCTTAGTGTATATCAAAGCCCATATACTCATTAAGATCTTTTGACTATTGGCCATAATTAAGTCTTTAAGATCATAAAGAGAGGTTTTAGGCACCAGAAAATACACTAGGAGGGTCTTAGGTACCAACAACAATCTAAAATGGCAATTAATTCTGACGATATAATATGTTTTGGAAATACAAAAAATAATGTTAATAATAAATATGATCATAGTTTGCATATTACTAAAGAGTCTGCAAATATAAATAGTGTGTGTTCTAGTTTAAATAATATTACTGATATTATGTGTTCTTGGTTTTCTAAATTAGATAAAAATCAAAAAATAAATCAAAATTATCTAGAGACTAAAGTTGAGTCTATAGAATCTAAAATAGATAATTTGGGTTCTATAATAAATGTTGACTTAAATAAAGAAGCAAAAAACCAAATAAACAATTTGGTGACAAAATTGGAAACTATATCCTTCATAAACAATGATGGAATGAATAGTCCAGGAGATAGTGACATCCCTAGGCTATTTTATGGAACAGAAGATATTATGGTACTTCAAACCAATACCTATAATAGAACTGAATATGAAAATATTGTTGAAATATTGGATTATTGGAGAAAATTATATAAAGACCCAGATTTAGGTATTGATGAAAGAAATAGGCTACTAGATCAGATAAGAGAAACTTATCTAGAAAATGAAGCCCTTTTACAACATTTTAATTATGATATTAATATGTCAACTAATGATGATGACAGCCAATCATCCTCATCTGAAGAATCAATAGATCAAGATATTTCATCAGAAATAAATAAAGGGAAAAGAAAGGCAGAAGAGCCAATTGATCCCGAATTATTTGGCACATGGGGAGATGGAGAAAATTTTGACTTTATTCAAACAAATGAAGTTAAAAATGATATTGGAAGCACCTCCAATCCTACACCTGAACCAGTAATATCTAGAAAAGATAATAATCATAAGTATCCAATAGCTCAAAATGGTACTTATTTAGACTTGTCTCATGTTCCATTTAAGGATCAACCACAAGCAATAGATGATTGGGCACAATCCTTGTCCATCATTATTACCAATTATAAAAATAGTTGGTCAAAGGAAAAATTCCTTGATTATATTGCAGCAACTCTCCAGGGAGATGTGTTGCAATGGTTAAGACAGTGGGAAAAATCTGAAATTGGAAAAAGTCAAAAAACGGCTTTATTAACAAATTTTCTCACACTTGACACAATTTTAGCTGAATTTGCAAAACTCATAAAAGAAAATTTATGTGGTTTTTATGGAGATACTAATTTGCAAGCAGATGCAAATTATATTTTGACTAAATTAGAATTATGTAATATTTGTCTTTTTGAAGACTATGTTCAAACTTTTAAAAAATATTATTATCTTATTGATCCACCAGCAAATCAACCTTGGTTAGATCAATTTTTTCATAAACTCCCTAGTCCATGGGATGAGTTATGTATTAAAAACTATCCTGCTTTTCTCAAAAAAATGGGGAAGGAAGAAAATGATAATCTTGGTTTTCGCATTAATTTTGTTCTAAGAGAGATAGCAAATCGGTGTCTAGAAGTAAAGGCGAAAAAACAAATAAAAAATCAAATTTCCAACTCACAATACGGTCAAAAATGTTGTGATAAAATTTTAAAAGAAAATTGGAAAATTGGTTGTAATACATTTCCTAAAAGAAAAGGATTTTCCAAAAAACGCAGAAAATATAAATGGAAACCTTGGAAAAAGAACAAAACTTTTTCAAAAAAGAAAAAGTATATTCGAAAAAAGAAACCAACAAGTGTTTCAAAAAAGAAAACTTGTAAATGTTACATTTGTAACGAAGAAGGTCACTATGCACCCGAATGCCCAAAAAGGGGAAAAAGTGCAAAGAAAATGATCAAAGTCCTTGAAGAACAAGATTTTGAAATAATATATGGAGAAGAAATTTCTGATGAAGAAGAAATCTTATATGAAATTTCTAGTGATGAAGAAAGTTCAGATGAAGAACTAATCTTCATGATGACTAATAATAGTCAAGCAATATCTCAAGAAGTAGATAATATATCTCAAGAAGAATTGCAGGCAATTCGACTTGGAGATGTAATCGGGGAAGAAAAAACTTTTACCGACGAAGAATTAGCAAAATTCGAAAAAATGCAAGAAGTTGCTGTTCCAGAAATTTATAAACTTTCAAAATTTAACTTCTTTTCAGCAAGAGTGTTTGAACAATACAGTGGTAACACTCAAGCAAAATGGTCAGAAGAAGGAAATATTGATATTCCTTTTTTTGATAAGAAAAAGGTTGCAAGATGGAAAAAGAAATATCCTGAAATTCAATATATTCATATTGGATTAATTCAAGTAACCATAACAGCCTTATTTCGCCAAGGGATAGATACTCCTATTTTGGCAGTAATTTTTGACAAAAGATTTTCCGACCCAATGAAAGCAATCATTGGAGGAATTCAGTCTAATTTGGCTAATGGAGTAGTTTGGTTTAATGTTAAACCAAATTTCTTTATTTCCATAAATGATCCTAATCTTGAAGATACAGTCAGAATAAGAATTAAAACACAAGGATTAGGAATGAAATCAAATTCTCATGATTTGGCTATTCGTTGGAAAACAATTCACGAATTAACCAAATTTCCTGAAACAAAAACAAAATCAAACGATAATAAAATCGTTGAAATCTTTGAACCAAGACCATTTGACACGGTAATACAACCTCGTCTAATGAATTGGAGTGATTTAGAAGTCCCTCGACAATGGTTAATCCAAGACTTAGTGGGACAAGGAGAATCTTCTAAAACAAAAAAACCTGCACAATTACAAATGCAGGCATCAGGAAAAAATTTATATATTGAAAATACAGTTCCAAAAATTAAAAGATCAACTTCTGTATTTGAAAAAGATTTTACTAACAAATCATTTTCAAAGTTAAGTATTGGAGAATCAAGTAATAATTCTAATCAAGAATCTATTACTTCAAATAATGTTCAGATTCCTATTTTTCCAGGAACAAGAAAACTTGAACATATTAAATCGGCATATATGTATCATTTTCAAACAAAAAATGATGATATTATTTTTTCTCCTAGCCAAGGAAAAAGAAAGTATACATATGTATTAGGAACATTTAATTTTGCAGGTTATAAACCCTATAGCCTCAGTGTTCTCATAGACACAAGAGCTACAGTTAGCTCATGTAAATGGAATGCCATACCAAAAGAAAAATGGACATTAATGAAACATCCAATTTTAGTTACTGGAATAGATGGCAACCATACTTCCATACAATTCAAGGCTAAAAATATAGCTATTTGGTTAAATGATAGCAAGTTCATTATACCAAAAATCTTATGTTTTCCGTATATGCATGGAGATTTCTTCTTGGAAATAATTTTATATATAAATATCTTCCAATGCAAATACAGGAAAGAGCTATTTCATTAAGCATAAACAATGTCTTAATTCATATTCCCTTGTTAGAACAACATAAATATATTTGTGATAAAGAGTTTGCGCCCGTGCCGCGTGGTGATTTAACTCCCATCATCAAAACTATTGATGAATCACACTGGATTTATAAAATTTTAGAAGAAAATTTTAGTGAACATCCATTAAAACTATGGCAACGTAGTCCACGTTATTGTAGTTTAAAATTGAAAGATCCTAATGTTATCATTAGAGTAAGACCAATGATCTATACTAGACAAGATATAGATGAATTTGATATTCAACTCCAGGAACTTTTAGACAAAAAGTTAATTGAAGAAACTAAGAGCCCTCACTCTAGTCCAGCTTTTATGGTAAGAAACCATGCTGAAATTAAAAGAGGAAAAGCCCGAATGGTAGTCAACTATAAACGGCTAAATGAAAATTTAGAATTTGATGGATATTTTATTCCAAGAAAAGATGTTTTGATTAACTTAACCAAAGGATCAAAAATCTTTAGCAAATTTGATTGTAAAAGTGGATTTTGGCAAATTCAATTGACTGAAGAGTCAAAAAAATTGACAGCCTTCAGTACACCTAGAGGACATTACCACTGGAATGTTATGCCTTTGGATTAAATATTGCACCACAGGTTTTTCAACGGTGGATGGATACAATTTTTAAAGACCTTAAAGATTGTTGTGTAGTTTATATTGATGATATACTTATCTTCTCTAAAACCAAGAGGAGCATAAGAAACATTTAAAATTACTTTGTGAAAAATTCCAAAAACATGGAATTATTTTGTCTCCAAAAAAGATTGAATTAGAAAAAAATCAATTGAATTTTTGGAATAATTTTAGACCAGAAAGGTTTAAAATTACAAGAACATATTTTGTCAAAAGTACGAGATTTTCCTGATACTCTCGAAAATATAACACAATTACAGAGTTTATTAGGCATTTTAAATTATGGACGAAATTTTATAAAAAATCTTTCAAAAATAGAAATTCCTTGGTTAACCAAATTAAGGAAAAATGTTATTTTTGAATGGACAACAGAAGATGTTGCTTTAATTAAACAAATTAAAGAAACTGTTAAAACTTTACCAGATGTTTATCTTCCTAAAACAGGTGATAAATTAATTTTAGAAACAGATGCCTCAGAAGCATGCTGGGGATGTGTTCTTAAAGCTATACCCAGTAATTTATGGCATGATAAAGAGATACCTTTATCAGAAAATGGGATTAGACCAAGAAAAAATCCAATACCCATAAAATTACAAAAAGAAGAATTAATTTGCGGATATAATTCTGGAACATTTAAACCAAATGAACAGAAATATATTATTTTTGAAAAAGAATTACTTGCAATAAAATTAGCAATAAAGAGTTTTCATATTTATTTAGCCCCAGAAAATTTTATTGTACGCACTGATAATAAGGCAGTAAGAGATTTCTTGATCAATAAAAAACCTATTGAGCAAGGAAGACGATTAGCCTGGTATAATAAAATTTCTGAATATACTTTTGAAGTAGAACATCTTAAAGGTACTAACAATTTTCTTGCAGATTTTCTTAGCAGAAATTGTTTCAGAAAATTAAATTGCTAAACAAGTAAATTTAATTTTTGCAGAAGACCTCTAGACCAAGAGGAAAACAATGGATAAGGGTAAACAACCCGCTCAAGGAGATTGGGTGACAATTGCTAAAAAAGCAATACCCCGAGAAGAAAAAGTTTATGTTGTGTTTTCAGGAAGACAACCTGGAATTTACACAGACTGGAACGAAGCCAATCTTCAAGTTTGTGGATACTCAGGAGCAAGCTTTAAAGCATATGATAGCATAAAAAAGCTTTTTACAGTGCACCAGCCATGCCTATTTTTCAAAGGAATCAAATGAGAACTAACCCAGTTCCAACTAATATTCAGACATCTAAACCAGATGAATCTGAAATAAAAGATTTTTTCAACCCTGGTATATCCAGAGAAATTTATACAGAACTCAATGGAGTTTGGAAAACTCACATTGTAGACAACAAAGTGAAATTTCGAAAACACATGGGAGTTTTGGCCAACAAATTAGCTGAGCAAACAGCTAAACTAAAAGATTTGCAAAATCTTTGTTTCAATATTCTTAAACAAATGAATTGGAATGAAGATTTTAATTTTGAAAAAATAAACAATTTTCTTCAACTATCAGACCTCATATCAGATGAGTTTTCTGATCCAGTTTTTGAACAAATAAAAAGAATTTGTCTTTTTGAAAAAGCAAGAACTTTGCTTCCAAAAGAAATTTTTATGTTAATCAAAAATCGAGTTGAAGATCATCATGATAAGATTAGACAAATCTTAGAACGATCTTATGATAAATTAAATTTGAAAGATGGAATTCCCAAAATAACCATCATGGCAAACCATGACATGTGGTTTTTTGAGGATATAGATTGGGGAATAACTAATCAAGTTATTTTTCAAATTCTAGAT
The DNA here is from genome assembly GCA_030407325.1 of Camellia japonica. NCBI lineage: Eukaryota > Viridiplantae > Streptophyta > Magnoliopsida > Ericales > Theaceae > Camellia > Camellia japonica. The sequence goes on from JAPPVO010000013.1 coordinate 18,452,701, forward strand.
CCAATCCAATGGATAGATTTTCCAATGATCATCAAAGCAATGCTCTCATGGATAGTAAAAGGCTTTCGATGGAGCAAATATTTTACTTTCTGGATTTCCAGCACTGTTGGTTGGCGAGAACGAGAACATTTTTTCCAACCATACCAGATTTGGTATCTTAAAGAAACTGAAGATTTTGAATTTGAAGATGATTATTTAGATGAAGATCACCGCTAGAAGGCCTAAGGCACAAGGCTACCAAAAGGGACTACACAAGAGGCATGCAATACATGGTACAAATGATTGAACCAACCACAGACAGAGCTCAATTAGGTCAAAACAAAGACCAAAACATGCTGAGATGAGAGCTCAAAAGCCTAGGCATGCATGCATACGCATTGGCCCATAAGCAAGGCACAAATGCACAACTCTTAAAAGCACTCAAAGAGTGAAAGAAGTGAGAACATGGCAATGCTATATGCTCTGAAATATCATGTTAAATGATGTCAAATCATGCACATGTCACAAATGAAGGATGCTAGGAGGCTCAAAGCTTGAAACTAGCATAGGCACTTGCACTATAGCTATACAAAGCAAGCCCCAAAAGACCAAGAACACTTAAAACAGTCCTAAAGCATGTCAAAATAATGCTAAAACATGTATGGAGTATAGCCAAAATAAGCTAGCATAAAGGGTCAAAAACACCAAGTACACTAGGCCAATGAGCATGATTACACTACAAGTGTAAGAAGCAAATGAAGGATGCTCTAACCAACCAAAAACAGAGTTGTATCATGGTAAAATAACACCAAAAACACACTGAAATGGTAGCCCAAAAGCTTAGGCAAGATGGCATACACATTGGCTCATATTTAAGGCATAAAGCACAACCTTCCAAAAGCATTGAAAAAGTGAAACATGTGAGTGTATGACAATGAAACATGCTCTGAAATCATGTATCAAATGATGCTAAATCATGTGAATAGCCCAAGCAATGCATGCTAGTGACTTGGAAACTCAAAACTAGTGAGCTAGAATGCACTATGACTATACAAAGCAAGGCATGCATGACCAAAACAACATAAAACAGAGCTTAAGCATGGTAAAGCATGAGTAAAAGCTTGCTGGAGTGGGGCCAAAGGCATGTTAGAATGATGGTCTAAAACATGATGCATGTTAGGCTAGTGAGTGGAATTGCACTACAACTGCAAGGAGCATGCAAGAGGCAATCAAACCAACCCTAGACAGAGCTATATCTTGGAAAAACAACACCAAAAACATGCTGAGATAGAACCAAAACATGCTAGAAAGGTGAGCTAAAACCTTAAGCATTCAAGGCTAGTTTGCAAGGATTACACTACAAGTGTATAAAGCATGCAAGGGTGGCCTAAACTAAGCCAAAACAGAGTTATGCCATACTAAAATAAGGCCAAAAATAGGCTGAGATGGAGCCAAAACAAGCTTGACAAACATGCTACTTTGATGAGCCATCAACACAAGCGCAGAAGAGGAGAGGAGGGGGGACAACCGCCACCCATTTGGGGCCTCAAAACCAAGTTTCCACCACTGAAATTCCTCTGGAATTCAGTGGTTTAAAAGCCAAGAGAAGATGATCTCAAAGGCCTAAAAGGATACCACAAAACAAAGCCGAACAAGACACAAAAGGGGGTAGACTACCCCCAACACCAAAGAGGTCTCAAACGAACACTTCAAGCACTTAAAATGAAACTTTTTGCAGTTTAAAGTTAGGCCTAAAACATCATGAAAATAGGGCCAAAGACTTAATCAAAACAAAGCTTGAAAAAGGCTATAGACTCACCCTTGTAGAACAACTTCAAGGAAGCAACTCAAGCAACTTTTTTAGACCAAAAGCAATCCAAAAACCCCAAAACCAGCTTCAAGCTACCTCAGCTCCAAAGCAAAGGTGTTTCACTAGGTGTGTTGTGTGCAAAAGTGTGAAGAAATGGCACTTTTAAGCACAAATATGGAGCAAATAGAGCAATATAGAGATAGAAATCTATGTATAACCCTAATGCAAAATTCTAAACCTAAGACAAGAGAGAGGAGGCTCCCTTTTATAGAAAACCAAGCATCAAGCTTGTTGAACAAGCTTGAGGCTTGAATCAATCCCTCCATACACCTGTATGGAGGATGCTTTCTGTGCCCAACAGCTGGCACAGCTGGCAAGAAAATATCTGCAGAAAAATGCAAAAAAGGTGTGGACCAGTTGAGGTGGTCAGCTGACCACTCCCACTAGTCGACCGACCAGAAAAAATGGTCTGTAAGGAGACCAACTGGTTGGCAGGGGTGGAAAGGTGGTCTGTACAAAGAAAGAAAGGTGGTGGCATGGCTGCCGACCACTTTAGGTGGTCCACAGACCACCAAGACCAGCTGGCCGACTAGAAAACTAACTGGCAGGAGAGAAAAGTGGTCTGCAGGGAGAGAAACTGGTCTACACCCCTTGTTCCACCCTCCAAGCAAAGGAAAACAAGGTTTGGTTCAAAAACAAACCAAGAGGAAGAAAGACAAGAGTGCGCAAGACAAGGTACGCAACCGGAAGCCTCGAAAAGTAGTCTACGGGCGCAAAAAGTGGTCTACCAGAGGAAAAGGTGGTCTACAGACCTCTGTTTCCCTCTAGGAAAAGGCAACAAGGCATGGTCCAAAAACCAGGCCAAGAGGAGAACGTTAAAAGGTTCCGAGACAAGGTGCTCGGCCGAAGGCTCCAGAAATTAGAAACTAGCCTACAAGAGGGAAAAGTAGTCTACGACTACGAAAAGTGGCCTACAGGCCTCTCTCTCCCTCCAGGCAAGGTCAACAAGGCATGGTCCACAAACCAAGCCAAAACACAAAGAGTTTAGAGGCCCAGAGGCAAGGCACTCAGTCGAAAACTCCGAAAACTCGAAACGAGCACAAACATGCGCAATCATCAAGCGCTCAATCGATGACATCTGAGTCTTAAGGTCGGTCAAAAATGGGGTGTCTACATAACCCCATTGCCTACCAACTTGCTTTGCCACTAGAATTAAGTCAAGTCCACAATCTGTTTCATGTTTCAATGTTGAGGAAATATATTCGGGATCCAGTGCATGTGATTGACCATTTTAGGATTGTGGTTAATGAAGATTTCGGTTACGAGGAGAAGCCGATACAGATTATTGATAGGCAAGTGAAACAGTTGAGGTAAAAGTTGATACCAATGGTGAAAATTGAATGGAAAGAGCATTACGGCAAAGATGCTACATGGGAAATGCAAGAGGAGATGAAAATTCGATATCCTAAGTTGTTTTTGGGGCAAGGTAACTTAAGTTTGGGGACCAAACTTCTTTAAGGGGGGTAGACTATAACAACCCTCATTTTGCCTTAGTCATATTCATAAGAATTCACATGATTTTGGTTTGTTAAGCTTGCATCTTGTGAACTTTAATATTTTGTCTAAGTATGGGTGCATGTCTTGTTTTGTGTTGTTGTGTTTTGTCTAAGTATAAGATCCATGCTTTGTTACTTGCTTTGTGTGATGAACGTAGGCCATCTATCTTTGCTACCTCATGCCTAGGTCACACTTTTGAATCTCTTACGCCTAGACCGTTGAGCGTCAACACCTAGGATCATCTTGGAACCATCTTGGTTGAGCTCCGCCTTCGCCCTTGCATCTTGGCTGAGACGTGCATCATCTAGGCTGAGATGTGTATCATCTAGACATCCGAGATCTTTGATCCTTGAACCTAGCAATCTTGTTCCTTGACTTGTACAACCTAGGCCAAGTGTTACCTCTCATAGTCAAGGTCAAAGAGACCATACCTGTCCAAAGCCTATGTTTTGATCTAGGATCCTTGCCTTGTCAGAGTGCCCATGCCACCTTATTTGTTATATACACTTTGACCTACTTTTGTCTTTTCATTCTGGCACCTTTTTTAGAAGACTGATCAAATAATGCCACGTGTCCCAGTAGTAGGTTTAAGTTAGTTAGGAGTTGAGAAACCATATCATTTTCCATATCTTTGTCTTGAAGAGAGAGAAACTCTAGAAAGAAGAAGAAGTTCTTGAAGGGAGCTAGATTTACCAAGCTTGATTATTAGAGTTTGAACCTTTGGATTTGTGTTTTGAGGTTAGATTCTTGATCTACTCTTGTTGCTCTTTATGTTAATCTGATCACATTGCATGATCTAACATGATTCATGAGTCACGCATTGATTTAAAGTTTTGTTTTAAAAAGAAAGATGATGTTCATGTGTTCTTGAAAGAAAACCATATTTTGATCCAAAAGTTTGTATCAAGTTCCATATTCTTTTGTTTGTTTTCTTGAAACCTTCAAGTATGGGTACCTAGGTTTATGTTTTTGAACTCATATCATGAAATCTCAGATTTTGAATAAGAATGTATGATTTTAGCATTCATGTGTCTTCATGTTCTTCAAGGGGAAACCCAGATTTCCTAACTTCACTATTTCTCTAAGTGTGCTCACCGAGACCCACTCTTGTCCAGACCTCATACCTAGGCCAAGCATTGCATCTCACCTTGACCTATCTTGCATGCACACCTGGGCCGACCACTGCACACCTAGGCCGACCACTGTACACCTTTGCTGACACCTTGTAACATCCCGGGCGAGCAACCCACATCTCGGCCAAGGAAACCACAACTCGGCCAAGTGGTGTGGAACCTCGGCCAAGACCTCCTGAGTTCACCCAGCTAGACCATTTCGGCCCAATTCATCTCTATGCATCCATTCCAAGACCTGGTTTGTACCCAACATGCTATTCCAAGAAAAAAAAACATTGATTTAACTCCCATCACATGTTTTGCTTTGTTTTGACTTGGTTTTGGGAAGAAATATCGAGATCTAATTCACTCATTTGGCGCTTGTTTTGAGAGTGCATTTCATAACCATGTTTGAGCATATCTTCTTACCTTCTTGAAGTGCATTCAATGGAATTACTATGTACTTGTAGGTCTTGGATCTTTGCCTTAATTCCCACAACCAAAGACCTATTGTGAGTGGTATTTTTAATAAAGTTATGTTATAATATTTTGATAAAAACTTTGCTTTGTTTTGGAAAGTATTTGATCAAGCATGAATGATTATCTCTTAATTTTTGTATCAAGTATTATGTTTGTTTTGATGACATTCTTGAAAGGTCCTTACTACTAGGGGATGTTATTAAACATCCCTTGAAGCTTTGAAAGCCTTTGATTGATGGACTTAGTTCATCCTTTGTTTTGTTACAAGCTATGATATGTATTGTTTTGGTGAAATCTTGGATATCATTTATTCAAACCTTTATTACTTATATCATTCACTAAGTTTTCAACTCACCCCTCTCCCTTATATATATATTGGTAATGAACAAGAAGGCGATGTCACCTAAGCTTTATGTGGAAGTTGTTTTAGTTCTTGTCATTGTATCATCTTGAAGATTATACTTCTTAGTTTTGTAGATCAATTGCCTTGCATGTTTTGGCTTGAGAAGCCTTTTAATCAAGATGTAATATTAAGTTTATTTTACTTTTGTATCCAAGTTGTAAAACTATGTTAATATGTATGTCAATTCATTTAATGTATGCACAACTCTAATGGACTAATTAGATTTAAATTTATTACTTCCGCACATGTATGCCCCATATGTATACTCTGTTTGTGTGAATCTTTGTAAGTTGGCCTGCGATAATCTTGGATTACTAGCCATCACGACTTCATTCTATTATGAGCGGAATGGGGTCGTGACAAACTCTTATGAAAAACTAACTCCCAACTTGTTTCAAACACAACCAACAACTCAACTCGACTACTAACAAGACGACCAAAGAAATTAACAACAATTAAAGGTATGGAATCCCGGATGTAAGAGCATAAAATGGGTCGAGTCTAAACCGGAGCCGTTATAGTAGTTGCTACGGTGCTGGTTCTCGTGGCAAGTTCAAATAGCGACACCGACAATACTAGAGATGGTGGCACCGAACAAGTACCTTTGTAACTTGACCACTGCAAGTGTTGCCTCTGCAACTTAGTTGCTTTGGTTTTCTCCTTCCCTCGACAATTTCAAATGGCAACGCCGACAATACTTGGAATGGTGGCACCAACAATACTAGGAATGGCGGTACTGAGACAAAGTACTTCAGCAACTTGACCACTACAAGTATTGCCTCCGCAACTTGACTTAGCCATTTTTCTTCATAGAGCTTGTTCAAACCCTTGGCAGGTCGGACCTGTTCCGGCCCACTGTTGACTCACTTCTCTTAGGCTTTAGCGCATGCTCCTTTAGTTATTCTTGCTCGCCTAACATGGGCGACCTCAACACTTAGGTCCATACTTAATTTCGACCTCAATTTTTGACCCTCTACAATATGATATATAGATTTGCAATTCTATTGGTGATTAGTCTGATTGCCTAATGCTTGGACTTCCTTGCTTTCTAGGTTTGCCGATGTTCTCCCAACCCACGACATGTATTTTTTTTAAGGGTAGTAACGTCTGAAGTCCATTTATGAAATTAATAGATTAATAAGTTTAAAGTTAAAATTTTTTAGTAGAAACGACAATATTTGTCCAAAAGATGTTTATTTGTCTAAAAATTTACCTATCTTTCTATCTATTTAAATGTAACATATTTGTTCAAATGTCACATATACATGTATCACTTATTTGTCGAACTATGTATCCAAATGTCCCATGTTTGTACATGTATCACCTATCTATTCACGTGTCTGTCTAATGTCACATATGTATCCATCTCATTGCCACTACTCATCGCCGTTGACCATCGAGGACTTTTTCCGTCAATTTTTCAACAACTTTTTCCTGTGCTAATGGTTTTTTCGACGACTTTCAATGCATGTCTTTATCCAAAATAAAAAATAAAAAAATAAAAAATAATAATTATTATTATTATTAAGCGTTAGATTAAATAATATATGACTTTATAGAATATTTCGAATAAATCTCAAATTCAAAACTACCTATTATCCAATAAAATTTTAAAATTTCTGATAGTAAAACAAAATCTCCTACACATTTAATTATATGCACTTTTTAACAGTATTTGTCGCAATAGACCGTGTAAACCTAAATCTTATTAATAGATACGTACACATCTCCCTCAAGGTCAAACTATACACTCCCAAACTATTCAGTGTGTTTGGTTTGAATTTTCTGGATTAACTTTTTTAAAAATTGAGTTTTTTAATTTTCGTATTCTTTTGTTTTTAGTAAATATTTTTAAAATTTTAAATATTTTTTTTATTTTTTTAGATGCACCTTAATTAGATGTATCTAAAAAGTAAAAAATTTGTGAAAAAAATATTTTAAAAAATTAATAAATACATAAAAATACAAAAAAAATGTACTGAATTCTTGTATTTTTTTTGTATTTTTGGCATTTAGTGAATTTTTAAAAGATTTTTTTTACAATTTTTTTACTTTTTAAGTGTATTTATGTTAGGTGTGTCTAAAAAGGTAAAAAAATTGCTTAAAATATTAAAAAAAATCAGTAAAAATAAAAAAACACGAAAAATAAGAAAGTATAATTTTCTGAAAAGTGTTTTCCGAAAACAGCAACCAAGCAAGCTGATTAATATTCCGTAATTTACGGTACCTACTTTGTATTACATTTGGCAACTGTGGACCATCTAAATTAATACATTGAGAATGGGACTAAGACGAATTGAACAACCAAAGATTGACTTGACCTCAGCTAAAAATGTTTCCTTCATCGTATTGTATGGATTACGTGACAGAGGGAGTCTATACATTGCAGGAGTAAATGAAACTGATATCTTAACATATAGAACATTAATATATTGGCTAATATATTAAATATATATAGAAAGAAAAAAAAAAAAAAAAAAATTGGAATGTACACTACATGCACCTTTGGTCAATGTTTTGAAAATCAGACCACTAAGCGAACTGGAAAAAAGACTGGATTGACGGATCACTGGTTCAATCGTCGGGTCGAAGTGGTCGAACCATGACGTCATAATTAATATTATATTATTAAAAATATAATTATAAGTTATAAATAAATAAAAATATATATAATTACTGAAATAATAATAAAAAATGTTGCATAATATTTACTAATAATATTTAATAAAGTCATAATTGATAATAAAAAAAAGAGTCACTAGTTTTAAAAAATTTAAACATTCCTTCCAAACAAATTGATTGAATGCTATATTTAATTTTGGAGGGAAATGAAATTTTCAACTCTCCCTCCAATCAAATATGATTCAAACAATTTAATTGAATCCCCACATCGAATTTTTAGGTTCTCTTGGGACAATTTTTTCCTATAAACAGGAATACACTTTCATAATTTTTTCAAGCTAGACTCTTCAAGTAAGAGTTTTTAGTCAAAATATTGATATATATATATATATATAAAGAAAAGAAAAGCAGGAAAAAAAAAAAAGAGGGGGTGTTGGTCGAGAGCCGGGACCGGTTTGCTAGTTTTACCGGTTGAACCACCGATTTTTGCCAACAAGGCCGGTTTTTGGCCTAGTCCAATTTTTGTAGATCATCCGGACCAGAACTACGCCCAGTCACCGGTTCTACCGGTTGAACCGGCCGGCCCGGTCCGGTTCTTAAAACATTGCCTTTGGTTACGATTTTTGTGTCTTTAGTTATAACCTACTGCGTTGCTAGTTATGATACATTGTGATGTTTGTTATAACATTATTTTGGTTATGATCCAGAAGTTGTTTGGCAATACATCATGTTTAGTTATAACTCAATTTATTTTTAATTATGACTTATAGCATTGAGTTATGTGATAATCTAACTCACAAATGACATAATTTTTGAGACAATCAAGTCAAAGGTTTACTTTTGAAATTATTCGGCCAATATATCCGAACTTAAATATTTTTTAATCAAAAAGACATTATCTGTCCAAATTAACACCTATTTGTTCAAAAGTTTACCTACTGTCTATTTATTCAAATATTGGGCTGATAGATCCAAACATTAATGTAACATATCTATTCAAAATGGAACGTATCTCTCTAAATCTCATCTATCTGTATACATGTTACCTACTTGTTAAATTATCTGTCCAAATGTCACCTATTTGTACATGTGTCGCCTATCTATCCAAATCACCTATATGTCCACCTCACCATCACTAGCCGCCACCATCACCAACCATCGTTATCAGCCATCGACTACTTTTCAAGCAACGATGACTTTTTTCAAAAGCTTTTAATGCGTGCCCCTATCACCCAAATAAAATAAAATAAAATAAGTTGAAAGGGAAATTTATTAGAAAATCCTCTTTCAATTAGTCCACAAAATATTCTTTTATTCCGATAAATCCTATTATTTTTAACATTTGATCCTCCAAATCCTAATTTTTATATTTAAACTATTTTATGGACAATTTTACCCTTATAAATATTTTTTAAACCTTTAGGAACTTGGTGATGTTAATATTTACATTAAATAAATTTGACAGTATGAATGTTCACGTTGACAATATGAATGTTCACATCATGAAACTTTTCCACTGCTAATGTGAACATTAATGCGCACTTCACCCTATTATATTAGGAGTATTTTGGTAATTATCTCACTCATGGGACTTGTTGAAATATAAAAAAATAATTTAAACTAAGTGGAACATAAGTAAGTGAAGAGAGATTTATAAATAAATGTCCCAAGATTAAACCTTGAGTAAATAATATATGACTCCATAGATTTAGACTTTTCACCAATTGACCCTTCCTTTTATTTATTTACACAAGATAAGATATTAATAATTTAGTAGTTAGATTACTATTTCACACTAATAATTAATAGTGTTCTCAAGACCACCTAAGTTACTGCTGCAATATTGAAAGTATAAATTGATTGCTTATCAATAATTAAAAAAACAAAATGCATGCCGATCCCATTAACTAAATTTATTTACTTACAAGTCTTAACTGATAAATTTATTACTGTAAATTTATCTATAAATATCCATCATTTTTACTCATATTCACTCACCCACTTACAAGAATCCACCATCCTCTTCCACATACATAAAAAACAAGAGAGACTGATAAATTTATCACTGAAAAATAAATCATAATCTAAAACAATGGAGGCAATGGTGATATGGTGGTTGTGTAGATCTATGACGGTAAAGTGTAGATCAACAACAGTAAAATATGGATCTACGACGATGGTAGAGACAGTTGCTGAACAGTGACAACATCTGAATAATGATGGTGGTGATGTGGTAATGGTGGTGGTGGGTGGATAACGATGACGGTGATGGTGGGTAGATGGCGACGATGGTGGTGGTGGGTGGATGACGATGGTGGTTGATAATGGTGGTGTGAAACTTTTAAAAAATGGGGGAGAGAGAGAAAATAGAAGAGAAAAGAAGAGAAGACAATAGTTAGACGATGATGACAGTAGTGGTAGTGGGTAAATAGCGACAATGGTAATGGCTGGTAGATGGTGACGACAACGACAATGATGGTGGTAGACAATGGTGGTGTGAAACTTTTGAAAAAATAGTGGAGAAAGAGAGATAGGGAGAAAGTGAAGATGAAATAACTTGATAGGTATAGGTATTGTAGGATTTATTGGCTCATTCAAAAAGTCAACATGACTTAATAATATTTAAATCTACTTAATAGGACTAGTTGATAATTACCCCCAAAAAAAAAAAAATACAAATAGCCTACAAAAATGGAATTATATTAGTGAACATTTTTTTCCCCCATTTTCTTTCCTCCCCTACCAAATAGGGAATATTATGTAATTTCCCTTGTGTAATTGGGAAATTTATGGATATGGGACCATGGTTCTAAATCGCGGTATTGAGTAATGTAACGGTATCAATCGCGGAGTATCGGTATCGGTAGTATTGGTCAGTACATAATGGGAATCGGGTGTCATGGCAATGAAATTTTAAAAATCATTTCATAGGATTTTCAACCTTTTCTTTCCCATACCGGTCTGAACTAGTGAGTATCGACCCGTCGCGGCTTGTGTAACGGCTTGTGTAATGGTTACAAACCGCTACGTACCGGGAATCAACTGATTCTCTTGCAATTTTCAATCTCAATGCTATACCGGCCTGTATCCGTCGCGGTGCTTCATTTTTCCGATACGAACCGGCCGATACGTAGCATATCGGCCGATTTTTAGAACTATGTATGGGACCCTCCTTCTTTTGATTCCCATCCAAATCAGAATTGACTTAAAAACTCCATTTTTTTTTCCCTCCCCTACCAAATAGGGAAATTTATGGATATGGGACGCTTAACCTTTTGATTCCCATCAAAATGAAAATTAATTTAAAAACTTAATTTTATGTTATATTTAACTTTTAAATTTAACTATTTCACACCAACACTTAATTGCATTCTCAAGGTCACCTAAGTTACCGCTTCAATCTTTTTTTTTATAGATAGGGTTAACAAATCAAAAAGACAAAACAAACCAAACAAACCCGGTATTACGGAGGACAAAACGAGCAACATATGACAGAATCTCTTCAGGGCCGGCCTTGGCCTAAGGCCAGTAAGGCTTGTGCCTTATTGTAGACACCCCATTTTTTACCGTCCTCAAGATTTGGACGTCATCGTTTGAACACTCGATGATTATCCATGTTCGTGTTCGTTTTGAGTTCTCGAAAGCCTCGACCGCGCGCCTTGCCTCAAGATCTCTCAACTTGCCTGTTTTGTGCTTGGATGTAGACCAAACGCTTGTGTTTTTGCTTCTGGGGGAAGAGGGTGGCTTGTTGGCCATCCCCTCAACCCATCGGCCAAGGCCCGAGGCCTGAGGCCTTGTTTTCTTGAAATCGGCCAAAAGTTTTGGCCGATCGGCACATTATTTGGTCGACCGGCACTTATGTTGGTCGATCGGCCATTTTTGCTAGCCGAACCCTATTTATCTACTTTATGCAGATATTTGACAGCTGGCATCCACAATTCCCCCCCTCCATACACGTGTATGGAGGGATTTGCTCCTGTGCTTAGCTTCTCTTAAAAGCTTTAGAATTTGGAATTCTATAAAGAGGGAGCCCTCCTCCCTCCTCAAGGGTTCAAAAAAACTGCTCTGGAGAGAATAGATATACTTTTGTATCTATTCTTCTTTGTTTAGTCTTGTTTTGTGTTCAAAAGTGTAGTATTGTCTTACTATCGTACACAAACACACACTAGAACACCATCCTCTTGGAGCTGAGGTCCCTTGAGGTTGATTTCAGAGTTCTTGGGTTGGTTTGAACTCAGAAAAGTTGCTGGAGCATTGTTCTTGAAGAGGTTCTTCAAGGGTGAGCAAACTTGGTTTGAATACCCCATTCTTGCTTAAGCTTTTAGCCCTATTTGCTTATTGTTTTAAGCTTGACTCTTAACTGATAAAAGTTCTATTTTTTGGTGCTTTGAATCTTTGGTTAAGATCTCTTTTTGGTTTGGGGTTGTTTCCCCCTTCTTAGGCCTTGTTAGGCCGTGTTTTAGGCCATCCCTTTTGGCCCTTGTTCTTGGCTTTGCATGACCTTCCTACCACTGAAATCTAGAGGATTTTCAGTAGTGAGAAGGTGGTTTTGGAGTCCTAAATAGGAGAGGGCCATCCCCTCTCCTTGTTGTTTTGAATGTTTGCATAAATGGCTTATGTTTGTAGCATGTTTGTTAAGCTTGTATTAGCTTTATTTCAGCAAGTATTTGGTGTTATTTTGCCATGCTTTACCTCTGTCTAAAGTTGGTTTAATGGTCTCTTACATACACCATGTACTTGTCTTGTAATCCCCTTATTTGCCTTAACATGCATCATGTTGTAACATGTCATTTTAGCATGATTTTGGCTCAACTCCATGAAGCTTTTAGCCTTGTTATAGCATGCTAGAGCTTTGATTTGAGTTGTTTCAACCATGTATGCCATGCTTTGTATAGCCACCATGCATTTTAGCTTGTTAGCTTTGAGAGTCCAAGTCACTAACATGCTTTACTTGGGCCATTTCAGTGATTTGGCATCACTTTTTTTTATGTTATTTCAGTCCATGTTTCATGCTCACATGCTTGCACTTATCACTCCTTTAATGCTTTAAAAGGTTTGTGTTTTGTGCCTCACGAATGTGTCATTATGTATGCCATCATGCTTAGGCCTTTGGGATGCCATCTAAGTGGGTTTTTGGGCTCATTCTAACATGCCATAACTCTGATTTTATTGGCTTAAGTCATGCCATGTTTGGTTTTGATAGGTGTAGTGTAACACCCCTTTTATAGCCTTGCATGCCTCATGCTTTTCGCCCTTTATTCTAGCTTATTTTGGCTTTGGTCCTTGCATGTTTTAGGCTCATTTTGACATGATCTAGGACTGTTTTGGTTCACCTTGGTCATTTGCATCATGTTTTGCATAGCCATGGTTTGAGCTCCTTAGCTAGCCTTAAGTTTTAGGCTTTCTTGTATGCCTTGTTTGGTTTGCTTGTGTGATTTGGCATCATGCCTAGCATCATTTCAGAGCTTGTAGTATTGTCATACTTGCATGCTTTGTCCTCTTTTAAGTGTTCTTGAAAGTTGCTCTCTTATGCTTAGGTGATAGGCCAATTGGCATGCATGTTTGTATGTACCTTTGTCTTCATTTCCATAGCATTTTGGCCACTAATTTGGACATGTTTGAGAGTAGCTCATTTTGGTTTAAATCCATCTTACCATGTTGTTGCATGCTTGTTTCATTTTGCATGTTGCTGTATGCTATGCATGTTTGCATATTTAGGTTGTATGCCTATTGCATATTGTATGCTTGCATGCTCATGTTGCATGATCTTGTTGCATACTTGAGTTGCTTGCATGCTTAGGTTGCATTGCATTATGTGTTCATTGCCTTGCCTCTTGATCACACATGATAGAGGTCAAGGTCCCTTATGTGTTTTGTGCATTTCATTTGATATTAATTGCACATTCAGCACCTTTGGCCATCATGCATTGAAATGCGTGATTGATGGTCCGAGGGTCGAGAACCATACTCCCTTGAGCTCATGACATGATAGGGAGGATGGTTGTGCACACGTTGTCTTGCAAATGTATTGCCATGCTCTGTCTGTCCTCTGTTGCAGCAAAAGAAGCAGTCAGCAGGAAGGGATGGCCGGTTGGCCATCTTCAGTGCTGGCTGGCTACAAATTGTTGGCCGAGAGCCTAATTTCTGGTCGATGACCAGTTTTCCTTGGCCTATGGCCCTATCTCTCAGCCGATGGCCCTATCTCTTGGCCGATGGACTCTCAGCATGTCCCCAAGGTAGTTCAGAAATGTCACAGAAGTTGGCACAGTTTTCAGAGGTACAGAGCAGTGCAGACAGAGGCAACATATAGCATGGCGATGGATTTCCAAGCGAAGCTGATCAAGCATGCATTTGTCCCTCTTCCCAAAGCTGATTTACTATTTTCATAACTTAATTAATTTGTTTAATTAGTTAAGTGGTTTTGTAATTAATTAATTAGCTTGTAAGTTAGTTAATTAGTTGATTTGTATTATTCTTTCGGTCCCTCCGTCGAGAGGGCACAATTGTGTAATAAGCGTGCATGTGTGTGATGTATGTCTTCCAAACCTCCATTTCTTTCTCCCTTTTACTTACCTGCTTACGATGGTTAGTTTTAGGGCATATTTCAATTAGCATACCTTATGTTATGCATGTTTGCATCCATTTATCTGTATCGCATGCACCGGGCTCGGCGCATCATACTAACTGCATTAAATTTCAATTCCAATTTGAATACATGTATCGAATTGTCACATTTCATATGTCATTTTAGATTGGCCGAGCCTACTCTAATTGGATTTTGCATGTATTGCATTAGCCATTGCAAACATGAACTAGGATCATGCATTGATTACTAACTAGTTTCCTATTTTGGCTCGGAGTACACTGTAAGTGTTTATGCTTTAGCATCTTACATGTATGTGAGTGTTAACATGAAAGCATGCTTGCCATGAGGCTATTTGCTTATGTGATATAACTGTCTGAATGCCTGTGGGTGAAGGTTGGATTACTTGAATTGGACCAATTCATTGAAATTCGTGTTTTAGCCTACTTGCGAGTAGCAAACCTCAAACCATTTTCCAAACAAATGGATATGCGATGCTTTGTTCCAAATTAGGCGATCTAGTCTATACTTGTGTATTGTGCGCATCACATAGTAATTCTAGCTAATTAACCAGAATAAGAACGCATGTGTTTTCAAAAACAAGATATCATGTTTAGTAGTGGCCGATCTTTGATCGGGCGAGCGGGGGTGCTCATTGCATGACCTTCCCCAATCGTACCCAAGTTCTCGAGCCGAGGCAACTTTGGTGATAACGGACACGTGGCCTTAGGCACGAGTCAGGGTTTCCTAAATTCTCCCAAAATAAAATATTTAGGTGGCGACTCTGTATCTCGCAAAGCAATCCATGTTTGGCACTTCTTTCTTAAAAATCAATTTTCCAAAACAATTTGCCGAATTTGAACTCTTTGGTGATTTATCGGTCTCGCATTGCACTTTGTGGGATTAGATTCAGAACCGTGACATTTGAGTCCGAACTGTAGTAGCAAAGCCCAAGGGCACGTCTACAGTTTCTGGCGACTCTGCTGGGGAGTTAGAGAACTTGACTTGAACTTATGATATCTTATTTTGATTACACTTATGTGTCTCTTTGCATTGCATTTGCATTGGTGCCCCTAGGACACCATGTTTGCCGTATGATATTCCTGAACGGTTTGCCGGAGGCTTGCTTTGGGAAGCGTGCCATAAGGCTGACCGGTTATGGGCTCTGCCACGACGGGAACACAAACCTCAGTTTTTACCGAGGCATCCTTTTTGACCACTCGACCTAGTACATATTCGGAATCCATAGTGACTATTCCAAACTAGGACAGGTTGCTTACCCGATTGTAGGTTGTTTGAAACCGTTGCGTGCACAGTGAAACCCTAGCTCCTAACAAAATAGGACAGGGAAACCCAACCCCAACATAGGGGTGTTTTGGCTTTCATTTACTTGCTATATGTTTTTAGAGTGTGCCTCTACAGGGAATGCATATATCAGTTTGCAAGTTTGAGTATCAGGCATGCGGGCATCAATATTTTGAGAATCAGTTATATCTGCGGTTATCAGATTCAGTTTTGGGGCAGTAATTTGGGAAACAGTGATCAGTGGTCAAATACAGTTATTCAGCTATGCTTATATCTGTTCTGGTGAAATTAGGCTGAGATGCTGCCTGTTTTCTCTTTCAAGGTTCAGAGATTCAGTTCAGAGCAACCAGTGTTCCCTTTGCTGAGGCAAGGCAGAGAAAGGCCAGTCAAGGCTCACCGGTTCATCAAATCCGTTAGTCACCAGTCACATCACCTTCGTTTAGTTCAATAGACTCGTGATGACACAGAATTTAGAAGAAATTGTGGTTATGGCAGCCACATTAAACCAGGGAATCGCCATGTAGGGTGAGACCGATGTTGAAATGCAGCGCCCTCCCAGGTCGCCTGCCGCACATCCGATCTGGGAACCCCAGTTATTTCAAGCCCGTGAGCCCACAACTTTTGAGCTGATGGGAATGATCGGTGATCTTCAAAGATCTGTGGCTGATCTAGCCTACGAAATGTTGGCTTTGCCACCAACCACATCGTATGCCAGGAACTTCATACCGGAAGAGCCTCCGCTGTTGGGCGAATTGTAATTGAGCTCAACCAACCTGAAGCCGTCTCAAGTTCCGGCAATGACATGTTGACGACAACGGGGCTTCGCACCGAAGTAGCAACCCAGACCTTCCACCAAGCTGAGGCAAGTGGTAAGACCAAGGTGGGGGTAGTCACCGACCCCTATGAACAACTTCTACAGGTTGTTGAGTCTCTGAAAGCCGAGGGGCTGAATAAACAACAAGTACTCGCGGTTGTTGCTAAAACTGTGGATGACATCTTCCCCACTCAAACCGAGAGCAGTTCGAGCCAAGGGAAAAATCGGGAAAACAACCGTCGTACCAGAACCGTTCCCTCCAACCCTATTTTTGCATCAGGGAAAGATCAGAAAGCCAAATCAGCACCTGCCGATCCCTTTGCTAATGCGTCCTGCAAAAGTCCACAAACCTCGAAGTATCTACCCCGAGGTCGCAGGGTCTTCCATGCCCTCTATATGCCTTTGTCCAAGGCTCTTCAAATCATCGCTAAAAAAGGTCATCTCAAACCTCTTGAGCCTCGGCCTCTCCTGAATAACCTCCCTCTCTCATATGATGCTACCTAGTACTGTGCGTACCATCAACAGACCGGTCACACCACCGACAACTGCTTCCGTCTTCGCCACGAAGTACAGGATTTGTTTGACGACGGGGTCATCCTCCCACCAAGCTCAGCAAAGTCTGTCATCACTGGGTCGGTGAACTTCGAGGATAATATAAGTATGTGATCGAGGGCTGGACCGCCTACAGGCGGCACTCAGTTTACTCCGGATGTGGCATTTGGCATGCACTATTTTGAGCATTTGCGAATGCTAGTTTTGGTACTTTCTGACTTGGGTGTTGAGTCAGTTCTGTGGTTTTGTTTTCAGTTTGTCTCTTTGTTTTGAGTCAGTCTTTTTTGATTAAGGGTCTGTCTTGTTGTATCGAGTCAGTCCTGTTGTATAGAAGTCAGGTGATTCCGGGGATGTTACCTCGGACATCACTTTCTTGTTTTGTGTTTGTCTTTTTGCTTTCTTTTGAGTCTGTTTCTGTCGTGGAGCCAGTTGTGCCAACAGATCTGAATGAAACAGTTGTGGTTGTCGTGCTTTTGTACTTACTTCTGCCTTGTGCCGGTTATGCCAAAAGTTTGAATGAAATGGCGATGCATTTCACCTACTTCTTCTGTGCTTTTTTAACTCATTGCATTTGACCTAAGTTTTCTCAAAACTTTTTGGAACACTGTGGTGAAAACGAAGAGGAAGGAATTCCTCGGGATTTGCAAAAACTTGATCAATCGAGAGAAAGAAAGGCATGCTAAGCCCTTAATGTTTAAGATCATGCTTGTTAGTGTGAGTACTGAGAAGGATCCTGGCTTAATCCAGATTGGTTTTACACTGTCTTCAGCGCGAGCGACTTTGTCGCTTTCTTAAAAGATTTCAAAAAATGTTTTGCGTAGTCCTGCGAAGACCTGTGTGGAATCGCTCTTGAGATTGTGCAGCCTAGGATCACTCTCAACCTCAAGACTCGACCCCTTACTTTCAAACCTTGAACCTGGATTCAGAGTGTTCAAAAGTCAACCACAATGTGAGGCCTGTGTGGCCAGATTTGAAGCAACCCGTGAATCAGCGGTAAGAAAAGTTAGACCAAATAGATCAGATATGATCAAAAAGAAGCTTGCAAAGCTGGATGAGAAGCAGCCCCTCGAACTAGGGGCAAAAATGTCCAATGTGCTCGAAGAGTCAATAATCGGGACATTTCTCAAGTTAACGAAGATCGGCAAGAATGCCAAATCCCGGAAGGGAGGAAAAAAGAAAGTATTGCTGAAGAACAACTGAGTTCCTATCCACAACACTAGGGGCAAATTCAGCCCCCATTAGATGGACTTCTACATCGTCAGCGAACAGCAGCCATTCTCCTGGATTCAGATGACTTCAGGATCTCAAAACCATTTGACATGGACAAAGCCACACTTTTACCCTTGAGAGGCTCGCTGGGCCGAAAACTCAGAAGGGCGACCCAGGCAAAAGTTAGAGTGAGAAAAAGAAGAAAAAAAAAAAGAAAAGAAAAGAAAAGCAAAAGAAAAAAAAAATGCAAAGAATGAAAAGAAGAAAAGAAAAGAATGAAAAGAAATGAAAAGATGAAAAGAAATGAAAAGAAAAGAAGAATATAGCTCACAAGGTTGAAAACCCAGAAGGGCGGCCTTGGCAAAAGTTAGAGCGTAAAAGGTTGGGGTTAATACACGAGTGTACCTTAACCGGAACTACATAAGGCTTGATTCCTATGTTTGGGATACGTAGGCAACTTCATTCTGAAGTCTAGCCACAAACACTTCCAAATTGATTGTGTCCATGTAATGGTTTTGATTATCTTTGCCTTCTCTAAATCCGAGAGTTCGGTTGTGATCGTCACTTTGAGGGCTGGGAACAATGTGCTGCAGTACTATTCAAACAAGGGGCAACTTTCCGTTGCCATGCAGTGCCATTTAGACAAGGGGCAATTTTCCATTGTTTTGGGATCTGAGGTTGTGCATCTCAAGATTAAATTCTGTGTTGGTCGAGCAGTGGCCATTTGCAAAAACAGTTTTTGAGAATTTTTACTGAGGTTGACTAATTTTCTCGAAAATTATTCCATTTAAAAAATAAAAAATAAAAAAAAACTGGACCATTTTCTTGGACCCAAAAAAGAAAATTTTCAGTGCTCACAACCTAACTTGTATGATTTAAAATCAGAAAATTGAACAAGCATGTTAATCTAACTCTCATGTTGGTCAAAATTGTTTTAGCAGAAAGTCAAAAACAAAAAAAAAAAATGGTCAAAATGATGAATTAGGGGCACAGTTGAGTCAAGTGTTCTGTCTTTTCTCCATCGTCAACCAACCTGCCAGAAAGGGCACTTTACCTGCCAGAAAAGGGGACAACTAAAGCTAACGGCAGAATGCCGAAAGCTATCTCATCCTCCGAGCAACGAGGTATCAAGCCAAGTGCGAAGCACGAACTAGAATGGATCTAGATATTCCACTCCCTCATCTGGACGGATTTGATCACGTCCAAACCCCCCAGCAAAGCATCGTCAACCGATGTCAACTGTAGACTGGCTACACATCCAGTTGTAGCGCAACCCCTCTGCGGGAGGAAGTTCACTGTTGTGAGCAGAATGAAGAGAATCTAGCAGAATGCTAGGGGCAAGAACCCGCAATTTCTCATTTATTCAACAACCACCTAAGGGAGGGATAAAAAATGAGAGAATAAATAATAGAGAGATGTGCGTAGAGAGAAAAAGTGAGGAAAAGGGCTTTTTCAGAAAAATAGAGCCTGAGGGCCGAGTGATGTGAGGATCACAAATGAGAAAGGGTGGGAAACAATACCCGGAGAAACTGGCTCCTCGTGAACTACGGTCTCTCGTCTTTGCAATACGTCTGAGTGTCGTGTTTGTTGTTTTGTTTGTTTCGATTCTTGTTTTGAGTCGTTTCGAGTGTTACTCGATTGTGTTTAGGTTGTTTACTTTTTGTTTTTCTTGGTTGAGTCGTTTTGACTGTAGTCAGTTGTAGGCGCAATACCCGGTTGAGAATCCTTTTCTCATTTCAATTTCAAAAAAAAAAAAGAATTGTTTTGTGCTTAGAGTGCTGTGTCATTCTCCACATTTGTGCAAAATAGAATTTGTTCTTTCATAAACCGCAGGGTTTAACCCAGGTCATGTGAGAACAGAACCAGGACCTATCTAAAGCTATAGGTTCTGGACTGCGATGCCAAAGAAAAGAGGGAGAATTCGGAGCATCTGAGTTTGTTTCGACTTCTACAAATTCCGTCTTTGCATCCCGTGTGTTCAAAATGAACAAAATACTGTGTTATGGGCTGTGTGTTCAGAATCAACAGTGTCCTGCATGAGCTGTGTGCCGAATGAACAGAATGCTGTGTTATGGGCTGTGAGTTCAGAATGAGCAGTGTTCGGAATGGGCTGTGTGTTCAGAATCAGCAGTGTCCTGCATGAGCCGTGTGTTCAAAATAAACAGAGTACTGTGTTACGGGCTGTGTGTTCAGAATGAGCAGCGTGCTGTGCGAGCTGTGTGTTTACAGTGAATCGAATACTGTGTCGACTCTTTACGTGCCAGAATGGTAATCAGAAGTGCTCTCCCGGAGTACCAATCCCTGCCAGAGGCATCTGGGTTGTGTTTGCGATGAGTTCCTAGGAGATCAATCGCAACGGTGGAAACTAGAGTTTGAATGGTTGTTGCCTAGAACACAAAGGTTTGGAATTTCCGAGACTAAAGTCTGGTTTGAATACCCAGGGGTGTATTCCCGGCTTGAAATCTGTATGGAAGCCCCATAGGTTGAGGTAGCGGGTATGCACCTCGATTCTGGATACTGATCCAACCTAGTCTGTCACCCCGTTAAAGAATAAGGAAAGTTGTGAGTATGATTAGGAAGAAAAGCGGCATCCGTGGTTTCCCCAGCAGATGTTGCTCCTTGTCAGCATTTCAGAACCTTTGCGCTGCAAGTTGGAGGTTAGTGTTCGAGGAACACAGGGGGAGATCTCTGTCAGAGTGGAGCGGTTCACTGCCACTCACCTCGTGAGGTGCTTGCTGAAGCGCCGCTTTGTCTGTTTATCGCTTTCCTTAAGCATCATGCATTGTATTGCGTTTCTATCTTTTTAGTTTCTTTCTCATTTATGCATAGTATTGTATGTACTATTCATTCAGAGAAGTTCCAATTCAGTTTTGACTAATACCTTTCTCCTCTCGCATTTGGTATGCGTTTGGATCTACCCCTTCCTTTTGTGTTTGACACGCGTTTGGTTGTCCTTCCTTTCGCATCTGGCACGTGTTTAGTTTTCCCCTTCCTTTCGCGTTTGGCACGGGTTTGGTTTACCCTTTCCTCTCTTGCGTGTGATACGCAGAGAGATGCTCATTTTCCTCTCTTGCGTGTGATACGCAGAGACATGCTTCTTTTCCTCTCTTGCGTGTGCTACGCTGAGAGATTTTCTCTTCCTCTCTCGTGTGTGCTACGCTGAGAGATTTTCTCTTTCCTCTCTAGCGTGTGCTACGCTGAGAGGTTTTCCCTTTTCCCTCTCGCGTGTGCTACGCTGAGAGGTTTTCCCTTTCCTCTCTCGCGTGTGCTACGCTGAGAGATTTTCTCTTTTTTCCTCTCTTGCGTGTGCTACGCTGAGAGGTTTTCCTTCTTTTTCTGAGACACGGGGAAACGTCCTCATGTTTCTTCTTTTTTCGGAAACACGGGGATACGTCCCTATGTTTCCCCTTCTCCGGTTAAAAGCATTTGGAATACGTTCCAATGCTCGCGCCATTTCCGAGACACGGGGATATGTCCCTATGTCTCTTTATCTTATTCCGAGACACGGGGATACGTCTGTAACAACGCCCGCGTGGGACCTCGCTACAGCTCGGACTCGATTTTGAAGTGTTGCGGTTCTAAATCTGAACCAAAGAGTCCAACTCTGGCAAATCGTTTTGAAGAAAAAAACAGATTTTTGAAAAGTAGTGCCAAACATGGACTGCTTTGCCAGATTACAGAGTCGCCACCTAAATATTTTTTAATGGGGGAATTTAGGAAACCCTGACTCGGTGCCGAAGGCCACTTGTCCGTCATCACCAAATGTCTTGGCTCGGGAGCTTGGGTACGATTGGGGAAGGTCAGCTATGAGCACCCCCTTTCGCCCGGTTCGAAGACTGGCCTCTACTAACCGTGATATCCGATTTTGAAAAACGTTACGTGTTCTTATTCCGGTTATTAGCCTAGAATTTACTATGTTATGCGCGCAGCAAACAAGTATAGACTAGATCGCTTAATTTGGAAATAAACATTGCATATCCGTTTGTTTGGAAAACAGTTTGAGATTGCTACTCGCAAGTAGGCTAAAATACGGATCTCAATGAGTTTATTCCAACTCAAGCAATCCAACCTCCACCCACAGGCATTCAAACAGTTTATATCACGTAAGCATTTAGCCACATGGTAGTCATACTGTCATATTAACATTCACACGCATGTGGTATGCTAAAGCGTAAAATACTTACATCGTACTCCGTGCCAAAACAAAAACTAGTTAGCAAACATGCATGCCCTAGTTCATGTTAAGTGACTAATGCAACACATACATCATGTAATTAGGATAGGCTCGGCTAACCCTAAAAATGGCATGTGAAGTGCACTTTATTTTGATGCACGTATTCAAGTTGGAATTGAAAATACGATGCAGTTGGTATGATGTACCGAGCCCGGTGCATGTAAACAAATGCATGGATGCACGCATGCATTGCATAAGGTATGCTAATTTTAAACATGCCCTAATCTACCATCGTAAGCAGGTAAATAAAAGGGAAGAAAGAAATGGGGGTTGGAAGACATACACACACTCACCCACACTTATTACAGATATGCCCTCGCTCGGAGGGGCCAAAAGAATATACAGTCCCAAATAATACAGTCCAAATAATGAATAAAATTAATTGTTACAAAACTTTCTAATTATCAAATTAATATTAACCATAAAAGAAAAGGGGCCCAGCCCTGCCTCGGGATGCGTGAATGATGCATGCTCGAGTCCGCTTTGCCCGGAAAGCCCACACCGTAGCACTGCTGCCTCTGGTTCTACTGCCCGCCTTTCTGAAAAACTGCCAAAGTCCAAGAACACCTTCCATGCACACTGAAAAGTACCACCGGCTGGAGGAAATTCCCACCGGCTATTTATAATGACCATCGGCTGCTCTAGAGGCTATCGGCCAAAAATACAGTGCCGGTCGGCACTCTGTTCTGCCGGCTGGCAGAAAGTTCCTGCAGGGGACAGTTTGACAGCAGCAGCAGACCAGCAATGCATGGCATGGGTTTTTAGGCATATGTATGCACGGCCATTGCCTCCTATCATGTTTGGGGGATCAAGGAAATATGACCCTTGGTTCTTGGGCCATCAATTATGCATCTTGATGCATGATGGCCTAAGGAACCGAGGTTGCATTTTTAATGGGAATGCATGCAACAAACAAATGAGTGCCAAGACCCTATCATGTCCAAAGTCAAGGGCCCCGGTGACATGAGAATTGAGGTGTGTTTTGTCACTTGAAGTACAAACACGCCTCGTTTCTCACACTTGGTTTGACACCCCAAACCAAGTAACGCAATGCATGTTATGCTAACATGGTTCAACAATGCAATCTAATGGTAAGATACAAACATGCCAAATGTAATGCAACATGCAAGGTGCAAATGCAATGCAAACATGGATGAACCATGTAATAGAACCATCATGCTACCACACTTAATGAAGCAAGTATGCAAAGAACATGAGACAAACATGCTAAAGTGGGCTTAAACCATAAAGGGGCAGACCTCAATCCACCCCAAAACGGTGGCCAAAAGTGCCTAAAATGGACAATTATTCATGCTAACATGCAAGCCAAAATGGGGGTCTAAGACTAAGGCGCAAAATGGAGCATTACACCATCACTAACAAGACCACTCATAGCATGGAATGAGCAACCAAAAATAGATGTGTAGCATGCAAAAATAAGCCACAAAAACACATGATATGGCGATCCAAATACCTAAACATGCGAGCATGGCCAATGACCACCCTTTAAGGCACAAGATTACAACACTTCAAAGCATGAAAGTGATGATAAATGGAGACATACAAGCATGGAATAGGGACTGAAATGGCATATTAAATGATCCCAAATCACTTAAATAGCCTAACCAATGCTTGTTCATGGATCATATACTCAAAGCTTACAAGCCACAATGCAAAGCAACTACATTAAGCATGCCAAAAATGGTAAAACCAGTGGCTCACAGCCCTAAAACATGATAAAACATGACTAAAAACTTCAATAAGCCAAGCTAAAATATGAGGATATACAAGGCTAAACACATGGCCTATTTCTAGGCAAAGTAGAACATTTCAAAGCAAGTGTAAGATGCATGCTAAAGGCCATAAATCCAACCTAAAATAGAGGTATAACATGTCATATTAACCACAAATATGCTCTGAAATGAAACCAAAACCAACCATGCACACATGATATTCTCTAGGCCAAAAACAAAGGCAAACAAGGGACAAAGGGGAGAGGGGTGTCCCTCCCCTATTCATGACTGGAACCACCTTCCTCACCACTGAAAACCCACTGGTTTTCAGTGGTGAGAAGACCAAAAACACCAAGTAAACAAAGCCTTACTAAAAAGACACCAAAATGGCCAAATAAAGCCTAAAAGGGTGAGGCTTTGCTCAAACCACAAAAAGACCTTAATGAAGGTTCAAGAGCAAGTAAAAACAAGAGTTTTTTTAGTTATAGACAAAGCTCAAAACACAAAGCAAAAGGGGTAGAAACTAGTTGCAAGAATGGGGAAACTAAAGTAATGAGTTTACCCTTGAAGATCCCTTGAAGAACAGGTGGTCCAGCCACTCTCTAGTGATCAAAGTTAGTCCAAAACTTCAACAAACAACCCTCTAGGTCTCTCAATCTCGAGCTAAGGTGTAATGGTATGTGTAATGGTGCAAAAGTAAGGTAAAACACACCTTTTAGGCCTAAAACACACACACAAGGATGAGAGAGAGGGAGATATAGATATATATGGATGTATATCAAAGATATGGAGATATATCTCTGGTTTTTGCCTTCAAAGTCTCTAACCCTAGCTCAAGGGAGATGAAATGAGCTTAAATAGGCAACTAAAGCCAAGACTTAATGGCTAAGCAAGACCAAAAGGTTCAAGGGGGGGGGGGGCAAAGGTGTCTTGGCTTCTTGGAGAAGCCAAGACAGCTGGCCAAGCTTCTCCAAGAAGCTTGGCCAAAGGTGTAAGCTTCTAGAAGCTTAGAGGGTGCAAAGGGTGCAAAATGGCCACACCTGTGCACGGGGGAATGTGATGGTGCATTCCAGCTGGCACAGCTGGCATGCACCATATCCCAGGGGTTCAAAGGGTGCACAGCGGCCGGCCAAAACAGTCACCGGCACAAAAAAGTGCCGGTCGGCAACATAATGTGCCGACCGGCCAAAGTTTTTGAGAAAACAGTGCCGATGGCTAAGAGGGAGTGCCGGTGGAGTTCAGGGGCAGCCGGTGGGCTTCAGGGATGGCTAACAAGCCACCCCCTACCCTCAAATGCAAAAACACACAAGCCTCGGTGTAAAACCAAGCACAGAACAAACCGGTTGAGAGGTCCTGAGGCACGACGCGCAGCCGGGACCTCCGGGAACTCAAAACGAACACAAACATGGATAATCACCGAGCGTTCCAACGGTGACGTCCAAGTCTTGAGGACGGTCAAAAATGGGGTGTCTACAACATCCCTATGTTTCTTCTTCTTTTCGGAAACACTGGGATACATCCCTATGTCTTTTCTAGTTAAGAGCATTTGGAATACGTTCCAATGCTTATACCATTTCAGAAATACTAGGATACGTTCCTATGTTTCTCCTTTTCTAGTTAAGAGCATTTGGAATACGTTCCAATGCTCATACCATTTCGAAACACAGGGTTGTCTCCCTGTGTTTCTCCTTTTCTGGTTTAGAGCATTTGGAATGCGTTCCAATGCTCATACCGTTCCGAAACACGGGGATATGTCCCTATGTTTCTCCCTCTCTCCCGTTCTTTACACGATTTCAGCGTGTTTGGAATTTGTCTCAGGTTGCGTTGTATACGCGCCTGATTGTTTGTTTTTCCTCCTCTTACGATTCTAGCGTGGTTGGAGTATATCCCCCTTGCATTGTATTTTGCATGCATTTCATATCGCGCTGTTTTGTGCATCGCGCTATCTTGAGCACATCATATGCACCTGTTAGTGCATTGCATTTCATATCGTGCTATTTTGCGCATTGCGCTATCTTGCGCACATCATATGCACCTGTTAGTGCATTGTATTTCATATCGCGCTATTTTGCGCATCGCGCTATCTTACACACCTCATATACACCTGTTAGTGCATTGCATTGTATTAGGCATACATTTCATATCACGCTATCTTGAGCATCGCGCTATCTTGCGCACCTCATATACACCTATTAGTGCATTGCATTGCATTGCATTAGGCATACATTTCATATTGCGCTATTTTGCGCATCGCGCTATTTTGCACACATCATATGCACCTGTCAGTGCATTGCATTTCATATTGCATTTTTTTGCATTAGGCATGCATTTCATATCGTGCTATCTTATGCACATCATATGCACCTGTCAGTGCATGGCATTACATTTTGCATTTCATATCGCGCTATCTTGCGCACATCATATGCACCTGTCAGTGCATTGCATTACATTGCATTCGCACTATTTTGCACATCGCGCTATTTTGCGCACCTCATATGCACCTGTCAGTGCATTGCATTTTGGATTCGCGCCATTTTACGCATCGCACTATCTTGCGCACCTCATATGCACCTGTCAGTACATTGCATTTTTGCATTCACGCTATTTTGCGCATCACGCTATCTTGCGCACCTCATATGCACCTGTCAGTGCATTGCATTTTTGCATTCGCACTATTTTACGCATCGCACTATCTTGCGCACCTCATATGCACCTATCAGTGCGTTGCATTTTTGCAATCGCGCTAATTTGCGCACGTCATATGCACTTGTCAGTGCATTACATTTTGCATTACATTTCATTCGCGCTATTTTGCGCATCGCGCTATTTTGCGCATTTTACCCCTTCTAACTTGTGCATTGTTTTGCACTTCCCCCACTTAAGTTGCATTGTCTTGCATTCCTTCCGCATTGTTATGCGTTACACTTAGGGTTCATTGTCTTGCATCCAGACCGCATTGTTATGCGTCACACTTAGGTTGCATTGTCTTGCATCCCTACCGCATTGTTATGCGTCACACTTAGGTTGCATTGTCTTGCATCCCTACCGCATTGTTATGCATCACACTTAGGTTGCATTGTGTTGCATCCGTACCGCATTGTTATGCGTCACACTTAGGTTGTATTGTCTTGCATCCGTACCGCATTATTATGCGTCACACTTAGGTTGCATTGTCTTACATCTCTCCCGCATTGTCTTGCACCCCTCCACTTGCGTTGTCACGCACTTCTCACTTGCATTGCTATGCATTTTTTTAACGATATTGTACCTGTTAAGTTTCTTTCTTTTGCAGGCACAATATTGTATGTACGGTTCATTTGAAATTGGCGCGACCAGACGAATCCGACAGGTATTTTACATCATCCGCGTGAGACGTAGCGAGAATTGTATAATTCTCTTACATCCTTTCTGCATGTAATGTAGTTGGATTTGTATTCACTTGCTTAAAACTATTGCATGTTATGCTGTTGCATGTTTTGCTTCGTTACAGCTTTCTTTGTATGATCATAAGTTATGTTCGGCATTATGCATGTCATTTGCATTTTGCCCCTGCCTTCGGGCACATATCTTTGCTATCTTGTATGCTTTGTCTAAGTCTTCGGCCTTGTCAAAAATGGGTCGTCTCTGGGCTTTGACATTCACTCCCGTCATTGTTATGACTTTCGAGTTCTGTCAACGAGGGGCAACTGTAGACACCCCATTTTTGACCGTCCTCAAGACGTGGACGTCATCGTTTGAACACTTGATGATCATCTATGTTCGTGTTCGTTTTGAGTTCTCGGAGGCCTCGCCCGCGCGCCTTGCCTCAGGATCTCTCAACTTGCCTGTTTTGTGCTTGGTTGTGGACCAAACACTTGTGTTTTTGCTTTTGGGGGAAGAGGGTGGCTTGTTAGCCATCCCCTCAACCCATCGGCCAAGGCCTGAGGCCTGAGGCCTTGTTTTCTTGAAATCGGCCAAAAGTTTTGGCCGATCGGCACATTATTTGGTCGGCCGGCACTTATGTTGGTCGATCAGCCATTTTTGCTGGCCGAACCCTGTTCATCTACTTTATGCAGATATTTGACAGCTGGCATCCACAATTCCCCCCTTTGCTCCTTTGCTTAGCTTCTCTTTGAAGCTTTGGAATTTGGAATTCTATAAAAAGGAGCCTCTCATCCCTCCTCAAGGGTTCAGAAAAACTGCTCTGGAGAGAATAGATATACTTTTGGGTTGGTTTGAACTCAAAAAAGTTGCTGGAGCTTTGTTCTTGAAGAGGTTCTTCAAGAGTGAGCAAACTTGCTTTTAATACCCCATTCTTGCTTAAGCTTTTAGCCCTATTTGCTTATTGTTTTAAGCTTGACTCTTAGCTGATAAAAGCTCTATTTTTTGGTGCTTTGAATCTTTGGTTAAGGTCTCTTTTTAGTTTGGGGTTGTTTCCCCCCTCTTAGGCCTTGTTAGGCCTTGTTTTGGGCCATCCCTTTTGGCACTTGTTCTTGGCTTTGCA
Organism: Camellia japonica; assembly: GCA_030407325.1. Classification (NCBI taxonomy): domain Eukaryota; kingdom Viridiplantae; phylum Streptophyta; class Magnoliopsida; order Ericales; family Theaceae; genus Camellia; species Camellia japonica. The sequence continues at coordinate 18,481,577 of JAPPVO010000013.1, forward strand.
TGACCTTCCTACCACTGAAATCCAGAGGATTTTCAGTGGTGGGAAGGTGGTTTTGGAGTCCTAAATAGGAGAGGGCCATCCCCTCTCCATGTTGTTTTGAATGCTTGCATAAATGGCTTATGTTTGTAGCATGTTTTTTAAGCTTGTATTAGCTTCATTTCAGCAAGTATTTGGTGTTATTTTGCCATGCTTTACCTCTGTCCAAAGTTGGTTTAATGGTCTCTTGCATACACCATGTACTTGTCTTGTAATCCCCTTATTTGCCTTAACATGCATCATGTTGTAACATGTCATTTTAGCATGATTTTGGCTCAACTCCATGAAGCTTTTAGCCTTGTTATAGCATGCTAGAGCTTTGATTTGAGTTGTTTCAACCATGTATGTCATGCTTTGTATAGCCACCATGCATTTTAGCTTGTTAGCTTTGAGAGTCCAAGTCACTAACATGCTTTACTTGGGCCATTTCAGTGATTTGGCATCACTTTTTTTATGTTATTTCAGTCCATGTTTCATGCTCACATGCTTGCACTTATCACTCCTTTAATGCTTTAAAGGGTTTGTATTTTGCGCCTCACGAATGTGTCATTGTGTATGCCATCATGCTTAGGCCTTTGGGATGCCATCTAAGTGGGTTTTTTGGCTCATTCTAATATGCCATAACTCTGATTTTATTGGCTTAAGTCATGCCATGTTTGGTTTTGATAGGTGTAGTGTAACACCCCTTTTATAGCCTTGCATGCCTCATGCTTTTCGCCCTTTATTCTAGCTTATTTTGGCTTTGGTCCTTGCATGTTTTAGGCTTATTTTGACATGATCTAGGACTGTTTTGGTTCACTTTGGTCATTTGCATCATGTTTTGCATAGCCATGGTTTGAGCTCTTTAGCTAGCCTTAAGTTTTAGGCTTTCTTGTATGCCTTGTTTGGTTTGTTTGTGTGATTTGGCATCATGCCTAGCATCATTTCAGAGCTTTTAGTATTGTCATACTTGCATGCTTTGTCCTCTTTTAAGTCTTCTTGAAAGTTGCTCTCTTTTGCTTAGGTGATAGGCCAATTGGCATACATGTTTGTATGTACCTTTGTCTTCATTTCCATAGCATTTTGGCCACTGATTTGGGCATGTTTGAGAGTAGCCCATTTTGGTTTAAGTCCATCTTACCATGTTGTTGCATGCTTATTTCATTTTGCATGTTGTTGCATGCTATGCATGTTTGCATATTTAGGTTGTATGCCTATTGCATATTGTATGCTTGCATGCTCATGTTGCATGATCTTGTTGCATACTTGAGCTGCTTGCATGCTTAGGTTGCATTGCAATATGTGTGCATTGCCTTGCCTCTTGATCTCACATGATAGAGGTCAAGGTCCCTTATGTGTTTTGTGCATTTCATTTGATATTAATTGCACATTCGGCTCCTTTGGCCATTATGCATTGAAATGCGTCATTGATGGTCCGAGGGTCGAGAACCATACTCCCTTGAGCTCATGACATGATAGGGAGGGTGGTTGTGCACACATTGTCTTGCAAATGTATTGCCATGCTCTGTCTATCCTCTGTTGCAGCAAAAGAAGCAATCAGCAGGAAGGGATGGCCGGTCGGCCATCTTCAGTGCCGGCCGGCTACAAATTGTTGGCCGAGAGCCTAAGTTTTGGTTGATGACCAGTTTTCCTTGGCCAATGGCCCTATCTCTTGGCCGATGGACTCTTAGCATATCCCCAAGGTAGTTCAGAAGTTGGCACAGTTTTCAGAGGTACAGAGCAGTGCAGACAGAGGTAACATGCAGCATGGCGATGGATTTCCGAGCGAAGCCGATCAAGCATGCATTTGTCCCTCTTCCCGAGGCTGATTTACTATTTTTATAGCTTAATTAATTTGTTTAATTAGTTAAGTGGTTTTGTAATTAATTAATTAGCTTGTAAGTTAGTTAATTAGTTGATTTGTATTATTCTTTCGGTCCCTCCGTCGAGAGGGCACAATTGTGTAATAAGCGTGCGTGTGTGTGATGCATGTCTTCTAAACCTCCATTTCTTTCTCCCTTTTACTTACCTGCTTACGATGGTTACTTTTAGGGCATATTTCAATTAGCATACCTTATGCTATGCATGTTTGTATCCATTCATCTGTATCGCATGCACCGGGCTCAGCGCATCATACTAACTGCATTGAATTTCAATTCCAATTTGAATACATGTATCGAATTGTCACATTTCATATGCCATTTTAGATTAGCCGAGCCTACTCTAATTGCATGTTGCATGTGTTGCATTAGCCATTGCAAACATGAACTAGGATCATGCGTTGATTACTAATTAGTTTCTTGTTTTGGCTCGGAGTACACTGTAAGCGTTTATGCTTTAGCATCTTACATATATGTGAGTGTTAACATGAAAGCATGCTTGCCATGAGGCTATTTGCTTATGTGATATAACTGCCTGAATGCCTGTGGGTGAAGGTTGGATTACTTGAATTGGACCAATTCATTGAAATCCGTGTTTTAGCCTACTTGCGAGTAGCAAACCTCAAACCATTTTCCAAACAAACGGATATGCGATGCTTTGTTCCAAATTAGGCGATCTAGTCTATACTTGTGTGTTGTGCGCATCACATAGTAATTCTAGCTAACTGGAATAAGAACGCATGTGTTTTCAAAAACAAGATATCATGTTTAGTAGTGGCCGATCTTTGATCGGGCGAGCATGGGTGCTCATTGCATGACCTTCCCCAATCGTACCCAAGTTCCCGAGCTGAGGCAACTTTGGTAATGACGGACACATGGCCTTAGGCACGAGTCAGGGTTTTCCTAAATTCCCCCAAAATAAAATATTTAGGTGGCGACTCTGTATCTAGCAAAGCAGTCCATGTTTGGCACTTCTTTCTTAAAAATCAGTTTTCCAAAACGATTTGCCGGATTTGGACTCTTTGGTGATTTATTGGTCTCGCATTGCACTTTGCGGGATTAGATTCAGAATCGTGACATTTGAGTCCGAACTGTAGTAGCAAAGTCCAAGGGCGCGTCTACACTTAGGCCCCACAATTTTGGCCTAAAAATAGGGCCCCCAAATTTAATAAATTGTTATAGGCCCAACTTTTTTCTTTTTTTTGTTTTGTTTTAGGATCAATTTAAAAGGCCTGAAAATGTTTTATTGGGCCCATGTATGGTTTAGCCCATATTTATGTGGTTTGGCCCATATTTATTAAAATGAAAATATATATATATATAAAAAAAAGTGTTTGGGCCCAACCCAAACCATACATATAATATACAACATTGTTCACTTCAGTGCACTGCTTCTGCTTTCAATCTCTCTCTCTCTCTCTTTCACGAAGTGATGAAATGAAGACGAAAGTATGTACCAAGTTGAAGGCAGACGCAGAGCACTGAGCACAACATTGTGAGCGACTCACTCTCTCTCTTTCACACACTCCGCCGGTGACTCACTCTCTCTCACACACTCTCTCATGGTAAGTCCTCTCTCTCTGTATCAGATTTTATTAAATAAAGTTGTCCTAATTTTTTTTCTACGTTCTTTCTCTATCACTTAGTAGAATAATAAATTTGCCCTAATTTTTTTTTACCTTCTTTATCCATTAGATTTTAGTGGAATACATAATTTTTCCCTCATTTTTTTACCTAGGTATTTATCAATTTTAATTGAATAATTTTTTCCTAATTTTTTTGCCCTAATTTTGTTTCATTAAATTTTTTTTTTTATATAATTTATTTGCTATCAGATCAGTGGATTGTGATTTGTGGATTGAAGTGTTTGTGACTTGTGGATTGAAGTGTTTGTGATTATAGCCATGTTTCCTAGGAAGTATAGTTCTTGAAATGAAAAAAGAAAGAAGAGGATGAAAGTAGAACAGTTAATTCAATCTCAATCGGGAGCACTTGATAAATATTTTGGTACCAAGAAAGAAGTAGATATTTCGGGTTCAAATGACAATGATGATGAAGATTTGGTAATTGAAGAATCTACTCATTGTGTGAATAATAATGATAATTATGATTTGGTGATTGAACAACCTAGTGAACATATGAATGAGAATGAGAATGAGAATGAAGATTTAGGGAATGTAGAATCTAGTGAAAGTGAAGATGTCAATGTTGAATGTGGACCTCTAAACATTTATGACCCTAGTAATTGGGACAAGATTGATCAAAATTTAAGAGATTCATTAGTTGAAAGAGGTCCTATAAGAGGTAATGGTGTGAATTTTCCCCTAGATGACAAAGATAGGCATTTTTCTTCTACATTTTACATGCAACAATTACAAAATGGAGAGAAGCAGGATAGGAAGTGGCTAGTATATTCGGATGCTTCAGACAAAGTGTTTTGCTTTTGTTGTAAGTTGTTTAAGCAAGATAGGAACAATATTCATTTGGCTACTGATGGATTGAAAGATTGGAAGAATATGGGCAATAGGCTTAGAAGTCATGAAACTAGTAATAAGCACTTTATTTGCATGAGCAAATGGATTGAATTGGAAAGTAGATTGAAGAAGAATGAAACAATTGATAGAAGCGTTCAAGAACAAATCAACAAAGAGAGAGAACATTGGAGACAAGTGTTATTAAGGATAATTGCTATTGTGATCACTCTTGCTAAAAATAATTTAGCTTTTCGTGGAGACAATGAGAAGATTTATTAAGAAAGAAATGGAATCTTTTTAAGCTTAATTGAAATGCTTGCCAAATTTGATCCAATAATGCAAGAGCACATTCAACGTATTCAAATGAGTGAAATTCATTACCATTGCCTTGGTCACAAAATCCAAAATGAATTGATACAGATGTTAGCGAGTGAGATCAAGAGTACGATTGTGGCAAGAATCAAAGAAGCGAAATATTTTTCAATTATTCTAGATTGTACTCCAAATGTTAGTCATGAAGAACAAATATCTCTTGTGATAAGATGTGTAGATGTTTCAACTATTCCGACAAAGGTGGAAGAATTCTTTTTAGAATTTTTGAAGGTAGATGATACATCGGGGTTGGGACTTTTTAATATACTTAGAGAGGCATTGCACACACTCCAACTTGATATTGGTGATATAAGAGGGCAAGGATATGATAATGGCTCCAATATGAAAGGGAGACACAAAGGTGTACAAAAAAGAGTACTTGAAATAAATCCTAGAGCATTCTACACGCCATATGGGTGTCATAATCTTAATCTTGCCCTTTGTGATATGGCTACTTCTTGTTCCAAAGCTATCTATTTCTTTAGAGTGGTACAACGCATATATGTGTTGTTTTCATCTTCTACAAAGAGGTGGAAAATTTTCAAAGACAATGCGGAAGGTCTCACGCTTAAGCCATTATCACAAACTCGTTGGGAAAGTCACATTGAAAGTGTTAAAGCTATACGATACCAAGCTCCACAAATAAGAGATGTTTTAATTCAGTTGGAAAAAGAATCTGATAAGCCCAATACAAAGTGTGAAGCTCAATTCTTAGTTACATCTGAAATTGAGAACTTTGAGTTTTTGCTTGGCATGATTATCTAGCACAATCTATTGTTTGCTGTCAATTCTGTTAGCAAGACATTTCAAGCTGAAGACATGCATATTGATGTTGCTATACATCAATTAAAATGACTCATTACATTTCTTGAAAAGTATAGAGAAACTGGAATTTTGGAGGCCATGATTGAAGCTAAAGAAGTTGCAAATGAAATGGAGATTGAACCTACATTTCGTGAAAGGCATGTCATTCATAGAAAGAAACATTTTGATGAGAATGTTAGTGAAGAGGTTGCACAATCAGCTGAAGAATCCTTTAGAGTTAATTACTTCATATATATAATAGATCAAGCTATTTCTTCACTTAAGAGTAGATTTGAACAATTTTAAATATATGAAAAAACTTTTGGATTTTTGTTTGATTTGAAGAAGTTAAATTCTACCAATGATGAGTGCTTGAAGACTTATTGTGCTAATCTTGAAAACTTTTTGAAACATGATGGACTTATGGATGTTGATGGGAGAGATTTATTTTCTAAGTTAAAAGTCTTCAAAGAAGTTTTGCCAAAAGAAATCAATAGGCCAATTAAGGTGATGAATTATTTGAAATTGATGGATGGCTGTTTTCCAAATGCTTGGATTGCGTATAAAATATTGTTGACTATTCCAGTTACCGTTGCCTCTGGAGAAAGAAGTTTTTCAAAGTTAAAATTGATCAAATCCTACCTTCGATCAACAATGTTACAAGAAAGATTGAATGGATTACTATATTGTCTATTGAAAATGATTTGGTAGATAAATTAGATTATACAAACTTAATTAATGATTTTGCAACTAAAAATACAAGAAGAGTAGTATTTAAGTGATCGTTGGATTAATTGTAAACTGGATATTACTAAATTATAAAGCAACAAAACCAGTTTTTAATATTTTTGAGTCATTGTACTGATTTCTTCCTATCTTAATATATGAAAGTAAATTTTAGTTTATAATTTTAATGATTATATGTGCAAGTATACTTAAATAAAAAATTTGTAGATACTTATCATTTTATATATAAATTTTTTATTAAAAAAAATTCGGAGCCCCATTTTCATAGTTTGCCTTAGGCCCACAAATCTCAAGGCCAGCCATAAATCTCTTCCATCCAAATTTGCAAACCGCATGAGAAATTGCCATCCTTACTAAACGATGAGCCACCTCATTTCCAGATCTCTAAACATAGGAAACACTGAACGAATGAAGTGAGATAACAACCTTGCGAACTTCTGACACCACATGACCAAATGATGCAAACTCGAAGTTAGAACCCATCATAATAGCATTAACCACCGTCAACCAATCTTTTTACAAATGAACATCACGCAAACCAAACTGCCTTTAGAGCTGCAGATGCTTCCAGAAAATCCACATTAGGAATTAGTCCCACTTGTTCAAACAAAGAAGCAATAACCTCGCCCAAACTGTCCCTCACCACCACACCAATCCCCAACACATGCTGCCTCACACCCATTGCACCATCAAAATTTACCTTGTAGACCCCCGACATTAGTGCCGACCAGCCAACATTAGAAACAGAATTGTTCGAAGGAATACACAAACCTGAGTTGCTATGAATTTGGACTGACTTGTGATAGCAATCGTTGCCACCTCCGTAGCCATCCGCTGTGTATCGACAAACACCACCTGATTTCAATGCAACCAAATATTCCAACAAACCGTAAATACCAAACCCAACACCTCTGAAGAATGATTCGAAGAAATAAATCAAACCCAATCAAGAAAGCTACTAGTCAGTCCCTCATGCCAAACATACTTGTTTTGCAAACACACACTCAAACAAACTGTAGGAAAAATAAGAAATAATACACAGTAAAAATAAATAAATTCGGATATACCTTTTACGTTCAAACCGAATCTATGGATCATGTATGTGATCATGTGCCTCTATTGATATTTTCGAATAATTCCTAATAGTGGGGTAGAATTACTATAGAATTACCCACAATATTCATAGTACAAAGACTTTTATGGAGAGAGAAAAGAGAAAAAAAAAAATGAGAAAGAGACTAGCAGATTTTTCATACGGTTAAATTTGTCTCATCCATATAATATGTTTATTATAATGAAAGTCTTATAATTCATAACTCTATCTCTTAAAGAGATGAAATAGTGAGTCATTCATACTTATCCCTAGAATAAGTTAATTCAAGTCTATTTTGACTGGGTCTCGCCTTATTTTGAGTCATGCGACCATGAGTGACCCAATCAGATATGAGTTCTAAGTCTGATCCAATTTCCAACACAATGTCTAACCGTCTCCAAACCTTCAAGACAAACATCACAGATATCGCGCACAGATATTCGCTTCTGGACCAAATTTGATTTGATCCGAAGAACGTCAAGACACAATTTCCATGCAAACACCTTGATTTTCGAAGGAATTTTCAAGCGCCAAACTAAGCCCCAAAAATATTCCATAGATAAACCATCCCCCGAAAAACTAACCTGCATAATAATTGATTGCTTACCAATAAAAAATAAATAGAAATGGCCTATGAAAAATGAAAATATATTATTATTATTTTTTTTTTTTTTCTTTCCTCCCCTACCAAATAGGGAATATTGTGTAATTGGGAAATTTATGGATATGGGACTTTCCATCTTTTGATCCACATCAAAATGAAAATTGACTTAAAAATTCAATTTATGGATATGGGATTTTAAATTTGATTATTTTCACACTCATACTTAATTGCGTTATCAAAGCCACCTAAGTTACTGCTCCAATCTTAAAAGTATAATAATTGATTGCTTACTAATAAAAATAAAAAAGGCAAATTACACTAACAGTTATTATAGTTTGAGACTTGTGTCACTTTGGTCGCTAACTTTTTAACTGTGACACATTTGACCCTGCATTTTGAATCTTGTTCCAACTAAGGACAATTAAAGATACTATTGCTTAATTTCAAGAGTAAAATCGGTAATTTAATAAAATATAAACTAATTTGACAAAAATAAATGTCAATTTTTTTAAAAAAATTTTAAAAAATTATTAAGATAAAATTATGTAAAATTGATAATTTTTTTGGACATTTATTTATTTATTTTCACCAAATTAATTTTTATTATGTGTTTGGATAATGATTATATAATGGGTGGTTGTTAAGATTTTAATGTGTAATCGATATATTTAATATATAAAATGTTTTTAGTTTTGGATTTTTTTAATTTAATGGATTGGTTTAATAATGATATCAAAATTGTCGTCATATTTGACTTTTTGAAAAATAGAAACTAATTTAATAAAAATAAAAACAACCACCCATTACATGACCATCATCCAAACACATAATAAAAATTAATTTGGTAAAAAAAAATCAAATGTCTAAAAGATTTATCAATTTTATATAATTTTTATCTTTAGTGGGTAAAAATAATTTTTAAAAATTAAGAAATATTTTTTTTGACATTTAATTTTGTCAAATTAGTTTATATTTTATCAAATTAACGATTTTGCCCTTAAAATTAAGCAATAATATATTCAATTGTACTTATTTGAAACAAAATTCAAAATTCAGGATCAAATGTGTCACAATTGAAAAGTCAGGGACCAAAGTGACACAAGTCCCAAACTGTAAGGACTGTTAGTGTAATTCGCCCAAATAAAAATACAAATGGCCTACGAAAAATGGAAATATATTAGTGATTTTTTATTTCTTTTTCTTTCCTCCCTTACCAAATAGGGAATATTGTGTAATTGGGAAATTTATGGATATGGACCCTCCATCTTTTGATTCACATCAAAACAAAAATTGACTTACAAATTCAATTTTACGTTGTATTTAAAGTTTAAATTTTGCTAGAAATTTATAGAATGATAAGTAAATGGAAAAGAAAAATTAGTGAAATAGAATCTTTTTTATATTTTTTATGGACAATTTTTCTTTTTTACAAGAGTGAGTTTGACAACAATCAATAAGTTGCTTATTTGTTTATTTCTGTCATGTCACCTCTCTATTTTTCTGTATATTTTTTTTTTTGTAAAATCATAAATAAGCTGCTTATTAACTTATTTGAGTCACATAACGTCTTTACTTTTTTACACATTTTTTTTTTTTTTTTATAACAAGCAAATAAACCATACCCAAAACCCAAACTCACCCGAAAACATTACAAATGGAAAGAATATTGTTGAATTAAAGTTTTAGCAATATCACAATATGACCCTCTCATGTCACTATTGTCACCACACCACCATCACTGTTGTTGTCGTGCACCCACCATTCTATTACTGCTAACACATAAACACTAGAACTACCATTATGACAACCACTAGTATATCCATTTCGAAACCACAATCAAATATTCTATGAAAAATGTTTTTGAAAAACGCTTATGATTCTCTTTTGGGGACTCAACTTGAGTTGATAGGTGCTATCAGGTCTAGGTGGGTCCACCATGGGTCCACCCCAGTAATCTGATAATTTTTTTTTTTTTTAGGGTCAGCTAAGAAGATCATTGATGTAAAGTATCAGATTGATCAGACATTGATAGTCTCATGATCAGATTTCATTTATCTTAAAAATATCAACAATCTATTTTCATTTGTCTTATAAAAGAAATGAAATTTCTATTCTCGTGCCCTAAAAAAAAAAATGAAGAATCTATGCCTAAGATAAATGTGCTCTAATCACGTGATTAATAATATTCAATAGTGTAATGATATACAAATAGAATTTGTGTATAAAAGATTGATACGTAATGATGTGTATCATTTATAGTTATTTATTAAGGGTTAAAATGCCATTCATAATTGCAAAAATATCATTGCTATATCATTCTTGTCTTAAATTTGGAATGAAAATTATGGAGGTATATCATTTTTCTATTCGATAACTTGATTTTTGGAAGGATCATTTTTTGCATGAATTATTTATTCAAGAATTTATTTTGATGATTCGAATCATTCCTATTGTAGGATTAATTGAGTATATCATTCATGAAAAAAATAAGTTACTTGGACATTTATAGTCCCATAACAAGACTATATTTGTTTTTTTTTTAATAAATAATTAGCATGATTTTGATAATTTTTTTAAAAATAATTAAGACTTGATCATAGAGTTACATATATGTTTGATTAACTTTATTTTTACATATGTTTGACGAATTCTATAATATGAATAATTCGAATTATTAAAATAGGCTTGAGACAAACTCTCATAAGCTCTCACAATAGGGTTGTTGTGCCTTATGGCATAGCAACAGCCTCCCATCCAATAAATAAACAATTTGAATTACCAAACATGAATCTAAATTGGACCTACCAAGACAAATGTGAACTGATTGGATAGAAACCATTCCTTTTTAGAAAAGTATTTCCATATACAAAATATATTATCTTACCGAAATAGACGGAACGGTCAAATGTATCGGCCTTGACAAAAAGGATTCTACTGGAAAGACTAGCGAAATGAAATTATGTGTGCTGAGTCTGTTTTGCAAAGACTTTTGAATTTTTTTTTTTTTTTTATCTCACAAAATATATAAATTTTATTACAATAAATATATTTTTTTTATCAGTTTTACGTAATGAAAATAGACTAATGATTTAGATTGAAAACAAACCAACAGATTCAAATTTAAATTGATAAAATAAAAAACGTAAAGATTGTTTTGTTACAAGGGTGAAACTCTGAGTCCTTTTTTTTTTCGCAAAACACAAATAATAATTTCACTTGTTTAGACTAATTTTTCATTCCTTCCTCTCGCTCGTACCTTCTCCGGCTACCATACATCGCTCATTACTACATTTGACACCATTGCGGACAACCTTCTCTTGCTATTGCTGCCAGAGACCTAATCTGACAACCACCTGACTAACACTTTGCACTACTGGCAACCATCCTATTGGCAGGGCCACCAATGACCATTGCTGCCAACCCTTCCAACTACCAACTTCTATTGAAACTGCATTTGGCCCTAAAACCACTTTCAACCACCACCTTCACCGAATAAACATTTTCAGAAATATCACATATTTTTGAAATAAAATTTTAAAACATGTGCGTATCAAATATATATTTTTTATTTTATTTTTATAAAAAAATAAATATAAATAAGTTTAATTTTTTTTTTCGAACAAAAACCGAAAAACTATAAATATTACCAGACATAACTTAAATATTTTATTTATAAATTTCTTATCAAGTTAAAATAATAATAATTAAATTCTTATCATGCATATCAATAGGTAAAAGGAAAGAATCAAAATATTTTAGACGTGTCTTTTACCGTCATTTATTTATTTATTTTTTAAATGCTATATTAACTATTAAAATTAACTCAGAAAAATATCAAGAAAATACATTAGATGGTTAAAATTAATTTCATGTGTGAGTCCCACATACATGAATGGATTTCAGTCACATACCAATTTTCTAGTCTGAGATTATGGACTCATGGACTTTTTGTACATATGTTATGGCACAACATATGTGATGAATTAAGACCACATGAACAATTAAACCCAATATTGAAAATATAAACTAGTGTGGAAGAACGTCTATAAATATCAATACAATGCCCAATTAATATTGACAACTAAGTTTGATCATGGAGTGTAGTTCAAAATTGTATTTGGGGACATTCATAACACTATTTCTAGTTGTGCTTGTGTTTCAAAGTTATGGAAGTTTAGGATGCATGGAAGAAGAGAGGATTGGGCTCCTGAAACTTAAAGATGCACTCAAGAATAGGTCATTTTTAAGTTCATGGGGTGGTGAAGAGAGTGATTGCTGTAGGTGGAGGAAGGTCAAGTGTGATAATACCACAAAAAGAGTGATCAAACTTTCTCTAAGTAGCAAACTACAACCCCAGCAGCTTAATTCGTCCTTGGATGCTTCATTATTTCTTCCCTTCACAGAATTGCAGGTCTTAACATTATCTTGGAACGGCTTGAAAGGTCTCTCTCTCTCTCTCTCTCTCTCACTACCCAAAAGTAATATCAAGAACACATTTTGATATTACCCCTATTTTTCAGAGAAAAACATTTTTTTATTATTTTCTGGAGTTTTATATGATGAAAAATGAAATTGAACAAAAAAACAAGTTTATTGAGATGCAAAATATTTTTCACTTTTGTATATTGGAATTTTTTTTGGGGTCTAAAGTCATGTCAACACCACCACATTATCACCAGCACCAACACCACCACTAATGCAACCACTAGTACATTAATTTTGAGGTCTCCATCAAATATAGAAAAAAAAATAATTATGGAAAACATTTTTGAAAGGGCAAATTACACTAGTATTCCTTATATTTGACCCATTGTGTCATTTCGGTTATTCAATTTCAATTGGTTCAATTTTGACAATTGATTTTAGATTTTGTATCAATTTGATACAATTGATAATGTTGTTGGTATTTTTGAGAGAAAATAATTACTGAATTAGTTGAGGTTAACTCACTGAGTTGAGCAAACTTATAATTTTGCTCCTAAAATAATGACAAATGCTACTTATGTGTGTATTTTTCATTAAAAAATGTTAACAGTTGTATTCAATTGGACTAAATTGAGATAGAGTCATAATTTTAGGGTCAAAATCTAGCCAATTGAAATTACATGGACCAAAATAACACAATGATCAAAATACAGGAATTACAGGCGTAATTTGCCCTTTCTGAAATTATTTTCGACAAAAAAACGTTATGAAAAGAAAATATTTTATGCCGTAACAAAAGGAAGGAACATTACTTGATGATGCTTTGATGCAGGTTTCCAAGGAGTGCTTAGATTGAATAAATTACAAGATTTGAATTTACATCAAAATGAATTCACAGAACTCCCATCCTTGGGCGGGCTACCATCCCTTACATCCCTAGATCTTGTATCCAATTTTTTGGGGAACTCAAACAATTTTGAAGGTATAGATTTTCATTTCATTAAAGAATATCTTGACTTGTAGTTGAGGAGATTTAATGTCCCAACACTTACTATGTTCTATGTTTGATAGAGTTAACTACTTTGAGCAATTTGGAAGTGTTGAAGCTGGGCAATAATTCGATTACCGGTGAGATTGCAACCTCTTTTGCAACCTCTATTGCAAGCCTCACGTCTCTTAAGACCTTATCTTTAGCAGACAATAAACTAAATGGCTTGTGGCCAGTTGAAGGTAATTCAAAACAATTATCTTAAGTGTTCAATGATGTGAATGAATTCTCATGTTTTATGGGCTTATAAGATCGTGAACATGTTTGCATTTGGATTTAAAAGTCATTATTAGTATTAGTATTATTATTATTATTATTATTATTATTATTATTATTATTATTTTGTATCTTTAGCATGGAATCTACTAAATATTAGATCAATTAAGAACTCCAATTTATGTCCAAGAAAAGAAAAAAAAAAAATTATGTGTTCTCATTTTGGCTACTAGCTCTTAGCATTTGGTAATTTTTCCCCATATTTATGTGATGCTCTTAGTGAAAATTAAATACGTCTAGAGGGAAATGGATCTAATAACTTTGCAACAATAATCACACAACTTGCACTGTTCGTTTTTGCAGGCATGTGCAAATTGAAGAACCTTGAAGAGTTGGATCTGTCTTCGTGTGGTCTAGAGGGAAAGCTTCCTCCATGTCTCTCCAATTTGACATCCATCCGTTCGCTTGAACTTTCGAAAAACAATTTCAGAGGAACTATTCCTTCAACCCTCTTCTTTAGTCTCAAGTCACTGGAGTATGTTTCTCTTTCTGAAAATCTTTTTGAAGGCTTGTTCTCATTCAGTTCGCTTGCTAACAACTCCAAACTTGTGGTCTTTAAACTCGCAAATTATAACAATCTTTTAAGGGTGGAGACAGAGATCCCACATATGTTCCTTCCATTTCAATTGAAAGTCCTCCACTTATCAAATTGTACTCTCAACGAGCCACATGGAACTATACGAGCTTTCTCTTAAATCAATATGACTTGAAAGCTGTTGACCTTGGCTACAACAAAATGATAGGAAAGTTCCCAAGTTGGTTGTTAGCAAATAATACAAGATTGGAATTCCTATGCCTTACAGAAAATCTCTTCAGTGGGTCTCTTGATTTTCATCCTAATTCATACAATGTCAACATGACTGTGCTTGATGCCTCCAACAATATTCTCGATGGACAACTTCCATCTTATATTGGTTCCGTGCTTCCAAATTTGTATTTCTTAAAAATATCCAAAAATGGATTGCACGGTAATATCCCTTCTTCATTGGGTGATATGAGAGGGTTATTTTCATTAGACTTGTCCAACAATAAGTTATATGGACAAGTCCCAGAGCATCTAGCCAGTGGTTGCAAATCATTGAGAATTTTAAGGCTTTCATACAATAATTTGCATGGCCAAATACTTCCTATCAATGCAAACCTTGCAGAGCTACAGTTTTTATATTTGGACAACAATAACTTCACAGGGGAGCTCTCACCTGGACTTTTAAATAGCTCCAAATTGCAAACAGAGTGTTTGGGAAAATTCCTAGTTGGATAAAAAACATTCCCTCTTTAACTTTTCTCATAATGTCCAAAAATTCTTTGGAAGGTCCGTTACCAATAGAATTTTGCAAGTTGAATGAACTTCGCTATGTCGACCTTTCTCATAACAATATTGGCCCAACCATACCTCCTTGTGCAAATATGTTGTCCTTGAATTACCTACATTTGCAAAGAAATGATTTTAGGGGAACTATACCAATTGTTTTATCTAAAGCTTCTTCCCTAGTAACATTAGATATGAGCGACAACAAATTATCAGGTGAAATTCCTAAGTGGATCACTTCACTGTCAAATTTGAGGATCCTGCTCCTGAAAAGTAACAATCTTGATGGTCTCATTCCTATCCATTTGTGTCAACTCAAAAACATAAGCATATTGGATCTCTCTCATAATCATTTTTCTGGATCCATTCCACCTTGCTTGAAAGATATCACTTTTGGATGGGGAAGAACATTGGATGGTACATTTTCTATCAAACACCGAAATATGTCTTCGTTTGTAAGCTCATACAAAACTCAACTTCCTATAAAGGCGTTGGATTATTATTTAGGATATTATACATTCGATGAGACTGAAGGTGTGGAGTTTCTAACAAAGAGCAGGTATGAAACCTACATGGGAAATGTTTTGTACTTCATGTCTGGAATAGATCTTTCTTGTAACAATCTAACTGGTCAAGTTCCTTCTGAAATTGGAAACCTAAGTTGGATTATTTCATTGAACCTCTCATACAACCAATTGATCGGTGCAATCCCGGTGACATTTTCCCACCTAAAGTAAATACAAAGCTTGGACCTATCTCACAATAAGTTGAGTGGTCAGATTCCTTCACAATTGATAGAGTTAACCTTCTTGTCATTCTTCAAAGTCGGTTACAACAACTTATCTGGTAGAACACCAGAGAGACGGGCTCAATTTGCAACATTTGATAAAAGCAGTTATGAAGGAAACATTTTTCTTTGTGGAGAGCCATTAAAGAAAAGTTGTACCAACACTGACCATCATGCTCCACCGTCTTCAGAACTGGTAGCAGATGACTCATTCAAACTCATGTTTTACTGGAGCTTTGGAGCATCGTATACTGTGGCATTCTTATGCTCCATAGTCTTTCTTCATCTCAACTCATACTACAGAAGCCAACTTGTTAAATACATAGAGGCACATGTTTTGTCATACTCTTGAGTGTTCATAAAGTTGTCTATAGTCTTGTATAAGCTTGTGATTGCAAGTTTATTTTTACTTGTTATGTTGAGTAAAGTTGCTAATTTGGTGTTGGGTGTTGATTCGAGGGTTCATTATCTTGTTTGGTGTTGGGCAAAACTTTTTCGTCATAGGTGATCAACAAAATTGACGGCAACAACGTTAGTGGTTGTCTCTTTCTCATTTTGGCATTACTCTGACTCAAGGATGGAACCAGAATTTTAACTACAGAGGGGTCAAGATATGACAAAAAAAAAATCTTATACATATCAATTTTTACATACTGTCATATTTTAATTCACTAACGATCAAATAATACATAAAAAATTATCATCTATTTAACATGATCAAAAAAGAAGTCATATCCACTCAACTTTAATATATAAATGTGGAGGTTCAGAGAGAGATATCTCCTAGGTGATTTCCAGCACTACTTCGGCGGTACTCCGGCGACATTTCGGCGACTCATTTTACACTTGTAAAGTGTAGATCTACACTCCTAAAGTATAGATTTACAATTTTAGAGTGTAGATCTGGACTTTTTATGTCCGAAATAGGGGTCTTGAGAGTTTTCTTCTCCCATTTTGGCATAGATTTTTGAATTTTTAACACCCACAATGGTTCCTTCCTCTCTGAAGCCTTCTCCCATATCATTATGGGTGTACTTCCTTCTCTGCCGGCGGCGGCAGCGGAGTTGGGCAGCTGCAATGGGGACGGCGTCAATAGGGACGGCGGACTTTCAAGTAAATCTTGCTTTTCAGACCACATATTGAATAGATTGGTGGATTTTCTTGAATCATAACTGTTTTTTTTTTTTATAGATTTATTTTTTTGTTGTTTGTTGGGATGGCCTTGTGGGGTCTTGTTTATGTAGTATTGTTGGTTTATTAATATAATGTTTCCTATGTTCTCAAAAAAAGAAAAAAAAATTAATATATGAATAGAAGAGAAATCATAAGTTAATTGATTATTTGGATATGCTAACTCAATTATCTATTAAATTGAAAGTCATTTTTTTCTTTTTTCAAATTTCAAAAGTTTTCCACTAGGTATCATATGAATCTCACTAATATGATATTAGCACTATAAGTATGCCTCATCAGGTGATAAATAAATTGTGATAAAAGAAATATAATTAATTTATTATTACAATTAAATGATGCATTTATTAAATAAATTAAAAAAAGATAATAATTCTATTTTTTTCCGGTGTTCCAATTCTTTTGTACAGAGAAACTTGTTTTTATCAAGAAACATAAAGTTTTCAATATTTCTATAATGCCCCCCAAAAATATTGACATCCGATATATCTAGATTAACTCATAGACATAATCTAAATCTTTTTACTACTCATTATTACATAAACATTGAATAATATAGACATTTCAATAGTCAAGATTCATACTAAATCTCCATTTTTCCATTAACGATATCCAACATCAGATTACATAAAAGAGAGACCACATGCATTAATACATTCATCATCCTTAAGATATAAATCTATAGCATGTGATAATAACAAATTAAAGTAACAAAATACAAATTAATGCCTCAATGGCTACAAGTTCCAAGGCTTTGCCCTATTACAACAAAGTAATTTTCAAACTCATACATAGATAGCCCTTGACTTGCAAAACAAAATAAAACAAATAAATAATTGAGCATCGTGCTCCAAAAAGATCCTCCATGTCTTCACTTCGGCGAAAGTACACCATAATCACATGGAAAATGGTTTCCACTAAGGGATGAGTATAAAGCCCAATAGAGATAATCTAAATAAAGTGCATACAGTTTAACAATATCATAAGGTGCAATGCATATGAGATGCCAATGCCAAAATCATAGGTCTTCTCATTTTGAAATTCTCATACCATGTACTTGTTCAAAAACATAACCAACTCAAACATCCATTTGATAGAACAAGAGGTGGTAAATACAGCACTGGTAATCCCTAGGCTGATGTCTGTAAGTAAGCATAACTAGCACTACCAATCTCCACTTTACCGGCTCTTAACCGAAAGGCACGTGGTACCTACTCCGTGCATATTTTCGGTCTTTCACTCTGGACACTCAGACCAACTTAAACAATACCAATCTACAACCCTATCCAAACTTACCAAACGTATTTACCCCATAACTTAACACATTTCAAATATTTCCAATGAAAAAAAAATAAAATAATTTCTCAAATCCAATGCGATGATTAAATCATGAAATTGTACAATATTCAATGCCATGCATGAATTTGCAAATATTTCAATTTATCTATTTCACATGCAATTTATACAATAATCAATACAACCCTCCACCGTTGACTAAACAATTATTTCTATACAAAATATAAATTTTAAGAGACAAATATAACTCATAAACTCATATTTTCAATAATTTCAACATAGGAGCAACAATTACATGTTCAATCTCCTTTTTCCTAACTCAATCAAGAATCATAATATTCCTCCAATTATTTATTTATTTATTTATTTATATTATCAATTTTCCCTTTTTATTCAAACTCAAGAATTCACCAAAAATCTTCATAATGCCAAAAATAACACATGTTTCTTTCAACTTTTCTTAATACCTCAACATGATAAATATTTTCAATATTCTCAAGAGTTCAATATTTTCAAATTATTCCAAAAGGAACCTCAATGTTTTCCAATATTCCCAACAACATTCTCATCAATCTCATCTCTTTAAACCTCCACTTTCAAATACTCATTTGTTCAAATATACATATGTTTTTAACACTTATAAGTTTTTCACAAACTTAGCCCAAAATCTAAATCTTAACATTTTAAATTTCTAGGGTTTTATTAAAATTTGGGGATTTCTCATTTAAAAATAATACATTCCTCAAAATCCATGAGTCATACAAAAATACACTCAACTAACAAGGGATTTTTTTAAAAAATTGAGAACTTCCCCCTTTTTATGCATTTAATATACCATTAATAAAATGCTAATCCTTTCAAATATCACACTATCAAAATGACACATAATAAAGCTAAAACACATACATAATGTTTAAAAATTCCCTACCTCCAAAGCTAGAAGAAGAAACAAGCAAAAACTCCAATTTTTGACTTCATCAAATTTCAATCTCCACTGGTCAAAATGTTGCTCTTGCCAAACTTTTCACTTTGACCTCAAGAACTGGGGTCTAAAACGTAATAAATTTTGGTGGATCAAAGCTTTTACAGGATAATTGTAAAAGAAAAAAATATATAAGAAAGAGAGAATCGAGAGCCGAGAGAGAGAGAGAGAGAGAGAGAGAGAGAGAGAGAGAGAGAGGAGCATTGCTGCTCAAGAACAAATAAATAAAAGAGAAAGAAATGAAAAGAAAATGAGGGGAGAGGGCTAGGGATGGCAATTTAACCCGGCTCGGCGGGGACCCTATCTCCCCACCCCGATTTGAGCTGGTTTTTCTCGAAAATTACCCCCATAAGGCCGAGGATTGTATTAAAAATTGAATCCCCGATCAGTTTCGCACCAGGGACGATGATCAGTGTTCAAGCCCTGGCCCGTCCCCAGCCTCGGCCTCGAATTTCCCCGAAGTAAAATTACCATTTTACTCATATATATATATATATAAACCAACCCTCTTACTCACACAGCAGCACCTCAAACTCACCTCATCACCGCCTCTCATCTCTCTTTCTCTCTCTCTAAAACCCTCTGCCGATCTCCATTCTCCTAGCACCGCCAATCTTCCTCCTCTTCCTCCTCCCATCACCGTCGAGATCTGAGTTCACTTTCCCCGACCTCCGTCACTATCTCCGACCGCCGATTGAGCCACCACAACTCCACCGTTTCTTTTCTTCTCCAACGGCGATAAGGCCCCGAATCACCGCTACCATCACCACTGTTTACGGCAGTTGCAGTGACACCATCCGACCAAGCTTCGCCGATCCGGCAGTGGCACCATTCGGCTATGAGGCCAAGCTTCGCCGATCTCCGCCACGGCCCTTACCCTAGATCTGGAATTTTCTCCTCCTTCTCTCTCTCTCTCTCTCTCTCTTCTCTCTCTCTCTCTCTCTATCTCTATGTTGTTGTTGATGATGAACATATCTCTCTCTTTCTATGTTGTTGTTGTTGTTGATGATGATAAACAGATTTGTTAGATCTTTTTTTATTATTATTATTTTTTTTTTTTACATTTGAGCTCATCAGATCTGTTAATGGTGATGATGATGATGAACATATCTTTATGATAATGTTGAACATATCTCTCTCTCTATGATGTTGTTGTTGTTGTTGATGATAAACAGATCTGTTGGATCTTTTTTTTTTTTGTTTGGTCGGGGAATTTTCGGGGTTGGGGAAACTCGATCCCTGTTAGGGGGCGGATATAGGTTCCCCATCGGGGATCGGGGCTGGGGACGAGGGAATTTCCACCATCGGGGATCGGGGACGGGGAGTGTGATCCCCGGCCCTGCCCCGTTGCCATTCCTAAGGAGGGCGCAACACCCCTACGTGGGTCTGCCTTTTTCTAAACATTTAATTTAATTTTTTTATCTTCTTATTTTTTATTTTTTATACTCATCTTCATATATATATATATATATATAATGAAAAGTAAATTATAATTACATCATAAAATTGTATAACATAATTTATAAAATATTATAACTTTTCTCACCATAAAATATATTTTGTTTATTAGTATACATCATATAAATATTTGTAACTCTCTCAATATTATAAAATAAATAATAATAATAATAACAACAACAACAACAACAACAACAATAATATATGGTTACAAACGAGTCGTGATTCAATCAATTGGATCCAAAATGAATGAAATTTAATAATCTGGACTAAACCTTCAACTAAAAATTAAAGCATAAAATAATTTAAATAGATTCAAGGTGATCCCCACCATCAACATAGTCAAATATGAACTAAAATAATATAATTTGGATTAATTAAATGAAATCCCAAAAATTAAATTTATATCCATATTCAATAATCAAGACCCAAGAATAATTAAAACTAAAAAAAAAAAATTGCCAAGCGGGCCTTATGAAATCGAAATCGAAATCGAAATCAGGAAGTAATATAATTTGTTTTCACTAATTTAAATGAAATGGTCCACGACACTACAACTATAATAATAATAACTACACAATCAAACAATTGGAAATTCATACCAACCCAACTCCAATAATACCCAAGCCCGCAAACATATTAAGGAGATTAATTAATACCCAAGCCCGCAAACAATTTGGAAACACTGTTTTTGGTTAATTAATCAAATTTAAACAAGTAACCAAAAACATTTAATTAATTAATTAAATTAAATTTGATTCGACTCGTTACAAGTCCTACATAAGGTAGGAGTAGTAAGGGCCATTTGTAATAACAAAAAAGTTTTGGGCAGCAGTGTTTCCTTTGAACAGGGAGGCCGTAGCCCCTCACTGTCTACCAATAGTTTTGTCCCTACATTAAGTCATCAAAGGAAACTCCGTAAGCTGTTAATACTCATTTGGAGCTATTTGTTGTCTTCGAGATTGTTGATTTGGGATATTTGTTAGTCTAACAATACAATTACACATAATATTAGCATGAATATTATAATAACAATGATAATAAATAATATATGTGGGGAAGCATTTTATGAAAGACACCACGTGGCTAAGGTGGCGCCGAGATTCCAACCGAGGTGCCATGTGGATTGGTCATGCTTTACCGAGGTAATCACAGCATTGTCGAGATGTTCTGCGGTAATGCCGGCATCTCGAGATATTCGAATAAGGGACAAGAGTCCTAGATTAGAAGAGGCTCTCAATCTGGAAAAGAATAGGGCTCTTGAGGAGTTTATCCTTATCTAGTCGAGAGTTTAAGATAAGCATTGGGCCTGAGTCCTACGAAGTGAGACTTCTTGGGGACTAGGTCACTGCTGGTTATAAAAATGAGGCATCCTCGTGGGTCTAAGGTATGCTTTTGATTGTGAATTTAGTACTTATTTGGCATATTTGGGAGATTGTTTGACTAATTTGATTGTCGGAGTCCCCCGGGTGGACGAACCACCGCGGTATTCTCATCTTCTTGTTGGCAAGTGGTTGGCTTAATTTATTCTGTCGCATGCTCTCCAACTAAGTTCCTTCTTTTGTTGTGTGGTCGAAAATCAACACCCACAATTTGGCGCCGTTTGTGGGAACTTAGTGAGGATAAATGGCCAAAAACAGACAGGAAGTGAGAATTAGTGACAACATCTATAGTGAGGAGGAGGAACATGTGGATCCTAACACCAGAGGAGAAAATGATAATGAAGAAGTGTAGGACCTGAATCCTAGGACGAATGATATCGGCAAGGGACGCAACGGCCCGAAGAAGGGAGGCCGAGATGAGTATTACCATGAAGGCGATCTATAGGTATGGAAGGATAAGTGTCTGAGAAGAGACAAGGAACTGAAGAGCATGGCGGACAAGTTGACAGCCCTATGGACGATAGTCAACTTCATGATGTAAAATAACGTAATGCAACCATCATTTCCATTACAAGAAACGCCAGCACTAGCAACCAAAACTAATTCCCATAAAATGGGACATAAGACTGTCCCAGTTGTCTCACAACATGGCAAGGGATAGGGAAACTCACATTGTCTACCATGGGATGTCGGGCGAACAAAGTCAGTATGAGACGAGCTACAGATGACACCATGGACCAAGGGGACCTATGTTAGAGGATCTTGGCTGATCCAAGGGCAAGGCATTTGTTTTGATGATGCAGTGGACGAAGGGAAGTCCAACAGAACACACAATTACACTGGAAGCAACACATTGAAAAGGCTGAAGTCCATTGACTGCTAAGCCCTCGGACGAACAAAGGAGGACCTGAGAGATTACCTCCAGAGAAAGAGGCATAATGCCGAGATCACATCCAATGCCCAGCTAAAGACACCATTTCCGGTGGAGTTGGATGCGTTCGAGGAAACGAAGAGGTCTAGCATGCTGAGGTTTCAAGTTTATGATTGTGATATCCCTGTTCCGCAATATGTTAATTAGTCCTTAATATGAGCACGATTATGTGTTTAATATGATTTTGTGTGCCATTATGTGAAAATATGTGGTTTTTAATTTCTATATGTTCACCGTAGGAATATCTGTTTGATTATCTGCTTTGGAAATTAATTGAAGGCCTTATCGGCACAGAACCCGAAATTGACTACGCCATTGTGATTGGCGTAATTTTTAGAGCCTACAGTGAAATTCAATTGGAAACTGATTTGGATCAAATTAATTAGATTAAATTAATGAATTAAGTGCCCAATTGTTTTATAATAAAATAATGGGTTGAGTAGGGGCCTTTATACACTCAATTTGTCTCCTTAGCTTCATTTTGACTGATCATAAACTCTAAGAAAAGAAGAGAGGGTCGGCTTAGAGAGAGAGAGTGTAGGAGATTGAAGTTTTGGTCTTGAGGCTTGGAGATTTTGGAAGATTACTCAAGAATTTGCTACAGATTGGAAGAATTGAACCTCTAGGTAAGTGAATCCATGAGTTTAATGTGTAATTTTGTGTATTCAAAGTTGATTAATGATCAAGAGTGAGGATTGAAGTGGAATTGAGTTGTTTATGTTGAATTGAAGGTCAATCTATGCATGCATGTATATAATTGCTATGAAATTGCATAATCTAGCATGTAATGTGTGAATTGTGAAGAATTGAACATTAAAGTATACATGCAAGCATGGTTTTGTTGATTTTCATGTTTATGAGCACCATTAGTGCTATTTGAAATGGAAATGAGGTCAAAAATTGACATGCGTGTTTGATTATGGAAGATATGAAGCTTGTGTAAAGTTTGAATGTATGAGACTTGAGTTTACAATGAAATGTGGATTAATTTGGATGAATTGGACCATGATTTTGAGCAATCGACCTCACCTTGCTTATATGCTCATATTATATAATGTGTTTGCATGTTTTGGAACCAAATTTATGGGTTTTGAACCTTGGAAGGTCGGATTTGAGCTCAAGAACACATTCTGGAAAACCCAAAATTCATGGTGTCCGCTCGAGCGGGGAATCCGCCGCTCGAGCGTAAAATATGAGCTCCCAGCATATTTTTGCAGACATGGCGTCCGCTCGAGCAAGGGAAATCACGCTCGAGAGGAGAGCCATGTAGTGAGGCCTTCCGCTCGAGCGCCAAAATTAACGCTCGATCATAAAATTTCGCATAACCATCACTTTTTGCAGACCTAATGGGTGTGCTCGAGCGGGAATCCCACGCTCGAGCGGGGACCCCTATTTTCTGAAAATTTTGTTTATGCGTTCTGTGTTTTGTTTTTCCGTCCTCTTTCACTTGTGAGCACTCTTAGGCATGCATTGAGCATTGTAAATGAGTTAAGGAGATAAGAATGAAGCCTAAAGAGGAATATGTGAATTAAGGAACGGATTGAATTATTTTGTGACCCATATGTGTTATGTGTGATGTGTAGGGTCAAGCTCCAGGGAAACGCAACCAACTGATCACTGTGAGTAATATCGATATTTTGAAGCTTGTCATTTGTCCAATTGCTTATTTCCTATAAGCCTTATAAGTTGCTAGTTTGAATTGTGGACAATGTTTTGATATGAATTCATTGAATGGGCCGAAGGCCAGTCTGAAATAAATGAATGAATAAATGGGCCAGAGGCCAGTTTGACATGAAAGTCTGAATGGGCCAGAGGCCAGTTTGACAAATGAAAGATAAATGGGCCAAGGGCCAGTATGTTTGGAACTATAGCCATTTGAATTAAATTGTGCGTGTATATGTTGAATAGAAATGTGAATTGGGCCCAAGGCCGTTTGAAGTATGTTGTTCTACATATCGTCCGTATATAACATCTTTATTTGATATTATTCACTAGGCTATCGCTCACCCGCTCATTCATGTGTTTGTCGGTGAGCAAGGGAAGTCCAAATCCAGCCCCAGTGAAGTCTGTAAAGAACAAAGGTTTTGAAAGAGCAGCCTTTGCGTCTCACGCACGAGACCCGTGTTCGCATTCTTGTCATTCTGTTTTATTTTGTCACATGGGCGAAGTCTTCGAATATGTTGTATATAGTCTTGTTCGGCTGAGTTAGACCTATATGATCCTGTATGTACAGAACCTTATGTAGTACATGTTTGGTTGTGAGTTATTAATGTGCATATGTATGGTTTGTTATGATGTGCCATGTAAGCATAGCTCTATGGACAAAGTTTTAAATTGCTTCCGTTTGGCCCCCATTAACTCTGTTAAAATACGTTTGGCTTGGTTTGAGGTCGTAGGTAATCTCATGATTACTGGCCGGTTATGTCCTTAACCCTTGGAGGCGGGTTCGGGTCATGACAGAGTGGTATCAGAGCACGAGTTAATAACTCACACACTTGTCCAAAAGAGCAATAAGCGTCTAGAAAAGATCTACGATGCATTCATGTGATAAGTATGAATCTGAAAGCATCAAGAATACGCTTAACTGTTAAATGTGAACAACTATGTGTTATAAGTTTGTGAACTACTTGCATTTCAAATTATTTGACTATGTATGCTCTTTAGTAAATGCATACATGTGTATCTTTTGTATAAAGTATAATGCAAGTTTAATCAGATGGTGAGAACAAGAGGTGATGAGATAGAGGAATCTTCTACTGCCAAACTAGATAGAATGGAAAGACTGATTCAGGAAATGGCAGAGACATTGAGGCAACAACAGGAATGGCAACAACAGTGGTAGCAACCACATCCTCCACACCCACCTCCGGCACCCCCTGTGCCAGATAATCATAATGATGACCGAATCATAGCCCTCACCAAAGAGTTCAAGAAAATGAAACCACCATAGTTCCATGGTGGATTAGATCCTTTGAAAGCTGAAGCTTTGGTCCTCGGCATCGAAAAACTGTTTGAAGTGTCCCGTGTTCGGAGACACAGAAAGTGCTTCTAGCCACCTTTATGCTAGAAGACGAGGCAAGAAGATGGTGGATGTTAATGCGTGAGAATCATAAAGATGTTGATTGGGCAAAATTTCTTGAAATTTTCCATGACAAGTACTTCCCGCAGTGTGTTCGGGACAGGAAAGTAGCAGAGTTCATGGAACTTAGGCAAGACAGCATGACTGTAGCCGAGTATGAGGCCAAATTCACTGAACTGGCCAGGTTTGCACCACACGTGATTGACACTGATTATAAGAAGGCGAGACATTTTGAAAGTGGGCTTCGAAGTGACATTTTAGAAAGAGTGAATGTCCTGAAGCTGGAAACCTACATTGGGGTACTAGACAGGGCCATAATATCAGAAGCTAATATAGCGAGACCAACTAAACCGACAACTGACTGGAAGGGTAGTAAAAGGAAGGGCTTCTTTTCAAAGAAGAAGTTCTCAAAAAAGCAAAATACGGGCTCCTCAAATACTTCGAATTCTTCCCGAGACGCATCTCATATGTGCAATATTTGTAGCAAAAGGCACCGTGGGGTCTGTTATCGTGTGTCAAGGGCCTGTTTCAAGTGTGGTAAACAAGGGCACATGGCCCGAGATTGTAATCAGAACAGTGCGAGAATAGCTGCCAGTTCCACTGCATCGATCCCAAAACCAGGAAATACTATGAGACCTACTCCCGCCGGAGATACCGTGAGACAAGGGAGAGTTTTTGCGCTTGTTTCGGGCGATACCCGGAATGCCAACGCAGTTGTCTCAGGTACCATTTATATATGTAATCAGGATGCCTTTGTGTTAATTGACTCTGGATCAACACATTCATTTGTAACTGTGCATCAACACATTCATTTGTAACATGTGCATTTGCATCTAGACTGAATAGACCTCTAGAATTACTGCCATATCTGCTATGTGTGTCTGCTCCATCTGGGGAATCTGTATTGTGTGAATCCATATACTGGTTTTGTGACATGCGTATTGAGGATGCTATCCTATATGTAAATTTGTTGCCCTTGAACTTTAGGCATTTTGATGTAATTTTGGGAATCGATTGGTTGACCAAATATTGTGCCACCATCGATTGTGTGACAAAACGGGTTGTGTTTAAACCACCAGAACATAAGGAAATTGTGTTTGTGGGTAATGGGGCAGTGCCTTCACCTTATTTGATATCTGCAATGAAAGTATGTAAACTAATCAGGAAGGGGTGCCAGGGTTATTTGTGCTATGTGTTGTCTGAACAATCCGTGCATGTTGAATTGAATGATATCCCTATTGTTAGAGAATTTCCAAATGTGTTTCCAAATGAATTACCAGGGGAATTGGTAGATAGGGAGATAGAGTTTACTATTGAAACTGTGCCAGGCACCCAGCCTATTTCCAAGACTCCCTACAGAATGGCTACTGCCGAAATGAAAGAATTGAAAGAACAGTTGCAAGACCTGCTTGACAAGGGGTTTATTCGACCTAGCACTTCGCCTTGGGGTGCACCAGTATTATTTGTGAAAAAGAAGGATGGAACCCTACGCCTGTGCATCGATTATCGGGAATTGAACAAAGTAACAATAAAGAACAAATATCCCCTACCCCGTATTGATGACTTATTTGACCAGTTGCAGGGATCACAAGTGTTCTCTAAGATTGATTTGAGATCCGGGTATCATCAGCTGAAAGTTAAGGCAGAGGATGTTGAGAAAACCGCATTCAGAACGAGGTATGGGCATTTTGAGTTTCTTGTTATGCCATTTGGAGTGACTAATGCTCCAGCTGCATTTATGGACTTAATGAACCGAATTTTTAAAACCTACCTTGACGAATTTGTCGTGGTTTTTATTGATGATATTTTGATATACTCCAAGAATAGACTTGAACATGAACATCACTTGAGAACTGTCCTGCAAATACTTAGAGAGAGGAAATTGTTTGCTAAACTAAAGAAATGTGAGTTTTGGTTAGATGAAGTTATTTTCTTAGGGCAAGTGATCAACAAGGAAGGAATTTCAGTGGACCCGCAACAAATAGAGGCAATTGTGAATTGGCCTACACCGACTAATGTGACAGAAGTCCGCAGCTTCATGGGCTTAGCTGGCTATTACAGAAGATTTGTGAAAGACTTTTCGAAATTAGCTGTGCCTCTTACCCAATTGACACGCAAGGGGCAACCGTTTGAATGGAACGATGAAAGAGAAGCTGCATTTCACGAACTGAAAACAAGATTGACCACTGCACCAATTTTGACACTACCTTCAGGGACGAAGAATTTTGTAATTTTCAGTGATGCGTCTTATAAAGGTTTGGGTTGTGTGTTAATGCAGAACGGAAAGTTATTGCCTTATGCCTCCCGACAGTTGAGGCCACACGAGAAGAATTATCCAACACATGACCTAGAATTGGCCACAGTTGTTTTTGCTTTGAAAATCTGGCGGCATTATCTGTATGGAGCAAAGTGTGAATTCTACACAGATCACAAGAGCCTGAAATATTTCTTTACACAGAAAGAGCTGAATATGCGACAAAGAAGATGGCTGGAACTAATAAAAGACTATGATCTTGAGATTCAGTACCACCCCAAGAAAGCCAATACAGTTGCTGATGCCTTGAGTAGAAAATCAACAGGGAGTATGGCTTGTTTGCTTACTGAACAGAAAGAGATCTTGCAAGATTTTGAAAAATTCAAAATTGAAGTGGTAATGTGTGAACAGGGCGGACTGATAGCTGCTATTACAGCTGAGCCGACAATCATTGACGAAATCAAGCAGAAACAGAAAGAGGATGAATTCCTCAAGAAAGTGATTGATGAATTTGAGACATGTCCAAAAGATGAGTTCAGCATTGAAAATGAAGTGTTGAAATTCCGAAACCGAATGTGTATCCCAGACATTCCGGAACTTAAGAAGAGGGTTTTAGATGAAGCCCACAGATCCGTATTTGCTATGCATCCGGGCAACAATAAAATGTATCGGGATTTGAAACAAACTTACTGGTGGCCTAAAATGAAGAAAGAAATTGCAGAATATGTGTCCAAGTGCCTTCAATGTCAGCAAGTTAAAGCTGAACATCAGAAACCAGGCGGTCTACTTCAACCTCTCCCTATTCCTGAATGGAAGTGGGAGCACGTGACTATGGATTTTGTTGTTGGCCTACCTCGGACTTCTCGAGGTATGGATTCTATTTGGGTTGTAGTTGATAGACTGACTAAATCTGCACATTTTCTGCCTGTCAAAACTACATTTAATGCTTATAGATTGGCTACTATTTATGTTGATGAGATTGTCCGTTTACACGGAGTTCCGGTATCTATTGTGTCGGATAGAGATCCGAAATTTGTATCTAGATTGTGGAAGAGTTTGCAGGAAGCTATGGGGACAGAACTAAGATTCAGTACTGCATTCCACCCACAGACCGATGGGCAATCAGAATGAACAATACAGACTTTGGAAGATATGCTTCGAATATGTGCTTTGGATTTTCATGGGAGTTGGGAAGACTATTTGCCACTTGCAGAATTTGCATACAATAACAGCTTCCACTCCAGCATCGGTATGGCACCATACGAGGCTTTGTATGGTAGAAGGTGTAGATCACCTACTTGCTGGACAGAAGTCGGGGATAGAGCTTTACTTGGGCCTGAAATTGTGCAAGACACTTCTGAGAAAATCAAGATTATTCGGCAAAGGCTCAAAACAGCTCAGGACCGGCAAAAGAATTATGCAGATGTTCGGAGAAGACCTCTTGAGTATGAGGTTGGTGACCATGTGTTCATCCGTGTATCTCCGATGAAAGGCCAAGTCAGGTTTGGAAAGAAGGGCAAGTTGTCGCCCCGTTACATCGGGCCGTTCCAGATTTTGGAAAGGCTTGGCCCAGTTGCCTATAGAGTTGCTTTGCCACCGGGATTCGAACAAATCCATAATGTGTTTCATGTGTCGATGTTGAGGGGTTACCTCCGAGACCCGTTCCATGTGATTGATTATCACCGGGTAGCTATTGATGAAAATATGGAGTACGCCGAATGGCCGGAACAGATTGTTGATCGGCAAGTGAAACAATTGAGAAGCAAGTCCATTCCAATGATGAAAGTGGACTGGAAAGAACATTATGGGACGGATGTTACATGGGAAAAAGAGGAGGAAATGCGACTACACTATCCACATTTGTTTCCCGACGAAGGTAAAATAAGTTTGGAGGACCAAACTTCCTAAAGGGGGGAAGACTGTGATATCCCTGTTCCGCAATATGTTAATTAGTCCTTAATATGAGCACGATTATGTGTTTAATATGATTTTGTGTGCCATTATGTGAAAATATGTGGTTTTGCATTTCTATCTATTCACCGTAGGAATATTTGTTCGATTATCTGCTTTGGAAATTAATTGAAGGCCTTATCGGCCACAGAACCCGAAATTGACTACGCCATTGTGATTGGCGTAATTTTTAGAGCCTACGGTGAAATTTAATTGGAAACTGATTTGGATCAAATTAATTAGATTAAATTAATGAAATAAGTGCCCAATTGTTTTATAATAAAATAATGGGTTGAGTGGGGGCCTTTATACACTCAATTTCTCTCCTTAGCTTCATTTGGACTGATCATAAACTCTAAGAAAAGAAGAGAGGGTCGGCTCAGAGAGAGAGAGTGTAGGAGATTGAAGTTTTGGTCTTGAGGCTTGGAGATTTTGGAAGATTACTCAAGAATTTGCTATAGATTGGAAGAATTGAGCCTCTAGGTAAGTGAATCCATGAGTTTAATGTGTAATTTTGTGTATTCAAAGTTGATTAATGATAAAGAGTGAGGATTGAAGTGGAATTGAGTTGTTTATGTTGAATTGAAGGTCAATCTATGCATGCATGTATATAATTGCTATGAAATTGCATAATCTAGCATGTAATGTGTGAATTGTGAAGAATTGAACATTGAAGTATACATGCAAGCATGGTTTGGTTGATTTTCATGTTTATGAGCACCATTAGTGCTATTTGAAATGGAAATGAGGTCAAAAATTGACATTCGTGTTTGATTATAGAAGATATGAAGCTTGTGTAAAGTTTGAATGTATGAGCCTTGAGTTTACAATGAAATTAATTTGGATGAATTGGACCATGATTTTGAGCAATCGACCTCACCTTGCTTATATGCTCATATTATATAATGTGTTTGCATGTTTTGGAACCAAATTTATGGGTTTTGAACCTTGGAAGGTCGGATTTGAGCTCAAGAACACATTCTGGAAAACCCAGAATTCATGGTGTCCGCTCGAGCAGGGAATCCGCCGCTCGAGCGTAAAATACGAGCTCCCAGCATATTTTTGCAGACATGGCGTCCGCTCGAGCGGGGGAAATCACGCTCGAGCGGGGAGCCATGTAGTGAGGCCTTCCGCTCGAGCACCAAAATTAACGCTCGAGCATAAATTTCGCATAACCATCACTTTTGCAGACCTAATGGGTCCGCTTGAGCGGGGAATCCCACGCTCGAGCGGGGACCCTATTTTCTGAAATTTTGTTTATGCGTTCTGTGTTTTGTTTTCCGTCCTCTTTCACTTGTGAGCACTCTTAGGCATGCATTGAGCATTGTAAATGAGTTAAGGAGATAAGAATGAAGCCTAAAGAGGAATATGTGAATTAAGGAACGGATTGAATTATTTGTGACCCATATGTGTTATGTGATGTGTAGGGTCAAGCTCCAGGGAAACCAACCAACCGATCACTGTGAGTAATATCGATATTTTGAAGCTTGTCATTTGTCCAATTGCTTATTTCCTTATAAGCCTTATAAGTTGCTAGTTTGAATTGTGGACAAATGTTTGATATGAATCATTGAATGGGCCGAAGGCCAGTCTGAAATAAATGAATGAATAAATGGGCCAGAGGCCAGTTTGACATGAATGAATGGGCCAGAGGCCAGTTTGACATGAATGAATGGGCCAGAGGCCAGTTTGACATGAATGAATGGGCCAGAGGCCAGTTTGACATAAATGAATGGGCCAGAGGCCAGTTTGACATGAAAGTCTGAATGGGCCAAAGGCCAGTTTGACAAATGAAAGATAAATGGGCCAAGGGCCAGTATGTTTGGAACTATAGCCATTTGAATTAAATTGTGCGCGTATATGTTGAATAGAAATGTGAATTGGGCCTAAGGCCGTTTAAAGTATGTTGTTCTACATATCGTTCGTATAACTTCTTTATTTGATATTATTCACTAGGCTATCGCTCACTCTCATTCATGTGTTTGTAGGTGAGCCAAGGGAAGTCCAAACCCAGCCTCAGTGAAGTCTGTAAAGAACAACAAAGGTTTTGAAGAGTCAGCCCTTGCGTCTCACGCACGAGACCCGTCTTCGCATTCTTGTCATTCTGTTTTATTTTGTCACATGGGCGAAGTCTTCGAATATGTTGTATATAGTCTTGTTCAGCTAACTTAGACCTATATGATCCTGTATGTACAGAACCTTATGTAGTACATGTTTTGTTGTGAGTTATTAATGTGCATATGTATGGTTTGTTATGATGTGCCATGTAAGCACAGCTCTATGGACAAAGTTTTAAATTGCTTCCGTTTGGCCCCCATTAACTCTGTTAAAATACGTTTGGCTTGGTTTGAGGCCGTAGGTAATCTCATGATTACTGACCGGTTATGTCCTTAACCCTTGGGGACGGGTTCGGGTCATGACAATGATGGAAAGTCTGACCCAAATTTTTATGTCGACTTGTATTTAAATTCAATGGCTTTGTGGAGTGGGAACAAGCTACTGCTATGCAAAGTATTCCCATCATCCTTTGGAGGGATAACATTGGATTGGTTCTATAGACTGTCGAAAGAGAGAGCAAGAGTTAAGAAGGCTTGGCCGAGATGTTTGTGGCCAGGTTTGTTACAAACAAGTTTTAGCCACCAAGGTAGACTCCTTATTGGCTTTAAAGATTAGCTATGGTGAAGGCCTTAGGGCTTATGCCAAGAGATACTATGAGGTTTATAACCAGATCCCGGTTTGTAACTAGGAGTTAGCGGTCGTTTTTTGAAGAACGGCCTGGATGATGATTGCCCGCTTTGGCAATCACTTGCAAAAACCCTATCAAAGAACCTGGAAAAGCTTATGGCATGGATCGAGAAGTATGCTAGAGCAAAGGAAGACACGAAAGGAAAGAGGACACTAAAACAAGAAAAGATTAACAGCTCGCCGAAGTGAGGCCGAGGGAATACCAGTGTTGACAGGCCTGAACAAGGAATAAGGGCTATGCAGGCAATCAGCACGGTATTCAGGATTCCAATCTATAAGATATTTTAGAGGATCAGGAACCAGCCATACTATAGAGCACCGGAGAAGGTCCCTGGCGAGTATATGCGCAGGAGCACTAGGAAACATTGTGTCTACCATGACGAGGATGGGCACATGACTCAAGGATGCAAGGCTCTAAAATCATACCTGGAGGATCTGGTCAAATAGGGACACTTGAGAGACCTAGTAGATGAGGATAACACAAGAGAAGAACAAGCGAGGCTGCCCTAGGCACCAACAGCACCACCTCTACTACCATTACCGTAGTAGGCGGATGGATCTCGGGTAATCAATGTGATTCACTCGAAGGTCAATAAGAATGAAGTTCGAGAGGAGACCCAGAGAGTAAGGCAACTGTAGCATGTATATCAGGTCCAACCTAAGAAGCCTAGAACAAATGAACATCCGGGACTAATGATCTCTTTTACTGAAGCGGACTTAGATATTGTGCAACATCCGCATAATGATGCCCTGGTGGTAACTTTGAAGATTGGAGATTGCCAGGTAAGGTGCATATTGATTGATTAGGGTATCTCTTGTGACATCATGTATGTCAATTGTTACAAGGAGCATGGCCTCTGCAAGGATGATTTAGAGCAATCTGACAGCCCTATGGTCGAATTCAATAGGACGCCAACATGGCCTCTAGAAGCCATAAGTCTAGAGGTGCAGGTAGGGAGCAAGATGGTACTAACAAAATTTACTGTGATAGATACTCCCTACCCATACAATATCATTTTGGGAAGACCTTGGTTGCATGCAATGAGGGTTATTCCCTCAATGCAGCACCAACTGCTGCTATTCCCAACAGAACAAGGGATTGAAGAAGTACGGGGAAACCAAATACATGTGAGAAATTGCTCCATGGCAGTAATGATTTACACCTACAATGTAAGGGAAGTAGAGAGTGCAGAGATTGAAAGTGAAGACCACGAGGACTTGGATAATGTCGGCAAAGAACCCGCCGACAAGACCAAAAAATGGCTCTTGTACAAAAAGGAGATGAAGAACGATTCTTTCTTCTTGACACTGGCCTCGCCAAGGAAGAAGAAAGAGAACTGGAGGCTTTCTTGAGAGAGAACGTAGAGGTGTTTTCCTGGACACCCTATGAGATGCTAGGAATCAGCCCCGAGGTCACTAGTCACAGACTTAATATGGGCAAGTCAGCTAAACTTGTCATTCAGAGAGTAAGGAAACCGACATTGATGCATGTGCAGGTAGTTGAAGAAGAAGTGGAGAAGCTACTGGAGGCACAGACCATCCGAGAAATGAACTATCCCACCTGGTTGTCTAATACGGTGGTGGTAAAGAAGAATAACGGGCAAGTAGAGGGTTTGCGTTGACTTCACAAGCTTGAACAAGGCTTGCCCCAAGGATAACTTTCTACTGCCCAAGATTGATCAGCTAGTGGATGCCACATCGGGGCATGGGAGGATGAGTTTTTTGGATGCATACAGAGGGTATCACCAAATAGCAATGTATGCCCCAAACGAAGAAAAGACAGTATTCATCACCCCCAAAGGACTCTATTGCTATAGAGTAATGCCCTTTGGGCTAAAGAATGCAGGAGCGACATACCAAAGATTGGTCACCAAGATGTTCAAATATCTAATTGAGAAAACAATGGAGGTCTACATTGACAATATGGTCATCAAGACTAAGGGATCTCGGGATCATTTGGCCGACCTGAAAAAGGTCTTTGACATATTGAGAACATAGCGGCTTCGACTCAATGCCTCGAAGTGCGCATTTGGAGCTAGATCCGGTAAGTTCTTAGGATACTTGGTAACTACGAGGGGAATTGAAGCGAGCCCAGATCAGATCAGGGCCATTCTTGATCTAAAGAGCCTGACAACAACGAAATAAGTCCAAATTTTGACCAGCAAAGCGGCAACCCTGAACAGAAACATCAACTAGAGTTCAGATAGGTGTAAACCATTTTTTTCAATTATTAAAGAAAGCCTCAAACTTTTTGCAAACAGAGGAATGCGAAGTTGCCCTGGCCAACTTGAAGAAGTACCTGACAACCCTACCAGTGTTGTCGAACCTGGTACTAGGAGAAGAATTATTCTTGTACTTGGCAGTTTCAGACCATGCCGTGAGTGCCATGGTCATCCGAGAAGAAGAAGGTGAACAGAAAGCAGTGTACTATGTGAGCAAGACCCTGGCAAATATAGAAACTCGGTACTTGCCTCTTGAGAAGTTAACATTAGCTCTGGTAATGGGCTCAAAAAAACTGAACCATTACTTTTAAGCCCACAAGATTGTGGTGCTAACTAAGTATCCACGAAAGTCCTTGTTGCAGCATGGAGACCTGACAGGTAGAGTAGCTTGATGTGCTGTAGTTCTAGGTCAATATGACTTAGGCTGAGAACAGCAATCAAGGGCCAAGTTTTGGCCTACGTTGTGGCAGAATTCTCTCCAGGCGCGATGTCACGCCCCCAAAATAATATAGATAAACCAATTCGTAAGAGAAGTGAACATAATAGAACTAATATCCTTTCATTCATGAGAGTTCATAATACAAAAGATATTACATGCATTATACATTCATAAATGTTCATCATGAATCTATAGCATGTAACATTTGTTAACAATCAACAAAATAAATGCCCTACGGGCTTACATCTTTCCAAGATATCACTTGGTTACAACAAGAGAGAGTCCTAAGCTCTATACATGTTAAGCCATCGGCTTGAATAAACGTTTAAACACAAAAGAACAAAATAGAGCCTCAAGCTCCTAAGTCCTCCCAAACTATGTCCTTGGAGAAAGCATGTCACTAGTACCTGAAAATGGTTTCCCAAGTTGGGTGAGCCAAAGCCCAGTAGAAACAGTCTAATACAATGTATAAAGTTTAACTAAGATATAAGTGTTAGATAAATGTTCAATATTCATGATCAACTTACATTCTTTCCATAACCATTCAACACTGATGTTCGTTCTCATTTATTCATTTCGAGTTAATTCATTTCATTCCAAGTCATATGGTAAATATACAAAAATTTTCAAATGATCCAACTAAGACTACAACTCAGTGGTTCCCTATCCACATAACCATCATACAAACACTTCAACCTTGCCATTTTACAGAAATTTCGTCTGCGGGATCGACACCCATGTATACACAAGATTTCGGGACTTTTACCCAGGACACTCCGGCCAACTTAATTCTCAATGGTGTCCATCCCCTATCTCCTCCCAAACAATGGAGTACATCCCCTTTCTTCTCCCAAAACATTATACATATATAATGTATTTAAATTCATCGTCATATACAATGACTATCCATAACACATATTCAATGCCTTAGTCATACCATCATATTCAATGACAAACTTAAATGATTAGTTTCAATTCACCTAATCATCATGCAATTTCTACAACAATCATAACTGTCCTCCACCGATGGCCCAATACAAATATTTCTAAACAAATATACAATCTTTATAATAGATGATTTATCAAATTTCCATGAATGAGTGATTAAACAAGTCCAACTACACCATTCATTTACACCTTCTCCCAATTTCACATTTCTTACATCAATTTCATTAGTTATATAAAATAATATTCAAAACACATTTAGGGTAGATCTCCCCCCCTTATTCAAATATTAACCCAAAGGCTAAAATTCATCATTTTAAGATAAGATATCCTCATATTCAAAACCCCATAATCATCTATGGATCACAATATAGAAACCCCTCTTTCAATTTGAGAATAAGCCCTAAGTTTACCCAAAAACTCCCAAGATTTCCACCATTTATACATAACCACAAATAACTAGGTTAAAACTCATACTAAAGTGTAGAATATCCCTATCTCAAAGAGAGAAGACGAACCAAGCAAGAGAGAAACCCCAAAAGTACCAAAACCCAACTCTAATCAGTTCAAAGAGAAGATCTTGAGAAGCTCCACCTTGTTATCAAATGGAGTAGGGTGGAGAAATAAAAGGATCTAGGCCAAAATGTAGAGAGAGAGAGAGAAAGAGAGAGAGTATTTTAGAGAGAGAGACTTTCAACTTTAGGGTTTTGGTTGAAAAGATATGAAGTGCTTTTCGCGATCTGATATATGCGCAACCTGCTCGAGCGGAGAGTTTCACGCTTAACCGTCAGGACACAAAGATTTGTTCCGCTTGAGCACAAGAAGAGGCCCGCTCAAGCGCATAATACACATGTCCAGAACTCTTATAGATTACAGACCAACCGTTCGAGCTCAAGAAGGGACGTTCGAGTGCCCACTCGCTCGAGCATAGGAAATGCCGCTCAGGCGTGAAAAACATTCCTCCAACACTTTTGTAGAAGTGCAGAGTACAGAGAGTTTGCAACTCTTGCTCGAGCGCAAGAATGGCCGCTCGAGCATAAGATCAAAAATCTGGGCAACACAAAGTTTGAAAACTAAGTAACCAACCTATTCCAAACACAACCACAACAACCCAAAGGCTAATTTCAAAGGTATACAAGGGAAGAAAGAGATAGACAACAATATGAAAGCATTAAACCCGAGGCCAGAACATCACAAGAGTTGGGTAAAAATAGGGATCGCTATAAGTGGGCACCGATGAGCCACGACCTTGGATGTCTAGGAGAGAAAGAGGAAAATTAATTGGGGCCACGGAACCCCATGTCAACAGAACAAAAGGAAATAGAGGAAAGGCTAAAACCCTGTGACATTTATATCGGCGACTCCTTCCGCATCTTCGTCGATGGTAGTTCAAACTGACAAGGAGCAGGGGCAGGAGTGGTCCTGGTGTCACCGGATGGGGGAATAATAGAACAGTCCATCCGTTTGGGATTCAAGGCCTCAAACAACGAAGTAGAGTACGAAGCACTGATAGCTGGACTAAAACTAGCAGTAACTTAGGAGGCTGATGAGGTGGTAGTCTTCTGTGACGCTCAGCTCATTGTAAATCAAGCAACGGGCGAGTACACAGCCCGGGATGAGAGGATAATAGCCTACGTCAAGGAGGTTGTCAAGTTTTTAATATGTTTCCAAAGCTGCTGGCTGTAGCAAGTTAGCCGAGATAATAATAGCCATGTCGACGCCCTGGCTAATCTCGGCAGTGCGATGAAGTCAGGTAAGGCAAGGACCATAATGGTGGATTACCTTTCAGGCCCAAGTATAGAGCCTCTAATAACAGATTATGAAGCAATGTGTGTAGAGATGGGCCCAAGCTGGATGAATGCCATAGTGGTTTTCCTCAGAGATGGCAGGCTGCCCAAAGATAGAAAGGAAGCTCATAAGATCAGATTGAAGTCGGCTTGATTATGCCTGTCAGTAGAAGGCCATCTATACAGGAGATCCTTCACAGGACCCCTTCTGTGATGTGTGCACCCATCTCAAGTGGAGGACTTTCTGTACGAGATCTATGAGGGAGTATATGGGAGCCATGTTGGGGGCAGATCAGTTGCCCATAGGACCATATCTCAGGGATAATGGTGGCCTTATATATAGAAGGACGTTAAAGCCTATGTAAGAAAGTACACGAAGTGCTAAAGGTTTGCACCTTTGATACACCAGCTAGCTACAGATCTGAATCTAGTATCTAGTCCTTAGCCATTTGCCTAGTGGGGCATGGATCTGGTTAGCAACTGCTCCAGGCAACTGAATAGAGGAAGTTCCTACTGGTAGCAACTGATTACTTCATGAAGTGGGTAGAAGCCGAACCCCTAGCTAAAATACAAGATGTGGATGTGAAGAATTTCATCTGAAAAAACATAATCACCAGATTTGGAATTACAAGACCCATTGTAGCAGATAATGGCACCTAATTTGATAGTAAGCTGATTAAAAACTTGTGTGCAAAATACAAGATCAAGAATTACTATTCTACTCCTAACTTCCCCCAGAGTAATGGTCAAGCTGAGGCGTCTAACAAGACCATCCTAGATGGAATCAAGAAAAGGCTGGAAGCTGCCAAGGGCAAGTGGGTTAATGAATTGCCTAATGTCTTATAGGCATATCTGGCTACGCCAAGAAAATCTACTGGAGAATCACCTTTCGCTAGGGCATATGGCACCGAAGCAGTCATTCCACAGGAGATCAGCATTCTAGGAATCAGAACCCAAGAAGTGGAGAATGGAACAAATGAGACATTTCTTTCCTGAGATCTTGATCTGATAGAAGAAAGAAGAAAAGGAGCAGCAATTTGGCTGGGGGCATACTAGCAGCAGCTTGCTAGGGCATACAACAAAAAGGTCAATCCCAGGGAGTTTCAAGTTGAGGACCTCGTCCTAAGGAAGGTTGTTGGCAATAAGAAATATCCCAAGGAGGGCAAGCTTGGCCTAAACTGGGAAGGACCATATTGCATCATCTCCGTCACGGGCAGTGGCGCTTACCAGCTTGAGGACACTAATGGCAAAGAGCTACCAAGACCCTGGAACATAAGCAATTTGAAGTTTTTCTACCATTAATTCCTATTTTTCAAGGTTTTCTCTATGTAAAGGTTTATTAGCCAAAGTATTAATGAAATAGTAGATTGATTTTGTTTTACGAAAATGTTGTTTAAATTTGTGCGATAAGACTAAAAAGTCTTAAGGCGATGTTCCTATGGTGAACATGACGATTAACTTAGACTTGCCATGACGGCAGAGTTGAACTAAGTCAGTGATGTTTCAAAATGAAATTTGACAACTAACTTAGACTTTCCATGATGGTAGAGTTGAACTAAGTCAGCGATGTTTCGGCATGAAACAAGGCGAAACTTGCCACGACTTGGTCAGTTTGTAAGAAAAGCCAAGGTAATTAGTACTCTCGGTGCACTAAAGTTAAGCCTTAAGTGCTTTGTTTGGGTGAGCCAAACATGATGACAACAGCCCAAAGTGTCTAAGTAAGACTTAGGCGATAACTAGGTGATGTGTCCTTAATGTGAGCAAAGTGGTACTTAGGTACATATTAGGGGGCAGGAAAATGGATGAGCATAAACCTTGTGAAAATTTTTGAAAAATTTTACAAGTTGAAGTTATCCGAGATAAATGAACTAAGAGTTTGAGGTACTTTTAGCTGAGATAGCCAGCCAGGTTGTTAGACTTGGAAAGCTGAAGTCTTGCCAGAGGATAACAAATATAAGTGCAGAAACAACACTTGTAACAATTGTGAGAAAAATTTACAAGTAGATGGTACCCGAGATGACTAATATCTGAAGTATTCTGGTCCAAGGTGTTATCTGAGGTTTGTTAACCCGAGACGATTGCTAAGGAAATGATTAATCAAGAAGATTCTTATTGACATGTTCTAATCCAAGGTGATCACTCAAGTAAGTTGTACTTAGAAAAATTTCAAATTGGTGAAAAAATCTAAATATGGAAACATACAAGACAAAGAGAGATACACAAGGCATAAAGCTAAGAAACATGTAACACTTAGAAGAAAGAAGAAAAGCTCGCATTAAAGGAAAACTTGTTCAATTACAAAAGATGGCACATCGACCCG
This sequence comes from Camellia japonica, assembly GCA_030407325.1. Taxonomy (NCBI): domain Eukaryota; kingdom Viridiplantae; phylum Streptophyta; class Magnoliopsida; order Ericales; family Theaceae; genus Camellia; species Camellia japonica. Next base: position 18,522,392 of record JAPPVO010000013.1, read on the forward strand.
ACAAAAGCAAAAAAGATTACAACTACTGAAAAGAAAAAGTACAGTTAGAGGAAATAGAAATTCCTAAGTACTAGAGTCAGGGACAGTGACTTCACTCTTCTTGGCCTCGGCTTCCACTGCAACCTCGGTGTCAATCTCTGTGATAGTTTGATCAAGGCTTTTCTCTGCCAAAGCGACCTCGGTGTCAGAGGTGTCAACTTTCTTCAGCAAGGTGCTTTTAGAGACCTCAACCCCTTCCTCTTCAGTCAAGTCTAGGACTTGATTGTTCAAAGTCGGGGACTTGGCCCAAATAGCGACCGCGGCCTCAGTTTCTTTTGTGACCTCAGATTCTTCTTCTTCGACCTCAGAATGGACGAACAAAGGAGGGAAAGACACCTCAAGCTGACTGATATCCTAAAGTGGTGAGTCCTTAGGGACATATAGATTTTTAAGCGCAGCCATCCAACCTAAGTAATAACGTTCGTTACAGGCTAGATTGACTTGTTGTTTGTACTGATCACGTACGGCGGCTTGCCCTTCCTTAAAGGCCTTCTCGTCGGCCGCCTTTATCTTGGCGTCCTTCGCTTCTAGGATGGTCCATATCTTGAGGAACACTATAAAATGAAGGACAAGAAATGTTGTGAGCCATTTGAAGTAAGAAAATGCGATAAGGCCACATAAACAACAACTTTGGGTAGTTTTGAGTAGTTTGCAGTCAAAGTACCACCTTTTCACAAATTATCAGAAGTGGAAAAGTAAAGACCAACTCGAGAATTGCCCAAATAGACAAGCCGAACTCATGTTTGGCAGACCAGTCGGGGTATTAGCTGGCAGATTTTGGGGAAGCTAGTCCAAGTGATCTAATGAGTTTCAGAGTATCAGAATAGGAGCAAGGATGTATTTACAGAATTTGGGAGAGAAAAGGTGTTCAGACGAGTATAAACACTCAGATGGGAAGCATGATGAAGAGTTATAAGTCATCCACAAACAAAAGATAGTTATACATATATGTGAGCCGCAAACGAGAAAAGTTGTTTACAAAAGGTAGTTACAAAAACTTCCCATGGCATTTGAATAATTACATTTGAAGTTCCTACTAGCTATACAAAGGAGGAAATATGACTAAAAAATGAAATACAAACTAAACGGCTGGAGCAACCGTCCCAACAGGCAGCGGAATACTAACTCCGCCGGATCTATCATCACTACCAAAAATATTGTTGCCAGTAGAAGAATCATCGAGGGTCCCACCCAACTTGTCATCCTCCTCATCGTCATCACTGCTAATGATGATCACCTCATGAATGGGGATCTTGCCCTACAAAAGAAGAGGTGTGAGTTTAAAAATTGAAAATGTTGTATACAACCATTCAGATGAAATGATTAGTTTTTGGTGACTAACCTTATGATGAACATCGAGAAAGTATGGAGACAGTGAACTCGGTGACAAAGGGTTGCGTCCCTGTCCTCGCCACCTTCGGATTCCCAGACCTTGTCACTAATAAGGAGCCTGTCTTGGACCATAATAACATCCTCGCCCATGAGCCCAAGTCTATATGGACTCATCAATCGCTACCTGTCTGCTATTGCTGGCACCCCCACAGGGTTATCCCAAACCATGTCTCCTAGTATGTGTCACAATGTAGGTGAGCTTTAGGTCAATGCCATCGATGATAGCCATAGTGAGAGCCTCTGCCATAGTGAGAGCCTCTGCCATAGTATGACCATAGGAAGTATCACTGTTCTCTGGTGTGTTCAGGTCATTGAGTTCAATTGGAGCATTGGAAGGAAATGGAAGGAAATTATCATTGGCCATAGATGACAATTAGAAAGAGTTCAGAGAGTTAGGAGAGTGGTTTCGGGTGGAAATGAAAGGAAAACGGATGGTTGTGCCTTTTTATAAACTTTCAAAACAGTGAAAAGACTGCTATGACCTTGTAAAAGCTAAATAGGGCCAGCTAACTCCCTTTTAATTTAGCCAGCTGAGCTTCCAGTCGGCCAAATAAGCATCAACAATATGTTGGGAAGGAGGTGTCCAGAAGTATGCAGTGGTTACCTAGAGGTGTAGAGCAGACATCCCTATCGTGTTCTGAGGTACGTTCGTTCAGCAGCACCAGCACAAAGGAACATTTGTCCCTATTTTTGTTATGTTTTTCCTATATTTGCCTCAGCGACATAATGGTTCTATTGTTGCAATCGCTCCCCATACATGCAAAGTGTGTAAGGTGTGAAACCCTCGGTTAATATCATCCCTTGTGCGGGTTGGCGGTTAACACTTACCTAGGTTAATACCGCCTCCTGTGTGGGCCGGCGGTTAACACCACCCTTAATTAATACCACCCTATGCGGGATTGGCAGTTAACACCACCCTCGATTAATACTGCCCCATGCGTAGGTTGGTGGTTAACACTATCCTCGGTTAATAACACCCTTGGCGTGAGTTGGCAGTTAACACCACCCTTAGTTCATACCCCCCTGTGAGGTTAACGATTAACACCACCCTCGGTTAATAAAGCTCCCTGTGGGGTTAGCGGTTAGCACCACCATCTGTTAATACCACCCCCTGTGTGGATTGGTAGTTAACACCATTGTTTATCCTTTTGTGCTGCGGCATGTTAGAGTGTGTTATGGAGTTCCTTGAAGCTATGATTGTTGGTCATTTGTGACTTTGGTTGTGGCCATCCATATCCTTTTTCCCTCTTGTGCCATGGCACATATGGGTTTTGCATTTCTTTTATTCGTGTAGAGCATGCTTGTATGTGCTATGAGATGGTTTTCATATTTCCCGCAATTGTTAGCTTACTTTGTGTCATTTGCATGAGGTCCACCTCTTTCTTTTGTCATCTTTGCAACTTTATCCTTGTTCCAGCTCGTCACCTTCTGTGGCATTCGCATCATCAAACTTTTCAAAACTCTTGCAGTGTGGTACATGTAAGCCCAATTATCAGATCATGGCAACGCGCATCACATAAGCCCAACTTTTCAAATATGTTTCGAGCATGGCATTTGCATTCTGCCCCCTGAACTACACTGGTTTGATTCCTTGCAAAGGGATATGTAGGCAACCTTTGGGTTCAACCAAATTTTATTTGCATTTTTTTTTATTTTCCCAAGTCTTACAACCTCATCATAAGGGTTTTCTTCAGGCTTTGACATTCACTCACATCATGAAATGAAAAATCGATCTACGTTAAAGAGGGGCAACTGTAGACACTCCATTTTTTACCAACCTTAAGACTTGGGCGCTCTCTTTTGAGTTCCAAGTGATGAAGACAAGATGTGTTAATATTACAAGTTCTACAGTGAGAAGCTTAAGGATCAAGCTTTAAACATCCAAAGGCTTGTTTTGGACAAAATATTTTTCGACAAAAATGGAAACCTCTTCCAAAATGAATTTAATGTTGCAATTCCAAGCATTACTACACTGTTCCAAGGCTCATATTTTGAAAGTCTAAGCATTGTATTCTTTCAAACAAACTGAGCAAAGAATACAGTGGGAATGAATAGAAGGGATGAAATCCTCTGAAATACCTGTTTCTCCATTCAATTCAGGCTAATCTTCTCTCGTTGATCTAATGATGGGCCTGCTGACTGGTCGGACACCTTATACTGGCTAGCTACAAAAGCACTCGGCTGATCACCAAAAAGAACGGTTGGCTGAATGTTCCGGGTACAGAGTATTTTTTGGAATTTTAGCTTGTTCTACTTACCTACCACAAATATCTTAGATATTTATACACTGGGCTCTATATATAGAGCTCGACAGACCCTTTCTAAGGGTTGAAAAAACTTGCCCAAAGCCTATACAAGCTTTTGGACCTCTCCCTCCTCCTCCCTCGCTCCCTACGTACCACCTTTACTTTATAACGTTAAAAGCTCCATTAAAGCTTGATCATAAGCTCGGGACAAAAAGACTCGAGCATTAAACAACACATCTAAAAGCTCTTGAAGAAACCAAAAAGGGGGTTTGTGAACAAAAGGACTCAGCCTCTTTAGGAGGCAAATTCTTTGCATCCTTAATCAGTTTTTTCTCCTACTTTTCCTTCAATTCTAACTTCATTTTAAACATGTGATTGTTGTAAGTCTTCATGGATGTGGAGGCAGTAGAATTTAGCCACCCACCTATTGAGTTGATAGTTTTTTTTTTCTTTTCTTTTCTTTACTTTCTTACTTTTTTTAGCTTTAACTTCATTGTTGTTATACTTGTTGGACCCTTGTGATTGTATTTGGTAGTAGCTATTAGCCATCTATTCACAAGTTTCGTAAGTAGAATAGCTTTTCTTGTTATCCCACTCCTCTCCTTCATCTATCATATCTCTCAAGTGCATCAATCCATGTGTTCCAACTCTTTGCTCAACATCAATGAGTGCTAAGGTTTGTTTCATAGAATTGCTTGGGTGATCCATGGGATTCGGTGTTAGAAAAGTTGTGTATTTACTTTTTCCTTTAGCATAATTCAAGAGATTTTGGGTCAAAGGAAGGTGAAACCTCCCTTCTTAGTCATTTCTGAACATAGAAAAGGGTGTAACCATTCTTGTTCTGTGACTCGATGAGGAGTTTTATACAAATTTCAGGAATCCCTTGTTTTAATAAGCAAAGCTTTCACCAATAAATGATTTACATTAATCTATACTCTCCACTTAATAACATGGATTTAGGTATTGATTGCCCTTATTCACAAAGAGAAGATGTAGGTTCCTATCCATTTCTTGGGCTTGAATTTGTTTTTGATTCATTTAATTATTGATTTATTGCAAAATATCTGTTTATATATCTGTTTATATCATTGTTGAGGACTGTAGCGCATCCACCTTTTCACCAAGTGACCCTTGTTAGTAAAGAATGTAGAAGGGATGTGCATCCCCCACAAAGTGTCCATTTTGGCCTCTATCCTGGAAATTTACACTGACCTACACCCTAGCCAGAAGAAGAATTTGGCTAGCTGCTTCCAAGAACAGAGCAAACAATTTATAGGGAGTGCTTTCCTGGATGATTCTGGAACTCCTAGGTCCTTCATTTAGTATGATTTGTTAGATTCAGTAGTAGTTTGGCTGAATCCAATCAATTTTGTAATAATCTCTCTCTTCCCTCTCTCCTTTCTTATTTGAAATTTTGTAATAATCTTCCAACCCTATGGCTTTCTAACCCTTTTATTTGGATGCATTCGGTACTGCATCATGTTTTATTTATCATCCCTATATATTACATCCATTTTTCATACATTTGGGTCTGGTTCATCCGCATTTATGAAACTTAATCTTTTGCAAATATGAATGCATGCATAGTTTTATGTCCTGAGACAATATCCATGTCATGTCTTAGTATCCGGACTCCTAAGCACATGTTGTGTTTATATCACATTAGTCGGTTGTATATAGGATCATGCATGTAGATATATTTGGCATTAGCATATCGCACGTGCATGCTCTTTATCACATCTGTTGCTATATCATGAGGCTAAGTGCTTAATTGAGATATATGTTTGAATGCCGATAGATGGAGGTTGTGTCGCTAATATTGGAATGTACTTTATTTTTATGATATTGAGTTCGTACAGAAAGACTTTTTCAAAAATGTATGAAATCAAAGCATAACCAAAATTAATGGCACAATCTATACTTTCATGCCTCAGATAGTAATGGTAACATAATTATTAATCTAAACATGACTATATATTGATTATAAAAACCACATCATGACTTAGTAGAGGCCGATCTTATGATCAGGCCACTCAATTCATGACTTTCCCCTCTTATACCTAAGTTCCCGAGCTAAGACACTTTAGTTATGACGAACGGTGGCCTTTTGTACGAGTTATAGGTTTCCTAATTTCTCCAAAAGATTAGGTGACGACTCTGAAATTTGGTGATGTAGTCCATTTCTGGAAAATGTTTTACAATAAACTGGAGAAATAAATAAATAAAAAATAAATAAATAAAATTGCCAAATTGGGACTCTCATTTTATATTTCACATTGCACTGGTGATATCAGATCACAAATTGGGTGTCTGAACTATTGGGCATGCTTGCTAACCCCAAAGGTATCCCACAAGTACGTTTGGTCAAGAGGGTACATCAGTTATGGCTATCAATATACCTCTCATACCACCTTAGAGTATAGAGGGATGATCAAACAGTACTAATAGCATAATCTGACGCTCACTTTGTTGACATAACATAGCCCGCGAATAGTGTCTGAGATATTATGCAACAAAGCTAGGTTTTCTAGGCCCACAGTGATGCAATGCAATTAATAATTAACCACAAATCTCATAAAATATAAACTTTCAAGTCAAGCTAACTGAATGTCCCTAGCAAAGTCGCCAACTGTGGGCGCCATGCTGTTTTTGAGTCTAAGGTCCGTTTCCCACACCAACTTGTTTTGACCAACAAAAAGTTGCCACTTAATTTTTAAAGAGGAATTAAGAAACCTTTTAACAATGAAGACTAAGTTAAGGACCAGTCCGTCACAACCAAGAAAATTTCGAGTTCAGGAACTTAGGTACAAAAAGGAAAGGTCATTGACTGATATCACCCACTTTTGCTCAATCCAAAAACTAGCCTCTACTCACTTTCTATTTTATGATTTCAATGGTTAATTATTCATACAATTCATTTTTAAGGCTAAAACTCTTAACTAACCTAAAACTACGTGATTTGAATAAAACAAAAATTATTTACTTTAAATTAAGAGACTAAAACCATATTTTCCAAAAATGATGATTTTTAATAAAAATGTGGGTTTTATCAACCCATGGCCACAAACTCAACCTAAAATAAATAACTTTCGTAAAAAGCGTTCAAAACACACAATATTGCATAGAAAAGCATCTAACTTGCATGATTGAAAAGTGATGCGAATATAATTGAAAAGTGATGTGAATGGTATGCACATGCTAAGGAAATTGAGAGGACTTACCCGGATGCCCACTTTCAGCGTCTTTCATGCATGCATAAAAATAAACATCACCCAAAATGCAACTAACATGTGCAAGAATGATCCTAGGCCCGATTTGAGGTTACTAACATGATGATTATGCATAAAATAAACAAAAAGACTAGAAAACTATATGATGATCAAACTGGGCCATGCATACAATTAAATAAAGCCTAAAATCTATTGTTCTAATAAAATAAAGAGAACATGCAAGAGAAAGGCGAATAAGCTAATTAAATAAAGAAACTACATGATAGAATGATGAACTAACAACCTAGCATGCCTTGAATACTGAAATAAAGACTAACAAGGTACTGAAATAATCAAAACATGAGAGTTTTACCTGCTGGTTTACATAAACCGAAGAGCACACCAAAAGGTAGCAACAAAGGCCAAATTCCTTACTTGCAAGCTTCCTTCAAGCTTGGGTTCTGATTATAGTTCATGTTCTTCAAGCCTTCGAAAGTTTTTAGAGGTCTGGAGTTACTTTGGGGTGTGTTATTTTTAGAGTCAAGGCAAATGAGAGGAGAAGGGTGCTAATTATGCTCTCAAATCCTCATAAAAGCTCTCAAAATCTTCTTTTTTGAAGGGAGCGGGAGAGAGTGTTTATATACGCACTAGAAGCTTGGGGCACAAGCTAGCACAACCCCTATCGGTTTCTCTTCCACCTCTTGCCAGAAATGCACCAAGATTGAGTTACCAAAAATAATTCTGTCATGCTTGAATGTGTGCACACACAAGCTTTGTGTATGCGCTTGTTTTTCCTTGGTATACATGCCATGCATGCATACACAAGTGCAAGGTCCTATGCCCTTGGCTTGCATGTGGCTTAAGTAAACTTGAATTGCCTTCTCATAGATGTTTATGATAAAATCGGTTATTAATTTTGGAAAATATATTTAATCAAAATACAACTGGTCTTCTATCTCTTTCTCGAGGTTAAAAACTTGGTTTTTGGCTAAAAATGGGTCCAGGGGTAAAATAGTCATTTTCACAAAAAGTAGATTTTTGCCCAACACAGGTTTATACAACAACTCCAAACAACTTTACCGTTTCACCATCGGGGGGCTTGCAAGCGCGTCAAAATGGGGTGTCAATAGGAGGTGAGCAACTTCTAAAAATCTTTTTTTTTTTTTTTTTTTTTTGAGTTAAAATAAGTTGATAGAATAAAAAATTGTTTGAAATAAGTTTGTCCAAATAGTCGAAAATAGTTTTTCCAAAGCTAAAATCCATAAGTTGGCCAAAATAATCCATACCAAACACCTCCAATATCAAACAACGGTTCACACATCAAAGGAGAAGTGGCCGACTTGCTTGAGGAATACAATGTGGTTTTCCATAAGTCATCAACATACATGTCACAAACCAATAGAGCCGTTAGAGCTACAAATAAGAACATCAAGAACATTCTATGGAAGATGATTGAAACTTACAAGGATTGGCCGACAAGCTGCCTTTTGCACTTTAAGGATATAAAGACATCCATTCGAATATCTACTAGAGCAACCCCGTACTCATTAGTATACGAAATGAAGGTTGTTTTTTCCATAGAGAATGAGGTCCCTTCGTTAAGAGTCATGGCTGAGTGTCAGATTACGAAGGTGGATTGGTAAAGGAACCAGTTCGAGGACCTAATGTTGCTTGATGAGAGAAGGCTGAAGGCATTATACCATGTACAAGGTTATTAGTGTAGAATTCCTAGAGCATTTAACAAGAGAGTCAAGTCTAGGAATCTAAGAGAAAGAGATTTGGTTCTGAAAGACAATCGCACACCCATTCACAATCCAAGGGAGAAGTTCAAGCCTAATTGGATAGGTCTCTACTTTATCAAGACTATCTTGTCAGGAGAAGCAGTTATTCTTATGGATTTGGATGATTTAGAGTTCACACAATTAATCAACATGGACAAGCTAAACAAATACTATCCTTGAGAGGCTCGCTAGGCCAAAAACCTGAAAGGGCAACCCAGGTAAAGGTTAGAGCATTCAAAATGAAAATGAAAAGAAAAAAGAGCTCGCAAGGTTGCAAACCTAAAAAAACAACTTTGGAGAAATTTAGAGTGCAAAAGAAGAGTGTTAATACCTGAGTGAGTCTTACCCGTGAACTATGTAAGGCCTGATTCCCATCTCTAGGATACGTAGGCTACTTCATCTTGAAGTCTGGACCCAACCATGATTCTCCTAACCATGTTTCTTCCAACCACATTTGTACCAACCATGTTTGACTTGATTACCCCGTACGCTATGTAAGGCATGAGTCCCATCTCTAGGATATGTAGGCTACTTCATTCTAAAGTCCGAACCAAACCATATTTCTTCCAACTATATTTCTCCCGACCATCTTTCTTCCGACCACATTTGTAACATGTTCAACTTGATTATCCGATCCATGTTGTGATGAATGCATTTGGGTAGCATCTATGTTGAAAATTCTTAAAGACTCAGTTATAATTCCAAGCTATAGGAGTTCAATGGTGTGCAATGTTTCCAGGGCTGTACTTTCTAAGAATCGCTTCCATGTTTGTCAAGCATTGACAATTTAACAATTTTAAAAAAAAAAAAAACATTATCTTGATTTTTCTTAAAAAGTGACTAGTTTTTCTCACTGTACTTGTTGCAAGCATTTGATCATTCACGGAACAAAGGGTACTTTTCAGTACTCACACCCTTTTCGATTGCATTGATTTACGAGCAAAAGTGGAATGTACATGTCTAACTAAGTCTCATTTTGATCAAAACTCTTTTTACATCAAAAAGTGAAAAAGGTCAAAAACAGTAAACTAAAGGTATAGTAGAAGAGTCAAGCGCCATTCCTTTGTCTCTTTCCGCTTCCCCAGGAGTCTCTATCATCTATGCCTCATCAGCGCACATCTCATCCTCAAACCAATGATGATACTCATCAAACAACATGCAACTGAACTCAGCTAAAGGAGATAAAAGCTCCCTCACTCTCCATACAGGATGGAACCTAGGGAAGTAGCTAGTGCGAAATGAGCAAGCAGCTACGTAAACCATAGGTCCAACCACACAAGTTTGCTCTCGACCAAACCGGCGTCTGGTCCAGAATGGGAAGTAATGAACGTTGTAAGCCAGCCTAACCATTTGAAAACTATTTAAAAGTTAGACTTACGTGCTTTGGGAGGCCAATTTGTTTGAAAGTTGGGCTTATATGTTTCACACTACTGGGGAATTTGAAAGTTGAATGGAAATTGATGACAGGCAATGCAATGCAATTGAATGATGATAAAGATATGAAGATGGCAAGATGTGAGGCAACCCTCATGCAAATGATATGAAATATGATAAAAGATGCGGATATGAAGGTTGAAAACTCTTAGTGCTTTCCCACATTAAGGGGGTGAACAAGTGTTTGAAATGATCGAAAGCCTAGACGCATTTCATGTGAGAATGGTGAAAACAAGTCAAATCACACATCATGTGAGAATTGGTGAAGTTGTAGCCAACAAGCCTAAATGCATTTCATATGAGAAAGGTGAAAACAAACCAAATCACACTTCGTGTGAAAAGGGTGAAGTTGTAGCCAACTAACCTAATGCATTTCATGTGAGAAGGGTAAAAACAAGCCAAATCACACATCGTGCGAAAAGGGGCGAAATTATAGCCAACAAGCCTAAATGCATTTCATGCAAGAAGGGTGAAAACAAACCAAATCACATTTTATGTGAAAAGGAATAAGGTGCAAGCCAAATCACACTTCGTGTGACAAGAGTGAAGTTATAGCCAATAAATCAAAATATATTTCATGAAAAAAAAGTGAAAACAAGCCAAACCACACTTCGTGTGAAAACGGTGAAGTTGCAACCAACAAACCTAAACACATTTCATGCGAAAAGGGTAATGCCATAGAGACAATGAATTAAGGTATGCAATATGCAAAAAATGGTGCGATAGATGCACAAAAGTGGTGTGATGGAGGCAACATGAAGTGTGATAGTTGTGCAAAAAAGCGGTGTGAAAGATATACCTCACAATTGTGAAGCAGTGCTTTGGGTAGCACCTCACAAGTTTGAAGAATTCAGCGTATGGAGACGCCTTGTGTTGGGAAGAAATGTTTTTTAAACATCTCGGGACAAAGTGCTACATGTAGCATTTGGCAAGTTTTGAAATATTGGCATATGGAGCTGCCTTATTTGAAAAGTAATGTTCTTCAAACAATTAATTTTGAAAATTGGTTCTTATAAGGGTGCACCTCACAGGCTTGGCCGAGGATGAGGAAAGGGAGTTGGAAGCTTTCTTACGGGCCAACATAGAAGTATTTGCCTGGACACCATACGAGATGCCAGGCATTGACCCTGAGGTCACGTGCCATATGCTCAATGTAGACAGGTCGGCTAAACCTATCATCCAACGAGGGAGGAGGCCAACGTTGATGCATGTTGAGGCAGTTGAAAAGGAAGTGGACAAACTGTTGGAAGCCAAGGCCATTCGCAAGGTGAACTACCCTACTTGGCTATCCAACACTATGATGGTGAAAAAGAAGAACGGAAAGTGGAGGGTTTGTGTTGATTTCACCAGCCTGAATAAGGCTTACCCCAAGGATAGTTTTCCATTTCCCAAGATTGACCAGATAGTAGATGCCACTTTAGGGCATGGAAGGATGAGCTTCCTACATACTTATAGGGAATACCACCAGATAGCAATGTATCCCCCCGATGAAGAGAATACTGCATTTATCACCCAAAAGGGCTATACTACTATAGAGTGATGCCCTTCGGACTGAAAAATGCAAGAGCAACCTACCAGAGGTTAATAACCAAAATATTTAGACATCTGATTGGCAAGACAGTAGAAGTATACATTGATGACATGGTCGTGAAGACCAAAGAATCTGATAATCATCTAGCCGACTTAAAGGTAGTTTTTGACATCCTGAGGGCATATCGGCTCTGACTCAATGCTTCGAAATGCACATTTGGAGTCGGGTCTGGTAAGTTCATGGGATACTTGGTTACCAAAAGAGGCATTAAAGCAAGCCCAGATCAAATCAAGGCCATCCTTGACTTGAAAAGCCTGACATCGGCAAAAAAAGTGCAAATGTTGATTGGAAGGGTCGCAGCCCTGAACAGGTTTATAAGCAGAAGTTCAGATAAGTGTAAAACATTTTTAGTTTGTTAAAGAAGGCCACAGATTTTTTGTGGATGGAAGAGTGCGAAGTCGCCTTGGCCGACTTGAAAAAGTACCTGACAATAGCTCCAGTTCTTTCAAATCCAGTACCTGGGGAGGAACTGTTCTTATACTTGGCATTTTTAGAGCACGCAGTGAGTGTAGTGGTAATCAGAGAAGAGAAGAGAGAACAAAGGGCAGTATACTATGTGAGTAAAACCCTAGCAAGCACAGAAACCAGGTACTTACCCCTGAAAAAATTGACACTAGCCTTGGTAATGGCTTCGAAGAAACTGAATCACTACTTCTAGGTCCACAAGACCGTGATACTGACTGAGCATCCTTTGAAGTCCTTGTTGCAACAAGAAGATCTGACAGGCAGGGTATCCAGATGGGCAGTAGTGTTGGGCCAATATGACCTGGAATTTAGGCCTAGAACAACAATTAAAGGCCAAGTTTTGGCCGACTTTGTGGCCGAGTTCGCACCTGGTGCCATCCCACGTCGGACTCCGATGAGCCATGACTTGGGGTGCCTAGGAGGGCAAGAAGAAACCCAGCTGGGGCCAAAGAACCCCACTCAAGCAAAACAGAAGAAAGAAGAAAAACCAAAGCCATGCGACATCTACATCGGCGACTCCTTCTGCCTGTTTTTTAATGGAAGTTCAAACCGTCAAGGAGCGGAGGCAAAGGTAGTGTTAGTATCACAAGACGGGCGAATGTTAGAACAGTCTATTTGTTTGGGGTTCAAGGCTTCAAACAATGAAACAAAGTACGAGGCACTAATCGCAAGGTTGAAGTTAGCAACAGCAATGGAAGCCGATGAGGTGGTGGTCTTTTGTGACTCCCAACTTATTGTGAATTAGGCAACAGGCGAGTACGCAGCCCGAGACGAAAGAATGATAGCCTATGTCAAGGAAGTTGTTAGACTGCTAGCATTGTTCTAGGATCGCCAGCTACAACAGGTTAGCCGAGATGATAATAGCCATGCCGATGCATTGGCTAACCTGGCTACTGCAATGAAATCAGGAGAGGCAAGGACAATAATAGTTGATTATTTGTCAAGCCCAAGTGTGGAACCACTAATCACAGAGTACAAAGCAATGTGTGTGGAGATGGGACCAAGTTGGATGGATGCAATAGTGATGTTCCTTAGGGATGGCAAGTTGCTAGACTACCGAAAAGAGGCACATAAGACCAAATTGAAATCGGCCAGGTTCAGCCTAATAGCAGATGGCCATCTCTACAAGAGATCCTTCATCGGTCCCCTTTTGAGATGTGTGCATCCCTCCCAAGTTGAAGACTTCTTGTATGAAATACATGAAGGAGTATGTAGAAGCCATGCTGGGGGCAGATCACTTGCTCATAGGGCCATTACTCAGCGGTACTGGTGGCCCTACATGTAGAAGGATGCTGAAGCCTACGTCAGAAAGTGCGAGAAGTGTCAAAAGTTTGCACCTTTCATACATCAACCAGCAACAGATTTGAACCCAGTATCCAATCCTTGGCCATTTGCCCAGTGTGGCATGGACCTTGTTGGACAACTGCCCCAAACAACTGGGCAAAAGAAGTTTTTGCTGGTAGCAACTGATTACTTCACAAAGTGGGTAAAAGCTGAAACCCTTGCGAAGATTCGAGATATTGATGTAAAAAACTTCATATAGAAGAACATCATCACCAGGTTTGTGATCCCAAGGGAAATAATAGCAGACAATAGTACACAGTTTGACAGTAAGTTAATCAAAAGCTTTTATACAAAGTACAAAATCAAGAACTACTACTCTACTCCAAGTTTTCCTTAGAGCAATGGTCAAGCAAAAGCATCCAATAAGACTATCTTGGATGGGATCAAAAAGAAGCTGGAAGCAGTAAAGGGAAAATGGGTGGAAGAGTTGCCCAATGTACTCTGGGCGTATCGGACTACGCCGAGAAGATCGACTGGGGAATCTCCATTTGCCATGGCTTATGGCATTAAAGTAGTTATCTCACTGGAAGTCGGCATCCCCAAGATCAGAACCCAGGGAGTAGAAAATAGGACTAATGAGGCATTCCTAGCTCGAGATCTAGACCTACTAGAGGAGAAAAGAGAGAGAGCAGCAATTCAACTGGGGGCATAGCAGCAACAACTTGCTAGAGCTTACAACAAGAAGGTTAATTCAAAAGAGTTTAAGGTTGGGGACCTCGTCTTAAGAAAGGTCATCAGCAACAAGAAGGATTCCAGGGAGGGAAAACTTGGCCCAAATTGGGAAGGGCCTTACAGCATCATCTCGGTTGTCGGTAATGGGGCATATCGGCTTGAAGACACTAAGGGCAAAGAGTTGCCAAGACCCTGGAACACTTGCAACTTGAAGTTTTTTATCATTAGTTTTTTTTTTTTGTTTTTGCGAAGTTTATATCATAATTTTATTAGCTGAAGTAATAATAAAATGTTAGTTTGATTTCTTGAATTAGAAATTTGTGTGATGTTTCTGAATGAAACATGACGAATAACTTAGACTTATTATATGGCAGAGTTAAATTATACTTGCATATAATAGAGTTGAACTAAGTTGGCGATGTTTCCAAATAAAACATGACGAATAACTTCGACTTATTATATGGCAGAGTTGAATTATACTTGCATGTACTAGAGTTGAACTAAGTTGGCGATGTTTCCAAATGAAACATGATGAGTAGCTTAGACTTATTATATAGAAGAATTGAATTACACTTGCATATAATGGAGTTGAACTAAGTTGAATTAATCTAGGTAGGCCATGTCGGCAGAGTTAAACTCGGAACGGAACTAAGTGTGCTTTAGTTGGATTAATAGAGAAACCAAGATTGAACACCTCGTCTAGTCTTTGTTTGAATCTAACTTCGGCGAAAGACTACAAATGCATAATGTGAACTTCAGTGGAACTTGGGTTCACGTTGGAGGGCAGGGAGCTGGAATGATTTGGGACACGTGGATTTTTTTTAGAGGAATTTACAAGTTAGAATTGGCTTAACACTTGTTGAAATTTCAGGAAAATTTACAAGTTGAAGTTAGCCGAGGTAATATTGAAAGAAGTATCCGAGGTACATACTAGCCGAGATTACCAACCAGGTTGCCAAGCTTGGAAAGGATAGAAGGATGAAGTCTTGATAAAAGATAGCAAGTAGAAGTAAAGAAGCAGTACTTGGCTGAATAAGTTTAAAGAAACAAGCACTTGTAAAAATATTTCGAAATGTTTTTAAGTGTTAGCCAATTGTTAGCCGAAAAAAATAGTCAAGGCTCTTATCCGAGGTGATTATACAGTTAAGTTGTGCTTTGAAGACATGCAAAAAATATTCTAAGTATAAAAACATGCATAGAAGAAAAGAAGGCATACATTCAACACTTAGAAGGAAATATAAGACTTGCACTCAGAAGATGGAACTTGTTCACAGACAAAAAGGCACTTCGGCCTGGCAAAGAGACAACTTGTTCGGGTACAAAAAAGGCACATCGGCCGAATTGAAGCTAAAACAATGTTTCAAAAAAAAAGTTACAATTATTACAAAAAGGAAAAAGATTCTAAGTGGACCGTTTTGCATCGGTGATTGGTTATGTGTCAGCCTTCGCAGACAGCTGGGAAAGCTTCTCGGCAGTCTTCTCCACTTTGATCTTGGCATCGATCTCGAGAAGAGTTTGGTCGAGGCTTTTCTCGGCTGCCTGTACCTCGGCTTCTGACTTAGCTCTCTTGGGAGAGGCACTCTTGGAGACCTCGTCCTCCTTATCTTGAGTCAAGTCAAGGAATTTCTCATTCAAAGTGGGGACTTGGCTCTAATAGCGAGCTTGTCTTCATTCGCAGCCTCTTCCTCAGCATCATCCTCCTCGGCATCATCGTCAGATTTTTGTGGAGCCGGAGGGAAAGGCACTTGGAGCTGGTTAATATCACGGAGGTGGGAGTCCATTGGGACAGACATCTTGTTGAGCGTCGCCGTCCAGCTAAGGTAATAACCTCAATTGCAAGCCAGGTTAACTTGCCCTTTGTACTGATCGCGGAAGACCGCTTGCCCTTCTTCGAAAGCCTTTTCATCGGTCGCCTTGACCTCAACATCCTTTGAGTCAATGGCCTCTTGGAACTTGGCCTCTAATTCAGCTGCCTTAGCTTTGGCAGCCTCAAGATCGACTTTAGCGGCTTCGGCTTCAGCCTTGGCCATTTTTGCTTTCTCTTCGGCTTGGTTCTGAGCAGCCCTGGAAGCTTTGGCTTGATCCAACAGAGCTCTATTATTGGCTTCGGCATAATTGAGCGACGACAGGAGTTTGGCAGCTTCTTGAGTTTTCTTTGCCAGCTCCTTCCTTGTCATCTCTGTCTTGACCGCGTATGAATGCGTGTGCTGGATAGCCTACAAGGATTGAAACAGATTATGAAGAATTTGACTAAGTGTTGAAAAACTGTAAAAGAGTAAATAAGGAGGCTTACCAAGACTGAGTGCTGCATCATCAGGCCGAAGTTCTCATACTCATAGAGGTTGGCCACTTGATTCAAATCTTCTGGTAGGAGCACAGCCGTTGACAAGGCAGCGTCGACCTCCAAGTCCTGGGTCGCGCTATCACCAGCTATCAAAGGCCTGTCCCTTACCATGACCTCGGGCACCCAGATCATGCTACAGGGAAAGCTACTACTACCTTCAAGGTGGTTAGATCTGGGCTTCTTTGGCAGAGGGGCGTCGGACGATAAGGCCTCGACTGGCCTCTTGTTGGCAGCAGGAGTATTCTTTTCAAACTTAGCTAGTTTTGAGATTGGTACAATGTCCTCAGAATCAACCTGAGTCACTGTAGCCTTAGCCTTAGCCTTCTTGACTCTCTTAGGCTTTAGCTCGGATTGAGAGGGAGAAGAGGAGGACTGAACAGTCACTACCCGAGGGATATTGGCTAGAAGGTCCTCAACGACGGCTGGTTTGCAGCCCATTTCATCAGCAGTGGCAGCAAGTGTAACTTTGGTGCCGAAGTGAATGGCAGGAAGGGCGATGGGAGGATTGGCTGGATCGTAGGCCAACGTCTCAAGATCTTGTCGTTAGCAGCTACGAGTTCGGCCTGCTGGTACATTTGGCAGAGCACTACGTCAGCGTCGGCGCTGAGATGGTGGGATTAGTTGAGTTGGAGCAAAAGTGGAGGGTTATTCTACTGGGTCTAATGAAGAGGCCTGATCTGGCCTTGGCGATGAAGCAACTGTTGGAGTTGTTGCTGATGGGGAGTCTTGCTTCGGTGTGGGATGTCGGGTAGCACAGACCTGTAGGTCAAGATATAATTAAGCAGCAAAGGGGCTTTACGTTTATTAATATCCAAACCTAAAAGCCTTTTTAGATTGGGGCTGGGAAAGAAGGTTTGCCAAAAATCCTTTGCTGGCTAGGGAAGAGCTGCAAAAAGAAGTGAGAAGAAGAACATTACAAAAAATAGATATATACTGACAAATCCTAGCCGAAATATGATTAAAAGAGTAACTCAGCTCTTACCATCACCCTCTTTAAACACCGATCGGCGCAGAGGATAGAGACAAAGGTTGTCATCAGGTGTAAATTTCCAGTTGCCTAAGACAATGAAGTAATCATCTCCAGCACCCTTGTTAGAGTCTGGGAGGTCGACTGTTAGTTTGTAGGTAGTGGACCTAGGCTTGAGGTAGTATATGTAGCCTTTTTCAGACTTAAGGCCACACATGGTATAGTAGAAATGGATGTCAACTAAAGTGATCCTAGCTTTCTTTCGGTGTGCTAGTTCAATTATGCCATTGATGACCCTATATGAGTTTATGGCAAGTTGCATGGGGTTAAGTTTTTAATAGTGGAGAATTTCACGAAAGAGAGTATCAAGGGGAAACCAAAGTTCACATTCAATAAAGGCAACCACTGGGAAGGGTATGGAGTCTCCATCTGGCATAATAGAGTCCTCCTCCCCAGCCAACCTAATCTAGATGTCGGCTGGGATAGAAAACTCTCTCCTAAAGTGCTCGAGTTTTTCTGGGGTATCTACCCTCCACCTAAACATACCCATTATCTCAGCTTAGAGTGTTTTGGGGTGAATGTCAGAGAGAAGAAAATAGTAGGGATTGAGAACCTCGGCTAAAACCTAAACTAGAATTGGAGCGAGGGTTTTTGAAGATCTAGGGGGAATTTGTTTCAATTTTCCTAAAGAATGTAACTTGTATCAAATCCCAAACCTAAGTCTATATGGAAATAAGAATCAAAGGCAAGAATCTGGAAACAAATCAAAGAAAAACAAAAAAGAACATGATTCAGAATCAAGAAAGCAACATTTTTCAAGAAACACTGAGTAGGTGTGTGTGGATGTGCAAAAGCCAAGAATAGTGGCAAAATTGTTAAAGCTTCAAATTTATGAGCACTACGTACGTATGTGTGAGAATCACGAACAATGTGAATAGACACAAGGATATATTGAACAGTACGAATCACAGACAAACACGAGATTCAAAATACAGGGAAGATTCAAGAACAAAAACTGATTTGCAATGGCAGCGAACAACATGTAAATAGGTAACAAATTTGAACCAAATCAAAGGAATAATGAAAGACTGAACTTAAAGAGGAAAGAAATTGTGAACTTACCAAATGAAATAAGCGCTGATATGGAGATCGCTGGAGTCAAACGGCGTGAATGGCCATAAACAGATGATGAAAAGGTTGCCGGAGAAGGTAATCAGAGCAAGTGCAGAGCTTCGAAGGTATGAAAATGGCAGAATCTAGAGAGCAAAATTTGACCACAAGAGAAAGAAATCAAATTTTGTGGAAGTGAAGAGGCAAAGAGAGAGAGAAGAGTTTTGTTAAAACTCGAAAATACGACAAACCATAATGAAATGCCTTGGACGACGTGCTTGTCAGGCAGCGTGTGCAGAAGTGACGCGACCTAATAGTGTGTGTTAGGTACGAACCAATGAGAAAGGGACGCGTGAGATACTCTTCATGTTCTAGAACAAGGAAGGGTCTCAGTTAGGATAAGGATAAGGCCCATGAAGAGTTTATCCCTATCTAGCTGAGAGTCCGGGATGAGCATTGAGCCTGAGTCCACTAAAGTGAGGCTTCTAAAGGAATCAGGTCACTGCTAGTTATAAAAGTAAGTCACCCTCGTGGGTCTAAGGTAAGTTCTTTCTTGTGAGTTTAAGCACAATTTGCTATCTTTGAGAGATATTGATTACTGACTTGATCGTCGGAGTGCCCCCGGGTGGACGAACCACCACCGGATTCTTATCTTCTTGTGCAAGTTGTTGGGCTTAATCTATTCTGCCGGTGCTCTCCAGCTGTGTTCCCCTTCTTGGTTGTGTGGTCTGAAATCAACACCCACAATTTTATTTCTAGATTTTTAGTGTGATTTGCATGCTAATTGCTTTCTAATTTTTAGTTTAATTTACTTGCTAATTGCATCTAGTGTTTTAGAATTATTTACACGTTTATTGCTTGTAGTAATTTCATATAACTCTTGCCTATTAAATTTTAATTTAACATTTGGGAGTTATAAGTTTATTTTTGTAACTTGTCTAGCACTTTAAATTTTTACTTAATTTTTCTATTAAATAGATTGCTAGAAGGTTTAAATTAATTTATTGCTTTTATAGTTTCTTTCAAGTATTTGTTTTGTATTTTGTTGTGTTTTTCTGCTAACTTTCTTAACAGAAGTACCTATGCGAAAGAAAATGAAAAAAAAAAAAAACCAAATGAATAGAATTTGGGACTATAAAACTAAAAATTTTGACTACTAACCCTTTTTGTTGAACAGAAATACCTAAGCGTGGAAATTAATTTTGGACCAAAAAGAGTCCTTATTTGGATTTTTTGCTTGAGTTCTAGTAGTGGTTAAATTACCAATTTTTATTGAAGCAAGTTTGTTTACTTGTAATGTTAGAATCATTTTATTTGCTTGTAATTTGGTTAGAAATTTTTTAATTGCTTGTAAAGTTTTGAAACTTGGTTTGTTTTAACCTAATTTATTCCCTAGAGAACTTAATTCTAAATTTGTTTCCCTTGGATTAGGAGTCAACATGCTCTTGAAAATTTTGTCAAAGATTAACTGATTCTTAAGTAGGACCAATGTGAAACCTCCAGACTTCCTGGAAAATTTCTTGACCATGTCTCATTCTAGGATAAGTGGTGAGATTAGTTTTGAATTAAATTTTAGACTTAGGGATTTTCTAGTGTTAAGTTTAGTTTCTAGAAACACAAAATAGCGAAATTCTGTTGTATTTTTTAGAAATGGCAACTGCGACTAATGTTTATGCTGCTGCTAATGTTGGGGAGGAGTAGAACCCCGGGTCAACTAGCTTACCAACCCCTACAGTGACCCCTATGGTCAATTCTATTGCTGTGACTTCTATGGTCAATCCTGTTGCTACTCCTGCTGTTTCAGGGGGACCGCTCAACCATCATTAGTGCCCAGAGAAGTTCATTAGAGTGAATTTCAAGAGATGGCAGCAAAATATGCTTTTCTACCTGATTACTCTTAGCCTTGCAAGGTTTGTGAGTAAGGATCCACCAGTCGTGGAAGAGAATGAGCAAGACAAGCGGAAGCTCATGGCTCTAGATGCTTAAAAGCAATGAACCTCCTTTGCGGAAACTATGCCCTGAATGGTTTGGCAAATACACTGTTCAACGTGTTTTATGCCAAGAAGTCGGCAAAGGAGCTGTGGGATGCTTTGTACAAGAAGTACAAAACCGAGGATGCTGGGACAAAGAAATTTGTTGTCGGCTTGTTTTTGGATTTCAAAATGGTGGACTCTAAAATCATCATTAGCCTAGTCCAAGATTTCTAAGTAATTCTACACGAGATTCATGCAGAGAGAATGTTGTTGAGTGAATCATTTCAGATAGCTGCTTTGATTGAGAAGCTACCTAATGGCTAGAAAGACTTCAAGAATTATTTGAAGCACAAGTGAAAGGAGATGACAGTCAAAGAGCTCATTGTCTGGTTTCGTATTGAGCAAGACAACAAAAAGAAGGGAGAAATACCTCCACTGTGAAAGCAAACATGGTTGAGCATAGCCAGTCCTTAAGGGTTAAGAATAAACTGGGGGCTAGAGGTGGTGTCTCCAAGAGTCTAGTCTATAAGCCACAGGAACCTACTTATAAGTTCAATGGAAAGTACTTTAACTATGGAAGTGATGGGCACGGGGAGATTGATTGCTGCAAGAAGAAGAAGCCTTACAAGAAAAACCCTTCACAGAACAAAAGCCAAGCTCACATGGCTGAAATAGAGGATCTATCACAAGATGTTGATGACATGCATCTTTCCGCTGTCGTCTCCGATGTGAATATGGTGGGGTCCAACTTGAAGGAATGGTAGGTGGACACTAGGGCCACTTGCCACATCTGTGCTAAGAAAAAGATATTCACAACTTTCGAACCAGTTTCAAATCGTGAGACGTTGTTCATAGGGAATTCCACAACCTCAACTGTTGAGGGGAAAGGCAAGGTAGTCTTGAAGATGACTTTAGGAAAAAAGCCGACTCTAAACGATGTCCAATTTGTGCAGGATATTTGTAAGAAACTTGTCTTGAAGTCTCTTCTAAGCAAGCATGGCTTCCGCATGGCGTTTGAATCCAATAAGGTCACGTTGACCAAAAGCGGAGTTTATGTGGGGAAGGGGTATATGCCCGGTGATATCTTTAAGCTCAATGTAATGACTATTATCCCAAAAATGAATAAGAAAACTTCTTCTTCTTCTTATATACTTGAGTCCCCTAAATTGTGGCATGGTAGACTAAGTCATGTGAATTTTGACTCTATGCGTAGATTAATCAAGTTAGATCACATACCATCTTTCAAGATTAATCCAAATCACAAGTGTGAAACTTGTGTAGAAGCAAAATTGACAAGGATTTCATTTCATTATGTTGAAAGAAGTACCGACCTTTTAGATTTAGTGCACAGTGATGTTTGTGACTTGAAAGTCGTACAATCACATGGTGGGAACAAATACTTCATCACTATGACATCTTGTTCCAGGTGACCGCTCGAGCGAAGAAAGTGTCGCTCGAGCAGAGAATTTTTATAGGCATGACCGCTTGAGCGAAGGAATCGTCACTCGAGCTCTGAATGTGAGGTCCCAGTAGTTTCACTGTAGCTCTGCAAAACTTCTAGGACTCCTCATTTTTCGCTCGAGTAGTGGAATTATCGCTTAAGCGATCCCTTCATAATTATGCTGTTTGCTCGAGCGAAGGAAGTTGTGCTCGAGCGGTCTGCGCGATTTCAGCACTTTAAAAAGTACATTTCTAGATCATTCTTTTCACTTTTCCTTTTTCTCTTCCTCCCTCCTACCCTAAGTCCGAAAACCCTAGGTTTTTCACTCTAAAATACCTCTCATTCCTACAAGATCTAGCTTAAATTGCTTGCAAGGGGTGAAGTACATGTGAAGAACATCATTTCTACCGATTGGATTTTTGTTTGGTGAAAAGCTCATCAAGAAGCTTGGTTCTTGTGCTCATAGCTTGAGGTAGGGTTACATTTAACCTAGTATTTCTTTTTTTTTTTTTGAAGAAGTTTATATGGTATCATGTGACTTTAAGGTTTGATTAAATGATTAAAATGGATTAAACTTTGTATTTAACAAAAAATGACATTTTACTCAATTTTCATTACAATTTCATCTAGTTTTACACAAATGAGGAACATTGATGTTGAGAATTTATATCTATATAAAGATATAGAGAAAGCCCTAAATTTGACCAAAACCCTAATTTATAATTGAGTAGAAAATAGTATTTAGATTGGAATTTTCTTAAAGTCTTGGAATATTGTGAATAATAAAAGGTGAAAGATGTGGATATTGTTGTGATAACGAAATTGTGGCTTGGGAATTGATTCATCTTGAATGTTGTGATTGTATTTCCCTTCGTACAGTGTTGAATATTTGGGATTGAATGAAAGTTTGGTAAATTGAGCATGAGTCCGTGTTGAAAGTTTGGTAAAGTTTGATGTGGTTGTGTGTGTTAGTATCCACGCGGGGAGTTAAGGTGCCCAATTGCCCTATCTGAGCTTCTCGCCGGAGGAATGTGGGAAAATGTTTTTGGTGTGTCCACTAGTCTTGCTATATTGTAGTTGGTAAAAGTGAAAAAAATGGATGATTTTGGGTGCCCACGTCCTGCTATATAATAGTCAGTAAATGTAGGAATGGTTTTTAAATAAAAATGACTTGTATTTTTTATTCAGACTCTCATGAAGGACTTATGGTATGTTTTTCCTTTCTGATATGATGATGATTGGTGTGAGATGGAAATGTGATTATCCAACTGTGCAATCGTTTATATAAGTAACCATGTTTGTATATATATTTTAATTACTTGTCTTGTCTCAATGGTGTCGTGGGCTTATTCAATGGATTAAATACTTTGTTAAATGTATTCCTACTGGGCATATAGCTCATCCCTATTTAAATTTTTAGGACATGATGATGTACTACCACAATGATGATTTGAAGTAAGCGGTTGCTCAGTTGGGATTGATAGCCTGAGGACACTTTACTACCAAGACTTAGAGTGTTGTATCAAGACTTTTAAATTTATTTTGTTGTTGTCTTGTATGCCCTTAAGGCTTTTCCCCTTTGTAATGTCATCTAGTTCATTGAACTTGGAGATGAGTACAAAGTATCTTGGAAATGTAAACTTGAAATTGTAATTTCTTAAATCTTAGTCCAATGAGAAAGATGATTTTTGGTATTTTGCTATGCATGTTGTGGGGTATTCATGTAAGAATTGGCAGGGCGTTACAATCACTTTTGTTGATGATTTCAATAAATATTGTTATTTTTATTTTCTTAAAAACAAAGATGAGGCAATTGATAAATTTATTCTTTTTAAGAATAAAGTTGAGAATAAACTAAGCGGAAAGATCAAGGCTTTAAGAAGTGATCGTGGTGGAGAATATGAATTGTCATTTATTAAGAGTTGTGCTCATTCTGAAATTATCCACCAAACTGCGCCTTATTCTCCTCAGTCAAATGGTGTTGCTAAGCTAAAAAATAGGATGGTGAAGGAAATGATGAATGCAATGTTGATAAGTTCTGGGTTGCCACAGAACTTGTGGGGGGAAGTGATTTTCTCCACAAATTACATTCTAAATAAAATACCTCAGAAAAAAGTGGACAAGACTCCATATGAATTGTGGAAAGGCGCAAGCCTTCTTTTAATTTCTTACGAATGTGGGAGTGTTTTGCAAAAGTGGCGGTACTTACACCCAAGGAGGTTATGATAGGTCCGAAAACTATAGATTGTATATGCATTTGTTATGAATAGAATAGTAGTGCATATAGGTTTCTTGTGCACAAATCTAATATTTCAAATATACACAAGAATACCATAATAGAGTCAAGGAATGCATCCTTCTTTGAGGAGAGGATCAAAGTTCTGAGAAGGAACTTGAAAATTATCCTAGTGATAGTGATCTAGATAAGGAGGTAGATAAGCCAAGAAAGAGTAAAAGGGTTAGGACTTTCAAGTCCTTTGGTCCGGACTTCTTGACCTATATATTAGAGGGAGAACCTCGAACTTTCCATGAAGCTGTGACTTCACCTGAAAGTCTTTTGTGGAAAAAAGCAATTAAGAGTGAGATTGACTCCATCTTACAAAACCACACCTGGGAGTTGGTTGATCTACCCCCAGGTAGTAAGGCCTTGGGGAGTAAGTGGATCTTTAGAAGAAAGATAAAAAGTGGATGAGTCAATTGATAAGTATAAAACTAGGCTAGTTATTAAAGGATACAGGCAACGAGAAGGCCTGAATTATTTTGATACGTATTCACCAGTGACAAGGATTACATTCATTTGCATGGTGATTGCGATAGCAGCTTTCCGTGATCTAGAGATACATCATATGGATGTAAAGACAACTTTCTTAAATGAAGATTTAGATGAGGAAATCCACATAGAGAAACCCGAGGGATTTTTTACTCTAGGGAAAAATAAGAAAGTCTGTAAGCTTGTCAAGTCATTGTATGGTTTGAAGTAAACTCCCAAACAATGGCATAAGAAGTTTGACAACGCTATGTTGTCAAATGCATTTAGAATCAATGAGTGTGGCAAATGTGTATATGTCAAAGACACTAACAGATGTTATGTCATTTTGTGTCTATATATTGATGACATACTCATTGTTGATAGTAATGATGAGATGATTAGAACTACCAAGAGATTGTTAAACTCTAAGTTTGACATAAAAGATATGGGCCTTGCAGATGTGATTTTGGGTATTAAGATTACCAAAATATCTAGTGGTATTGTATTTTCTCAATTTCATTATGTTGAGAAGATACTTGAGAAATTTGATAAGTCAAATACAAGTATGTCAAGGACACCAGTAGACTTGAGTCTACACTTGATCAACAATAATGTTGAGAGTGTCTCTCAACTAGAATATTCATGGATCATTATAAGTTTAATGCATCTGATGAATTGTACATGGCCGGATATAGCCTACTCTATTAGCAGGCTTACACTACTACAAAAACAGTTAAAGATCACACTTTGATAAATGAAAATATCTCACTTTTATTGGAAATATGATAAAAAAAAATTAGATTGATATTTTAATCACACTTGATTTGATTAAGTGTGATAATATTTATTTTTTATCACACTTTTCAATTAAGTGTGATTATATTTATACATTTTTTAATCACACTTTTTAATTAACATGTGATATATTTATTTTTTATGTCACTTTTCAATTAAGTATCATTATATATATATATATATATATATATTTTAATCACACTTTCTAATTAAGTGTGATTATATAAAAAAAAACAATATAAATGTGATTATATATATATTTGAATATTTTTTTTATATATAAAAATATATCCCAAAATTGGCACATTTTCCTCTTCCACTACTCTAGCAGGCACGACTTCTTCCAAAGAAGATTCAAAATTTCCAAACATATCAGACTCTTCCTTTTCGAACTCGTTTTGCCTCTCTTTCTGATTCCTTAGCCCTAATTCGGTTTGCAGCTCCAAAATCACCATTGTTACTCACTCAACATCGTCTTCATCTCTGTTGAATCTTCAAACGTCTGGTGAGTTCTATCCTCTTTTTTTTTTTTTATGCCCCTTTCGTATATCATTCACAAGATATATTTGTATATGTTTATGATTATGATTATTATTAGTGGAATTATATAAATATAGCGTTTCATTCAGAATGAGGGTTTTGGGTGGAAATGTTGATACTGTATTTGTGTTTTGTAAATCAAAGTTGGAATGCAATTTTTTTTTTTTTATACTGTATGTGGATTTACAATTTCTTATGTTGATACTGTATCTGTATCTATATGTGTGGAAGATGTGGTCTAGGGTTGATGAAATGATGGGGATTGTAGTGGCTTGCGCTACAAAATAGGTGGTTTGTTTGATTGGTGGGTAGGTTTCGATTTTAAGGAAATGGTAAAATTTAGAGTACCTTCAAATACAATTCTTCTACGTTTTATTATTTAGTACATGATTGGGTAAAGATTTTGTTGATGGTTGGTACGCTTAACAGAGAGTGGAGAAGTCTATAATAATGGTAGCTAGCATTCCTCTTCTTTATTATTTTTTTGGAGGAAACAGAGTGTGTAGTTAGGTTAATAATAGGATTCTATGATTCTTTTTGTGTGTAATGATGGTACAAATGTTAAAGAATGATCAATGATAGCAACAAAATTGATTTCTAATTAACCTTTTCAGCCATGAGTCGTGTTATGTACAATTAATCTAACTACGCCCCATGTTGCTTTTGTTGTTGCTACTGCACTTAGTGATGTTGCACTTAGTTGCTGCTGCTTTTTGTTGGTTTTTATTTTGTTTAGAACGCTTTTTTACTGTTGCTTTTTGTTTTGTTTTGTTTTGTTTTGTTTAGAACACTTTTTGTTTATCATATTATGTTATGTAAATCCCATTCTATCAATTCCACTAGTCAACCACCCGATTATATGATTTGGGAACAAAGCAAAGGCATCATTAATGCCATAAAAAACAAAATTTGATTACAAATGTTGTATATGACCAGGCATGGCCCTGAGGGCAAGAAAGAGAGGCCTGCGTCCCAGATATAATTTTGTGTATTAGATATTTAAAAAAAAAAGGCCCAAATACTATAGGCCCAATTGAAGAGAAGAGAAACAAGGTCGCGTTCATATTTTGTGTCCAAATTCATGTTTTGTGTCTACCAATACCAAGCCATGTTCTGAAGCGACACGTTGCAATACATAACAACCAGTAAACAGACTAACATAAGTTACAGAAGTTTGTTCAGCACCAGTACCCCCATAAGGGTACAATGTAAGCAAATGAGTCCTTACCTGTAGTGACTACTAAACTTTCAGTTGTACATGCTTCCCAATGGCTAAAGTCCATGACTAGTGATAACCACAAACAAACAAGTCAACCATGCATTTAAAGGTTTTGAAAAGATAAACTAAGAATATGTCCACCTTTAGTTAAAAAGCAGTGTCATGTGTGGTGATAAATGTATTAAAAACAAAATTCTTATTTAACTATCACATAGAACTGAATGAAGAGTAATGGGGAAGGATAGAGGCTAAGAATCTAGGGAACATTTCAAGCATCATTCCTTATTTTTTTTTAATTTCTTTTCAAAGCCTACTCAAGTGGAACATCACTTTTTTGATCTTTTTGTTCTAATGGCCCATTGAAACAGAATTGATGCTAGTAGTCAAAATACTAATTTAAAAATTTCCAATATTGATTGATGTGGTCCAGTAATTGTCTTACAATCTTTTACACTACAATGGAAGCATTTATAAAGCAAGAAAAGATAAATCCCATCACTTGCCCATATTCAAATAAGCTTAATGCTTTCCTACTTGCTTTATCATAATCAGCTTGAGTCATCAGCCCACGTTGAACAATCTAAAGGCAAAATCAATCATAAGAAAACACGTAGCACATAGTGACAATAGATCAAAACGACATCCAAAAAGATTTGCTGAAATTCCCTGACAAGCAAATATTCATGTTTTAAGTCAAAAAAATGGTTATTCATCTTCAATTCTTGACCTTTCGAATTTTTTGGGTCATGAATGGTTAGGGAGTAATTATAAATCTACATATACAAAATAACAAAAAATTTAGATGTAATGATTTCTTCATGTCTTAATACATGAAAGTAAATTTTTGTTTATAATTTTAATGATTATATGTGCAAGTAAATTTTTTTTTGGCTACAAACAAATAAAAAAGTTGTTGTAACTTATAGTTTTATCCATGGACTTTTTCTTTTTTCAATGTAAGAGCAGCCCCATTTTCGAAGTTCACCTTGGGCCTCCTAAATCTCAGGGCTGGCCCTGTATATGACAATAGAACCAGAAGAAAAGAAAAAGGCAAGGTAGGTGAAATGAAAAGGCATAGTTCAATCTCAATCTTATGGCAATGATAGATAGGAAAAGTAAATCTAGAAGCCAGAATGACTCCCAAATCCATCAAACCAGTTTGCGTGCTGAGTTTAGGCTTTATAAATCATTCAAAACTGTAACTCTCTTCCTTCTAAAATCT
This sequence comes from Camellia japonica, assembly GCA_030407325.1. NCBI lineage: Eukaryota > Viridiplantae > Streptophyta > Magnoliopsida > Ericales > Theaceae > Camellia > Camellia japonica. The sequence continues at coordinate 18,550,925 of JAPPVO010000013.1, forward strand.
TCTCAGAGACCTATTAAAGTAAAACAAAATGAGAAATCAAATCAGTGTGTTTGAGGAATGCATATGAAATGGAAGTAGATGTAAGAATATAAGTAGAGAAATGACTGTAGCAATATCAAGTCATGAGGCAAGAACAGAGAAGCAAACAAGGAGCTTTCAAAGATTGTAAAAATAAATGAATATCAAGCAGTTTCCTATATCAGATAAGACAAATGATCCTATATGAGATGTTCATGAGATGTAAAAAAAAAAAAGAACTTCAATATAGAGAACACATTACTTGATTTAATAACGAAGGTGAAATACCAAGTTTTCAATTAACTATCCTTTCTACCATGCTTTTGTATCTTACCCCTCTCAAAATTTATGCACAGGACAGTGAGGAAAGACCGGTTCTTTCCCTGATTGGACTGCTTCGATAAAAGCACCATATGAGTAAGTTTAGGTGGAACAAATGTGATGTCTCCATCTTTAGTCGAGAACAATTAGATCATAATGAAAAATAAATAAATAAAGCAAAATGAGACAAATAAAAGTGTAATTTCTCAGCAACACCCAAAACAAAAGACAACAAAGTAACAAACCACAAAGGGTTAAGTTTCTTTGGAAAGTCACATCCCAAGAAGAGTAGCCTCCCCAAAACATTGAGATTTACCTCCCCAAAACACCAAAACACCAAGCAACAGGAGGCAGGTAACAGTAGATAACAGCAGGTAACAGCATGTAACAGCAGACCATTAAGCAACAACAAAACACCAAGCAACAGAAGCAGGCAGCCAGCAGTATACATCAGCAAGCATGCAGCAGCAGCAACACAGCAAGTAGCCTGCCTACTCCAACCTCCCAAGTTTCTCTTACTTAAGGTATGATATTGTCCACAATCTCATTCAGCTCTTGTTCTGCTGTTAAGTGCGTCTACCTCTGTATCTGTGTACTACTCTGGGGTATCTGTGTTCTGTTATGCTATTCTGGTGTATCTGTTGTTACCTTGGTGCTTGTTCTACTGCATCTGCTAATCTGGTGTATCTGTCTTGGTGTTATTTGTTTCTGATGCTTTTGATAATCTGGTGTCTCTCTGCTGTTACCTGGGTGTTTCTTCTAGTGTATTTGCTCTGGTGCTGCTTGTTCTGCTCTAGGGTATCTGTGCTGCTAGCACTGCTGTCTCAATAGCTATATGCTCTAGGGTATATGTGATGATGTTGCTGCTAGCTCTGCTGTACTGTATCTGTTGGTCCCTCACCAACAAATTCTAGGTTTAGTGTTGTCATATAATTATGTGAGCTGCTTAGTGCTAATCTAGTTGGGATTGGGCGGTTTCACTATGATGGCTTTTGCATCATTCCCCCTCACCTCCTCCCCCATCCCTCCTTTATTCTAATGTTTCTTCCTTTCTTGAAAGGTTTTTCTCATCAATAAAGTTTTTGGTTGATCCAAAAAAAGAAAAAAGAAAAAGTAGCTTGCCAAACTTCAAGTAGCCTACAAACAGTATGTATCAACAAGTATGGTGTAGAGCTGTTTTGCTGCTACTACTATTGCTGCTGCAATATATGTATGTAGTTAGAACTGTAGTTTAGTTAGATGGTTATGCAATATATGTATGTATGTTCATGTACTCTGTATAGAACTCATTCAAGAGATATATTTCTTCATTCTATGAATTGCTTTATGGTTTCAAAGAAATTCTTCTTTTCTTAATTGCCACTACATATTAGGGCATCCCTCATCTCAGAAGCAACATCACCTTGCTAAGAATGAAGAAACTTTCTTTTAATAAACATTGTAAAAGTATGTGCACTCACTGTTATGTGTCTAAGAGTGAGTCACTGACTCTCCTTTAGCTTGTCTAATTCTACTTACAATAAATCTCTTGCCCTCATTCACACAGATATTTGGGTCCTTTATCACCTTCTATGATAGGTTACAAGTAGCATGTCATTTTTGTTGATGAAATTAGTAAGTTCACTTTGTTATTGTTGCTTTTTCTGCTGTTGTTGCTGCACTTAGTTGTTACTCCTCTTAGATGTGAAACATTCAACGTAAATGATAGTATTAAATAATGAATGCCTAGATTGTTTAGATTTTATGGAATTATTTTTTTTCCTTTTTTTTTGAATTTGCAATCATTCGTAGATCAAACAAATTATTTGTTACAAGATCCTGTATTTTTTTTTATTATTTATTTTTGTTATAAGTTTGCTTGAGGCATTTGATGTTCTATCAAAGGAATTGTGCCTTCTTAATGGCATTCCTTTGAGGTTATCAACTATGTAGCCTCTAGTTTATTGTTTTATATTCTAATTTCTTTGTTGATATAGGTATTCAAAAATACATTTAAAATGGAAAAATCTTAGATGTTCAAGGATAGAAAATCAAAAGACTATAAGAATGGAGTTGAACAATTTCTTAATTTTGTTATGATACATGCAAGTGATCTTCAATCCATACGTTGTCCTTGTAGAGTCTGTGGAAACTTGAGAAGCCAACCTATTCGAGAGATTAGAAATCATCTCTTTTTCAATGGTATTGACCAAAGTTATATACCACATGGATATGGCATGAAGAAGCAGTCACCAGCGAGGCATCACCATGTTTAAATGAACAAGATTTTTCCCAACAACAATTTGACATGTCTCCCATAGACAATGTAACTAAAACAATAGAAATGGTTCGAGATGCATACGATCATTGCACGGTTGATCCTGAAGTGTTTAAGAAATTACTTGAAGATGCGGAAAACCATTGTATCCGGGTTGCACAAAGTTTACCAAGTTATCTTCATTGGTTAAGCTGTATAACTTCAAAACTATGAATAGCCTATCTCACACTGGATTTTCAAATCTACTGACGTTGTTGGGTGATATGCTGCCAATGAACAATGAAATACCATCATTTATGTATGAAGCTGGGAAAACGTTTGCTGCATTAGGAATGGGATATGAGAAAATACATGCATGTCCATATAATTGCATACTATATAGAAAGGAGTACAAAGATGCAACTTCATGTCCTACATGTGGTACACCAAGATGGAAATTGAAGATGAATTCCACTGAAATAAGAAAGGATAGGATTGCAAAAGTTTTACGGTATTTTCCACCTATCCCAAGGTTTCAAAGGATGTTCCAATCAGCAAAAATAACGAAGGATTTGACATGGCATGCTCACGAAAGAGATTTTGATGGCACAATGTGTCACCCTGCGAATTCTCCATCTTGGAAGTTAGTAGACCACAAGTGGCCAAATTTCACTGCAGAGCCAAGAAACCTTCAATTAGTTATTTCTGTAGATGGAATAAATCCACACAGTTCCCTTAGCAGTAGGTATAGTTGTTGGCCAGTTATAATGATTATATATAATCTTCCACTGTGGTTATGTATGAAGAGGAAATTTATGATGTTATCATTGTTAATATTAGGTCCACAATAACCTGGTAATGACATTGATGTTTACTTGGCACCACTAATTGATGATTTGAAAATGTTGTGGGAGGTAGATGTTGAAGCTTATGATGCTTATAAAGAAGAACGCTTCAGGCTGAAGGCTATATTGTTGCGGACAATTAGCGACTTTCCAGCATTAGGCAATTTGAGCGGTTGTACTGTAAATGGATATTATGCATGTCCAATTTGTAGTGAAGGAACATGTTCTCATAGATTAAAATATGGTAAAAAGAACACATATGCTGGCCACAAGAAATTTCTTCCGTGCTACCATCCATATCAGAGGCAAAAAAAGGCTTTTAATGATAAGGAAGAGTTTGGATTAGATCCAATACCATTAAGTGGGGAGGAGATATTAAATAAGGTTGAAGGGCTTGTAACCATATGGGGAAAAAGAAACAAAAAAGCATTAGATATTAGTGGTACAAAATGTTGGAAGAAGAAATCATTATTCTTTGATCTTAAATATTGGAAGTACTTACATGTTCGACATAATTTGGATGTTATGCATATTGAGAAGAATGTGTGTGAGAGCCTCATTGGTACGTTACTTAATATTCCAGCAAAAACAAAGGATGGAATTAATTCTCGCCTTGATCTTGTAGAAATAGGTTTGGGTGAAGAATTGGCACCACAAATTGGGAAGAAGCGAACATACTTGCCTCCAGCATGTTACACATTGTCTAAGGAGGAGAAAAGAAGAGTATGTACAACATTATTGGAACTGAAGGTTCCAGAAGGATGCTTTTCAAATTTGGGAACTCGTGTATCAATACAAGATTTGAAACTTTATGGTCTAAAATCACATGATTGTCATGTATTGATACAACAGTTACTACCTGTGGCAATGTGATCTGTGTTACCTAAGCATGTGAGACATGCCATTATCAGGTTATGTTTCTTTTCAATGCTATATGTAGCAAAGTGGTGGATGTGGAAAAGTTGGATGAGATTCAAAAAGATCTTGTGGTCACATTATGTTTGCTTGAAAAGTACTTTCCACATTCGTTCTTGGATATCATGGTGCATTTGACAATGCATCTTGTTAGAGAAGTTCAACTTTGTGGATTAGTTCACTTTAGATGGATGTACCAATTTGAGTGGTTGATGAAGATCTTAAAGGGTTATGTTCGTAATCGTAATTGTCCTGAAGGTTGCATTGCTGAAAGTAATATTGTAGAAGAAGCTATTGAGTTCTGCACAAAGTACTTATCTGGAGTGGATGCAATCGGGATTCCTTCTAATAGAAACATGATAATTGATGATGATGATGATGATAGAAATTGGATGGCCTTTATCAAGTAGTTATGTTGTTACTGTTGATCGTAATGAATGGGAGCAAGCACATCGTTATGTGTTAGAAAATACATATGACATTCAACCATACATTGAGTAAGAATATTTCATGTACATTTTTTTTACAATTGTATTCTCACAAGTTAGAGATTTATCTCATAATATATTGCTTTATTCATGATTTGATAGAGAGCATATGGCTTGGTTGAAGCTAAAATATCATCGGTAATCACAAAGTCAAAAATGGCTATAAATTGAGCATAATAAAACATTTATGTATTGGCTTCGTGAAAAGGTATTGAGGTAATTCAACGTTTATCTTTTTCTAATACCGAATATTATTAAGAAAAAATTAGCTAACTATTCAACCATTAACAAGTCTCAAAGGACTTAAGTGGCCAAAATAATATCTCAGATAACCTGAAGTGGATAACACAAGGACCTCGATTGGATGTTATAAAATACCCAGGCTATATCATTAATAGTTTCCGTTATCACACAAAACATCGAGATAACTCACAAGTCAACCAAAACAGTGAAGTTAGTTTAGTGGCAATAACAATGCAAGTGACAAGTTACAAGGATAAGAACCCAGGTTTTATGGATATGAGTTACTATAGAGTTATACTGAGATATGGCAACTTGATTACAATATGTTCAAGATTCGATATTTAAGTGTGATTGGGTTGACTACACAAAGGGAATTAGAGTAGATAAGTTGGGTTTCACATTAGTTGAGCTAGGGAGGATAGACTATAAAGACGATCCCTTCATTTTGGCTTCCCATGCTAAACAAGTTTTTATTTACAAGATCAACTTGATCCGAGATGGTCAGTTGTGCTAGAACCTCCTCAAAAACAATATTCTTGTGAACAGGATGATGAGTTCAATGATTTTTGTATAGAGCATAATGACTTTACAAAAGTTTTGCCAGAAGTTGAATCATTAGATGGGGTTGATGATTCTATGTCCTCTTACATGCGAGGAGATTGTGAGGGAACTTGGCTCGATAATCCATGATGGAAAAAAAATGCTTATAAGAATGTATATCTAAGCGTTGTATTTTCATGTTAAAATGTTTGATTTATACTCATTTTCTTCATGTCTTTATATTTAATTGTCTAACTATTTGACCTTTTTTTTTTAAAAAAAAAATTTATTTTATTTTATTCACAGGATGGATACTTCTCACGTCCTGCCTACTCATAGAGAGGATGCATGGTTACCAGCAACAAAACCAAAATCTAATAAAAGAAAAGGCAGAGGTTCGACAACATTACCAGATGTCATAAAGGATAGGAGTCTTGCTGCACTAAAAGCCATTAAATATAATGAGAATGGTCAACCAATTGGAAACAATTCAATCAAATGTTCAAGCTATCATGGGGTGTTGGCTCTCACAATGGTTCCAATATGCTATAAAGACTAGTTTGAGGTGCCAGGTGAACCGAAAGAAAAATTATGGAGTTGTGTGGAGGTAAGCAAGACTAATAAACATGTATTTACGTACACTCAAAATTTGAATTTTATAACATTATATTTTTTAATTGCTCAGTTAACATACAAAGTTGATGAAAGAAGTAAGAAAAAAGTGTTATATTCAATTTGTTCAAAATGGAGGATATTCAAGAAAGAACTTAGCAAGTACATACGTGAAAACAAGTCAAATCCTGAGATCATATCAAAACCACCAGCAATTTATGGATTCGTTGAACAAAGACATTGGGACTCATTTCTTGGAAGGCAACTATAAGAAGAGTTTGAGGTAAAAATAATCAAACTTTAGTTATTTAAAATGTCAATATTAAATGCTATACATTTGGATTAACTTTGCGTGTTACATTTTTAAAGATTTTGAGTCAGGTTCAGAAATGGAGACAAAGTCAAAATAAGTATAACCATAGAATCAGTCGAAAGGGCTATGCTCGCTTTCAAGAAGACTATGCAAGTGGTTATAAATTTTATAATTTAATAACAATATTGATATGATTATTTTTAAGAATTAATGTATCTTTGATTGATAGAAACGTACGACCGGATCTACTGAAGATTTGGACAGAAGTGTTCTATGGAAAGAGGCTCATCAAAATAAAAATGGAGAATATGATGACAAGACAATTATGGAACAAGCTGCAAGAATTATAAGATATTTGTCTGTACTAATTGCATTTATTTTATATTACCTCAACTATTCATCTTTCTTATATAGTAATGTAATATTGTAGGATAAGTTGACCAAACAAAAAAGTGATGGAAGTTTAACGATTGAAAGATGCAATGACATTCTTACCATGGCATTGGGCACTCCTGAATCTTCTGGTCGAGTAAGGGGTGTAGGAAATTATGCCACACCTAGCACCTACTTTCACTTGCCTAGACGTAGGAATCAGTCACATTGGGAGGTAGTGGTGGTATAATTGCAAGCTAGGCTTGGTGCAGTGGAATAACAAACACCACATACACCATAATCCGAACATGTTAGTTCAAACACCTTGAGAAGTGGTTATGAAGGAAATTTTCAGCCTAATTTTCTCTAAACAAGAAAATAGAGTGAGAACTAAGGATGTCATTCCACCCCAAGCTCCTACCCAAAAGATCATAAAGGTGTGTAGCATTTAGAACACCTAAATTTGTTATATTTTCTAATACTGTTAGTGATTTTATCAGTGCTTTTGTTGTTATCTGTGTTTGTTATAGAGAAAATGTTCAAACGCATTGAAAAGTGGTGGTAGAGGCAATTTTCAACATGATTCTATCTTAGCAGAAAATAGCGTGAGAACTAAGGATGACATTCCACCTCAAGATCCTAAACAAAATAAGAAAAAGGTGTGTAGTTTTTATATATTGATGTTGTTATAATTTCTAATATCGTTAGCGATATTCTTAGAAGTTCCATTGTTAACTTTGTGTGTTATAGGGCAAACTGTGTAAACTCGCAGTAGGTTCCATTGAAAATATTGTTGCTCATGGTACGGTGTATGAGAGAATTGAACCCAATGAAGCCATTACAGTGCCATTAGGGGAATCCAATGTACATGTGTCTATTCAAGTTGTTATTTTAAAAATGCCCCTCTTCGTATACCTATCCCAGATAAGATGCTTATTGTTGGAGAAGCAATGGGATTTTTTTTTGCTTGGCCTAAAAATCTTGTATTGGTCGGTGATGAGGTAAAATATTCAAACTTAGAAACTTTATTACACTTTCTTAAATTAAAGTTGACTTATATTTTTTTATTTTGAAACTTTTAAACTTAAGGAGCTTCAATTAATGTTGAATGTGGAAAATATCAGGAGTCCATTCAATCTTTTGTTTCATTAGTTGAGCATATCAAGTATGATGAAGCCATAGACATTCCACTAGAGAAAGACATATTTGGGGAGGAGATTAATATCCAACTTCAAAGAGTAGACATGGAGTACATATGTCATGTCAAAGAATTATCTGTTATATGTATCATGTTGTACATAAGGTAAGGAGAATTTGCTACATCAATCGCTATTTCCGCAGATTTTATGAATTACGAATTTAATTAATATTTGTTTCTTTTACTAGTCATCTCCATCAGGTGTTGAAGGCTTCCAATTGGAGGAAACAATTTGTATTTGTTAATCCTTGTCTCGTTAGTGGAAAAACTATGGCTGGAGAGAAATCAAAATCAGTGTTGCTTGCAAGAAGATTAGAGGAGGTTATACTAGAACAATTGATTTTAATTCCTTATAATATTGGGGAATTATCTAAAACTATTTATTTCATGTGTTCAAAGGATATTAAACTTAGTAAGCTTATACTTGTGACTTGTTCAATTGTAGGTACAATTGAATATTGTTAGTATCACGACCCAAACCCGACCCTATGGGTTTAGCACTGTAACCGGCCAGTACTCCGTGATTACCGAAGGCCTGCTTAATAGTAGAATAGTAAAACAGAGTACAGGGGCTAGCGGAAGCCAAAACAGTAATTTAAACAATGTCCAATGAACTGTGACAGTCTGTATGCAAAAAGACTTTTCATACATATATACAATCAGTGCAAAACAGTATGTACAACATTTACAATCATCCAGGACAGGGACTCAATACCTATTAAAACAGTACAGTAACAGTCTAAACAGTTATTACAAAACAGATGCAGAGACAGACGGGGGAAATAAAACACCCCTAAGCCATAGCTTGGCAGGCTCAGAACCTCGCAGTGAGGCACAATGGTTGGCTTGACAAAAAGGGGAGTCTAACCCACGCTCCTAGCTCTGGTCTGGTGCCTGAACACCTACATATATATATAAACAGTGAGCTAAAGCCCAGTGAATAACATAATGCATAAAGAGGTTAAGAATGAATGTCCTTTCAGTATTGAAAATAGTCAATTGATTCAGTATATTAGTCATTTAGTTATAACAGTCATATGTGGTACATCCATTAGCATAGCAGTACAGTAAACAGTAGGTCTTAAAAGACCGAACAATCAATGATGGCCATCACAACAGTAAACAGAAGTTCCAAGATAGGAACTGACAGAGATCTCTGTAACAGTAGCAGTAACAGTAAACAGTAGTTGCTATGGATGCCACAATACAGTTCAGAATAGAGGACAAACATTCAATCAGTAAACAGTATCAGTTCAGAAATAGTACAGTTTAAACAGTCACATTTGAACATATCTTTACACAATTGTTACTCACAGAGTTCTGGGCTATAAGCAACTAGAGCGCGTCTCCGAAAGCCAACCCTATACAGTGACAGAACGAACACACACTAAGTTCACATTTGGGAATCAAAGACTTAGTCCCTACTTAGACTCGGTGTGGTTCTACAACTATATCCTCATTAAGATGCCTTAAACTAGGCCTAAGAATGCCTAGCATGAAATGAGGATGCAAAGATGCACTTTAAAACATTTTTCAGAATTTTCAGAAAACAGGGGATCCGCTCGAGCACAGGTTACTCCGCTCGAGCGGACATGCAGACAAAGGTTTCCGCTCGAGCGTAGACTTACCCGCTCGAGCGTACTGCAAAACAGTCAAAAGTACTGGATGTGTGAAAATTACGCTCGATGGGCGCTCGATATCCGCTCGAGCGTAAGACACGAGGTCCCGCTCGAGCGTAAATTACCCCGCTCGAGCGGACTGCAAAACACAACAAAATGCTGGGAGCACGATTTCACGCTCGAGCGCCATTCATCCCGCTCGAGCGTGAGTTCAAAATCTGGACTTCCCAGATTTGAACCTCAAGCTCAAATTCAACTTTAGATGCAGCAAAACCAAACCTTTTGGGCCAACTTTTCAGAAAACATTCCAAAACTCATAGTTTAACATGATTCAAAGCTCAAATATAACATCAAAGCCCCAAAGGAAGATCAATTGAGCCCAATTTGAAACTAAATTTCATGAATATGAAGAACATGCAAACATGCAAGAATTTAACCAATTCAAGGCTTCAATTACATGCTCTAATGAGCCTCAACTTCCAAAAACAAGATGAAAACATGGACTCTAACAATAATATGAACATGCATGTACCAAATTCCATGTAATCAACCTCAAAATGCAACAATGAAGACATGCATGCATGATATATGCTACAATTCAACATTTTAGGACCAATTCTAGGCTCAACTCTCAAACTTCCATGAACCATGCAAGACAATACACAAATACATCAAAGAGGGGTTGAAATCCTTACCTAGATCTTCAATTACAAGTGTAGAAGTTCAATTAGGCAAATCTCCTACAATTTCTTCAAGTCTTTCAAGCCAATTCTCTAGATGAACAATCTTCTCTCAAGACTCTCTCTCTCTAGTCGGTTGCTCTCAAGAAAAATAGGCTGATGAAATGTTTTGTTGTAATGTAATACAACTCAAGGTGTAATACAAGTGGCCCACTAGATGGCACTAAGGTAAATAAGTCCAACTCTTTCAATTTGGCTTAAATTAATCTAGTTTAATCATACCAAATCACTTTTCCTATAAATTTGCCATAAATTACATAAATTCTAATGATCATAAAACATCAATCGATTTCAGATTCGAAGGCCTTCAATTCGCAATTTAAAACATAAAACATGGACAAATAAGTTTAACAGTCAACAGATAGATTTGCATTTAAACTAGTATATTCAATCAGTCAGTTCAGTATTTCAATCAATTCGATTACTAATCACATTCAGTCTCAGTTTAGCAATAATCAGTAGGGTTGTCAGTGATCAGTGGTGAGGGTTATTACAGTTAGTCATTGATCTAACATTAATGATTGTGTACTTGCTTGATCCGATTAATTCTAAAATAAACACAACCCTTGAAATTGCAATAAATATGTAAGTTTGGCTAGTTCATACATTTTTAAGCAATTTGAGTTACCCTAAAAATATTTTGACTTTTGAAATTTCTTTTGTAAAGTGCTTTGAGAATTTATGAAACTACCCAAAGGAGGAGGAGGACCAATCCGGTTTGGAAAGTAGTTCAAGTAATCAATATCATTTTCTCTAATTTTATCATACTTATATTTATGCTAAGGGTTGTTCAACTTGATCATAACACTTTATATGTAGTTTCTAATAATAATGAAAATGCTTTCATGTAGTCCTCGCAGCAACCTACAAACGTGGAATGTGGATTTTATGTAATGAGGTATATGAAAGACCTCATTAGAGATAAAAGCATCCTAAGAAAACAAAATGTGAGATAAATTCTAACATTTATTACTATATTATATTCATGATACTTATACATCTTCTTCATTATCTAATTGTTTTTAAATAACCTCTTGCAGTTTAATGGAAAAAAAGACTTACACGAAATTGATGAAGTGAAAGTTGAATGGATTAATTTTGTCCTAAAGAATACGAGTTGAAATCCAACTTGTAAGTATGATATAACTTCCGTTCTTTAAATTGTTAATAAACAATTTCTTTAGTTGGTGAGGAATATATAATCATTTCAAGATTTCATTTTGGATTTGTTGATTCTATGTATATTTAGTTTTATGACTTTAAAATATCTGGCCATGTATTTACGATTTTCATTTTGGATTTATTGATTCATGTATATGTCATATCTATATGGTAATCCAAACATTTATACTAGTAAAAATCAAAGTAGTTATTTGTTTTCTATTGATGCTGGAGATGAAGAGTCAGTGTAATGAGAAAAGATCCGACTTTATCTTTTGTAAGATTAGAACAGTCTCTACAAATAGTTAGTTTATTCATATACTTCTAGTGGTTTCTAAATTAATTTGTGTTTTCATTTTTCAGGTTAAAAATTTCTTAGAGAGATGCAAAATATGGTCAAAGAATCCAATAACTTAGTTTTTCAAGTTTTTTCACTTTTTAATATAAGTAAGCACAGTTAAAAACTTTTTATTTAATTCCTTTGTATATACTTTTGAACATTTAATTTTCATTTATGAAATATATGACGTTATTCCATTCAATATGTGGTTGTGATTCAAAGTATAGTATATAGTGTGTATTACATTCTTCAAATGCGCATACAAAAAAATATTGATTATTCTTCAAATATGTCAAACCTTTTTATCACACGCATTAACTGTGATGAGAAATGCATAAAGCGTGTGATCTTATCTCATTATTAATCACGGGTTTTATTAGATATTAATCACACTTAAAATATGTTATCTAAATGTTTATTATCACAGGTTTTATTAGTTATTAATCATAGTTAAAAGATGTGATCTAAATGTTATTAATTTCACTTAAAAGATGTGATCTAAGTGTTTATTATCATAGGTTTTATTAGTTATTAATCACACTTAAAAAATATAATCTAAATATTTATTATCACACACGAAAAGTGTGATGGAATCATCTTTTAATGACACTCAAAACGTGTGATTAAAAATGACGATTTTTAATCACACTCCCAAAGATCACACTCTGACAAAACTTAAAAAGTGTGATTAAATAACATACATCACACAAAAAAAAGTGTGATCTATTTATGATTTTTGTAGTAGTGTTAGTAGATACATGAGTAATCCTAATGCTACTCATTGGAAGGGCATTATGTGGGTGTTAGGTTACCTTCACTACACCCGGTATTATGAGCTGGGATTATGGACTACATTATACCAGATACCCAGCTGTACTAGAAGGGTGTAATGACGCTAATTGGATATCTGATATAAAAGACTCCAAATCCACTAGTGGTTATGTGCTTACCCTTGGAGGGGCAGCCATGTCTTGGAAATCTTCGAAGCAAATGTGTATATCGAGATCAACGATGGAATCTGAGTTTATTGCTTTAGATAAAGCAACTGAAGAAGCTAAATGGCTTTGTAAGTTCATTGAAGATATTCCACATTGGTCGAAACCTTTGCCCACTATCTGTATTCATTGTAATAGCCAATCGGTAATTGGTCAAGCACAGAGTAATATATATAATGAAAAGTCTAGACATATCTGTTGTAGACATAATTCCATACAACAACTACTCTCTAATGGAGTTGTCCTTCCAGACTATGTAAAGTCTAAGGACAACATTGCAAATCCTCTAACCAAAGGGTTAACTCGAGAGTTAGTAGAAACGTTATCAAAAGGAATGGGGTTAAGGCCTTTAGTAAATATTACCGGAACGGAAAACCCAACCTAGCTAACTAGAGATCCCAAGATCTAGGTTCAAAGGGACAACCTAACTGCGTGTAACAGGTGAGTCACTGAAGAGGTAAATCCTCTTGCCCATTCCTTTATACAGTGATACCATGTGGGGGTAGAAGGATAAGCTAATGCTTTTAATGACCTAAGTGATGTGAATAGTCAACCATGGTATAGTAAGATACATTATGTAGGTCACCTATGTAAGTGTGAAGTGGAGCCGTTTCTTTAAGAATTGAAAATGCTAATTCTTTAAAAGCACTCACTAAACCAAGCTAGTGTTCCAAGGCCAAAGCAGACACACCAGTGAGAACAAGAACAATGGTTGAACTAGCTCCTGTGTGAGGTCTATTGTCTTGGTTTACACAAATGGTAGAGCAGTTCAAGACATCACGTTCACTAGTCAGCTAGTAAATCTGATAAGCTTTCACTACGAAAGATTCAAGGCCAACAACTACCTTTTCTAATGCATGGTTAGTTTGTGTGCTCTCTCTCCAAGTCCTTGTTATTAAACATTGTCTATTTTTCTTTATTCGATCAATTTTTATTCATGTGGGGGATTGTTAAAAAAATGGTTTTATGATAACTTTAACGTATAATTAAAGTGGATCCCAACTACCAGTTAAGGTGTGATCAAATGGCCTTAGATTATTTGTAACAAGATCTTTACACCACAAAAAAATGACCAAAAACCATTGAGAATTGAAAGAGAAATTGTCTCATAAAGTTGGCCTCCTGAATGAGGTATTGGGAATGGTGTGTAACCACCTATCCCACATTGATTGTAGAGGAAAGTATTGATGGGTATTTAAATCTCAAGTTTTTGATAAAGGCATGAACCCTTTGGGGGCATCCAAATTTTCCAAAAGAAGGGAGTTATGGATGCTTCAAGGATAGGCTTGGGCCAAAACTATGGTTCAAGTTTGTTATGCAAAAATTGCCACACATGGGCGCGCATGCACACGCCACCCAGACCGACCCTGGTCCAAGTCTGGGTCCGTAGTCCGTGGGTTGTGGGTCGTGGATAGTGGATCTTGGATCTTAGGACTTGGGACTTGGGCTTGGGCTTGAGGCTTGGTTTAGGCTGGACCAGATTGGTGGCCCATCAACCTAATCTTTTTTGGACTAGGTCTATTTGGGGCTGCAAATATACACACATGTGTATATAGAAAGTGTAACTTGCACACTTATTTCCCATCTATTTTGCTACATTGGTTTGGCAGTTTTGTAGAATTAAATTCTGTATTTGTTGCAGAAAGACTCCTCCTGTCTTCCCCATTGTGTATAAAGGAGATCATACTCTTTAGTTGGAGTACAAAAATTCTTTGCTCTCAAGTGATTGTCAGTCTACCATATTATATTCTTCTTGTGTAAGAGAGTGCTGCTATTATTAGTTCGCCGGAGCTAAACAGAAGATACTTCTACATTGGCGGGTTCTAACTATCATATCTTGGGAGACAGACGCTGACATACCTCCAACACCCACGGTGAGGCGGCGAATCTGTTTTAAGGAAACTGTGGTATCACACTAGCTTCAATTTGTTTTCTTTTCATCATTTCAGTATTATAGTTTGTTATATGTATTTATGTTCATAAAGTTGTAATTTCCAGCATGATTTTATGTTCTGTAATTTCAGTTTAGTTAACTATGAATCTATTTACTTTTATTTAAATACACAATTTGTACAACATAAAAAAAAAATCCAATGAAATTAACTTCACATCATAAAAAATAATAATATTTTAGCTAAAGTACAACTTGAGTATATATAAAATATTTATGAGATATGACAAAAATTAAGTAAAAAAGCAAGGATAAATTATAGTAAACCCTTTTAATCTATGACTCATTTGCACTATCCTTCTAAATTTCAAAACTCAACAATTAATTGTAGAAGTCTTAGGGGGTACCTGAGCACGTCCGACAATTCAGACTCTCGATCTTCGATTTGATTTTACTAGTGCAATGTGAAATAGAAAAATGAGAGTCCAAATCCGAAAAATCTATAGAAAATTCATTAATCGCAAAATATGCCAAAAATGGAGTAAATCACTAGATCTTAGAGTCGCCACTTAATCTTTTAAGAAAATTAGAAAACTAGTGACTTGTGCAAAAGGCCACTGTTCGTCATAACCAAAAATGTCTTAGTTCGAAAACTTAGGTATGAGGGGGGGAAAGGTCATGAATTGTGCACTGCCGCTCACCCGATCAAAGATCAGTCTTTACTAAATCATGATATGAGTTTTATAAACATTATGTGCTCATGTTTTAATTATTTATTAATACTACAAATTACTATGTAAAACAATCAAGTATAGACTGTGTCATTCATTTTGGAACATTTTGATCTCATATATTTTGAAAGAGTTTTGAAATGTGTACAACTCAAATGAAACTGAGCCCACATGCATAAGAATCAACACTATTCCAAATTGAACGATACAACCGCCATCCACTGGCAATCATAGAGATATATCAATTAAGCAAATAGTCACGTGGTGAGATGCTTAGACATAGTAAGAAAAAATCATTCACCAGCGGGATGCTAAAGTTATAAATGTTCACCTAGTATTTACTCACATCCGACTATGAAGATAAAAACAAAAGTTAGTAAAATATGCATGATTCTATATACAACATACTAATGCAACTACATGTTTGGCTACTAAATATATGACACGTGAGTCATCTCAAGGCATGAGGTAGCGCACAAAACAACATAAGAAATGATAAGCCCACAAATGCAAATGAGCCAAATCCAAATGCATGAAATATGGATGCAAGGCATGGATATGATAAAAAAGAAAACACGATGCTATTTACAAATACAGAAAACATGGAAATAAAAGAGACAGAAAGAAATAGAGGATAGAAGTTATTACAACAATCATTAATGATGAAAGGAATAGAAGATGTGGGGTTAGAAATTAATGCATCAATGAATGAATAGAAAGAAGTGGGGTTGGAAGTTATTTACAACAATGAATTGATTCAGCCAATAGAAGTTGTTCTAACAAATCATAAGAAAATAGAAGAAAAAGCTATTTAAAAAAGAGTTGTGCATGCCCAAGAGATCATCCACTGAAAATCGATCTATTCTACTCTATTTTGCCTGAAAAAGTCATTTGGCCGGCCAAATAAATGGTCAAGCCAAATGAAAAAAATGGCTGGCTAGACCCTTTATCTAGTCGATCATACAGTTGATTTGGAAAACCCTATTTTGTGCAACGAAAACAAACAAAACATTTTCAAGGAGTGCTCATCCTTTCTACACTTTCCTATCAGGATACTCAAGGAAGAAGCAGATAGGCCTCATCCAATATCTAATAACAAGAAATGATATAAGATATATACAACAGCTATTAAATGAACCAAAAACTAATATGTACAATAATTGAAGCTAAAAGAAACACAAGCCAGAGAAATAAATGGAAACCTCTATTCATCTCTTTGTGGATAAGGATAGATTAATACCAAATCAATATTATTAATTGGAGCGAGCAGACTGCCACCATTTCTAAGGTGAAGCCTCATAAAGCTAATGAAATCTCCAAAGGGCTTCTAAGAAAATAATGAGAAAGTAGAAGAAAATATATATAACTCACCAAAATAGTTGAAGACTCATCTTCTTTAGTCATGGGATATGAATGTAAAATCCATTCCCATGTTCAAAGTTGGTTGAGCAGAGAGTTTTTAACCCTTTTTAATAAGGAAACTCATATAGCTTCAAAGAAAAAGGAGAGAACGACAGAGATGGATCCTATGAAGCAACCACAAATACTCATCAAGATTGAGTATGGATTGAATCACATCGATCAAAACACTTGGATAATGAAAAAGAAACTAGGAAAATGTATGAAAGTAATGAAACTATACTATCTAACAATTCTATTCGGGGTTGGCTAGGCCATCCACATTCCAAAGCTAAAAGGATTACATTGAAACAAAAAGAAATGATACTATAACTCTATAGAGGGTAGCTGAGCCATCCACATTTTAAAGAGGATCACATGTTTGAACAACAAAAAGCTATAGAAATGAGAGAAATAAAGGAGAAAAGAGATGAAAAGAGCTCCAAAGGGTACCTTTCAAACAAAGGAAGAGCTTTAGTTGTCAAATTCCTTCCTAACACCCTCAAGGTTCTTGGAAATGGCTTGAACACTTAGCAAGGAGCCTCAAGATCCACTTTTGATGATGTTTATGTCATGGGTATGTCAAGGAAGAGGTAGAAGGTTGAGAAGATAAAGGTTGAAAGGTGGTGTGATTCACAAGCTTTGAAAATTGCTCTCTAAGCCTTAAAAAAATTGTCAACCATTTCAACTGAATCCAACAGGTGTATTTAAAGAGTTTTGGAGGTAAATATCTAAAAAAATATTTTCTCTAAATATCTTCACAAAATATCTCCGAAAATATATTTGAAAAATATCTCTGAAAAATATCTCCGAAAATATCTCTAGAAAATATCTCTGAAAATATCTTACGTGCATGGAATTCAATTTCCCAGAAAATGCTTTGTTTTCTGGATAACTTATCGGCACACTTTTAAGCCAGCCAACCACATTTCATCCAGCCATCGGTTTTTTTGTACGGCCAAATAGAAAAAGTGTACTGCCAAATTAAATATTGTACGGCCAAATCAGTTTTAAAGGGAAAACAAGATTTTCTAGAGAATTATCCTCCTTCCACTCATTTCCACTTTGTCATTCGCTCAGTTTACTAGAAAAGCATAACACTTGGAGTTTGAAATCCGAGTGTTGGAACATTGTAGAAATGTTTAGAATTATACAACTAAAAGATTTTGAAAAACAAAGGGTTTTAAAAATAAAATTTTAAAAAAAAAGGTTAAAATAGTTTGGCCAAAATAGATGTAAGGTTGGAATTAAAATTTGAATCCGACTTTCATCCTAAAGAACTCAAAAGATTGCAGATTGAAACTTTCATCACCGGATGTTTCGAATAAAGTGCCTAAGTGTTAAGGCCGATCAAAATGAAGTGTCTACATTAACCCCTTCAATGTATTACTTAATTATAGTTAACCCTTTTAGTTAGAATTATGTTAGAAATTTACAACAAAAAAAAATTAGATCATGTGTAAAGAACATGACATATTTGTTGAACTTTTTAGGACAATAATACCATTTATTGATTATTTTAGGATAATAATACTCTTACCTAGTGATTTCATTTGCTCTTTGTTTCTCATATCTTAGTGGCAAAATACAAACGAAATCATCGGATAAGAACATTGTTGTTCTAAAAATTTAATAAATGTATCATATACTTTATACATGATCTGATTTTCTGTAAATTATTAACAGAATCCTACAAAAAGGGTTAATTGTAATAAGATATATTTTGGGAGGGTTAACTGTTGAGTTTTAAATTTTTTAAAAAATGAAATGTAAATAGGTGATAATTTGAGGGGATTTATTATAATTTATCCAAATATGTATATATATTTTAGGTATCATCCAAAGTATTCACCATGTTTGGTTTTAGAAAATTGAACTCACTTTTCAAAAAAAATGAGTTTTTTTTTTTCTTATTTTTTTTAAGTAAAAAATTTTAATATTTTAAGAAATTATTTTTCAGATACACCTAACCTAGATAGACTTAAAAAATATAATATTTATTAAAAAAAAATCTTTAAAAAATTCATCAAATATAAAAAGCATAAAATATTATAAAAATTCAATATATTTTCATATTCTTATATATTTATTAATTTTTGTAAAATATTTGTTATAAATATTTTATTTTTTAAATACGTCTAAATTATTTGTATTTAGAAAGTAAAAATTTTACTTAAAATATTAAAAAATCTTACTAAAAATAAAAATATATAAAAATTTAATTTTAAAAAAAATCAATCAAAACTAATCAAGCGATTAGTACTACTCATGTGATCATGCGATGATGCTTCACAACTTTGGGGTTGTTGACCCGCCACAACAACATGATCCAACTTTATGTATGACAGTTGTATTAGAAGAAAAAATAATAATAATAAATTGTTATTAAATCCAATGGTTGTGTGTGTAAATAAATGTATAAATAAAATAAATAACAAAATAAATAATAAATAATTCAGAAAATAATTATATAAATTAAATTCCGAATTAATTGCTTACAGAAATTATAAGTCGAACTTGTGTTAAACACAATCTCCTTAAAGTAAATTTCGCCTCTCGTTCCGGTGTTTCGAGATTTAACGGCGTCTACTTCCCAAGATGCAACGACTACTACTTGATTTTTAGCACTACAAAATCAAGTCTGGCGAATCAAACAATGCTATAACTCTCTTTTTCTTTTCTTAGAAACTAAATGGTAGACAAATGCAAGAACAAAGGAGGACGAACAGAAAAAGAAAGGAAGAGACGTTTGCAAAAATTAGATCAAATGAATTCTGGAATGGCAGGCTATTTATAGCCTACCATGCACCTGTTTGGGTTGGATATAGTGGTTGTTCAAACATGGCCGGAAAGGTGCAACCGGAACAGCACCAATTCGAAAATGAGACAACTTTGAATTCGAAATTCGAAAAAGCGAATTTGAAATTTTAGCGCAAATTTTGAATTATTTCCCTAAGGAAAAAAATTTTCCCGCAAGAATTTTGAAAAAGTTCAAACGAATTTTGTCTAAAAAAATTAAAGTTAGGACCCAACCCGACCCACACCGGGCCTGGGTCAGACGAACGGCGACTGTGGCACATGCGCGTATGTGGTGGTTTTGGGTCAAGTCTATTTTGTCCATAACTCTTCTTCTTACAAACTTAGGGTGCCCCTTGGGGCCCATCCCAAGTGTTGCAAGCTAGAGTATATATACTCAAATAAATCCTTTAGCCTTTCCTATGTGGGACAAGCACATTTCACAAATGTATAGGAAACCCACCTAAAACTATTTCCATGAATCCGAAATTGTGCATTGAATTCTTATTCTTCCAGAAATGATTTTGAGCAACCAAATACATGATGTTATTCACTACGTGGCATTAAACATGAACCCAATTAGAAACGTTAAAATTAACGCTTGGGTCATACCTTAATTAATACTCAAAGTTAGCAAAAAATAAGATATAAAAAAGCCATTTTCCAACAATCCCCCACATGAATGGAATTCACAATAACGGACATGCAACAAAATGCAGATAAAGAAAGAGTACATTAAGAAGATACGCCACATCGAGATAGGTAACTTTTGGCTTTGAACCTCCTCTAGTGAAAACCTATCAGACTTACTGGCTAACCAGTGGACGCGATGCCTTAAACTGTTTAGCTGTATGTGTAAGCCAAGATAATAGACTACATATAGTGTATCTACAGACACAGTTTGGTTCTCACAGTTGTGTTCATTTTGGCCCTGAACAACACCTGGTAATTCATTAGTGCTCTAGAGAATTTAGCCTTCTCAATTCTCACAAAACCGGCCCAATTCGCATTCATATAGGTGACTTTTTATTAAGAGTATCATGTCATACCCCACTTGGATGTCCAAGCTATAACAATCATTAAAAGCAAAGCTTATCCTACTAATGCTGCAGGTATCACTCTTCTTATCATAGAAATGGGTAGGAGAAAAACTCCTTAGTGATACGTGAAGTCATCCATAATTCGGTTGTCCATTTGAACCTAAATCTTGGGATCTCTAGTCAATTAGATTGGGTTGCCATTATGGCAACTTTTAAATAATAGGCTTCAATCCCATTCCCCTCGATAAATGGTACGCTTGCTCTCTGGCTAGCCCTTTAGTCAATGGATCCACAATATTCTCTCTTGACTTTACATATTATATGGAAATTATTCCATGTGAGAGCAAATGCTGAACGATATTATGTCTTTGATGAATGTGTCGAGACTTACCCTTATACATATGATTATGTGCCCGTCCTATTGCTTGTCGACCTTGCTATGCATGGCAGCTTGGAGGATTTCCAAGATACTGCAGCACCTCTCGGGGTAAAGGCATAACCACTAGTGGATTTTGAGTCTTTAGTATCCAATATCCAATTTACATCACTGTACCCCTCGAGTACTGCTGGATATTTAGTATAATGCAAGCCATAATTCTGGGTATGTCTTAGATACCTAAGTACCCTAATTATTACTTTCCAATGATCGGACCCTAGATTACTTGTGTACCTACTCAATTTGCTTACAACATAGGCTATATCCAGCATAGTGCAATTCATTAAGTACATCAAGCTTCCAAT
Organism: Camellia japonica; assembly: GCA_030407325.1. Lineage (NCBI taxonomy): Eukaryota > Viridiplantae > Streptophyta > Magnoliopsida > Ericales > Theaceae > Camellia > Camellia japonica. Next base: position 18,572,478 of record JAPPVO010000013.1, read on the forward strand.
TATCCGAGAGTACTTTAATTGTGATATTCCTATACTTGTATTTTTTGACAAATGTAAACTAATGTCAATAGGTGTTTTAGCAGGATAGCCGTCATACTTTCCAAATTTCTCCAAAATCTTCTCAACATAATAAGACTGAGATAAAGCATATCCTTCAGATGTTCTAGTAATTTTTATTCCTAGAATTATATCTGCTACTCCCAAATCTTTCATGTCAAACTTTTTGTTCAACATTTTTTTTGTAGATTTAATCATATCATTATTGCTTCCAATAATGAGCATGTCATCCACATAAAGACAAACTATGACATAGCCTTTGTCTATGCTTTTAACATGGCGCATTTGTCACATTCATTTATCTTAAAACCATCCGAAAGCATAGCGTGATCAAATTTTTCATGCCATTGTTTCAGAGCTTGTTTTAATCCATAAAGGGATTTGACAAGTTTACAAACCTTTTTCTCTTGGCTGGGAATTTGAAACCCTTCCGGATGTTCCATATAGATTTCCTCATTGAACTCGCCATTTAAAAATACTGTTTTAACATCCATTTGATGTATCTCCAGATTATACAATGTTGCAATCGTTATTAGCATGCAAATAGATGTTATTCTTGTCACTAGTGAATAGGTATCAAAATAATCAAGGCCTTCTGAGAGGGTAATTTGTGTGCAAAATAGGCCGAGCTAGGTGAGGTTGTCTTCCTTGGTCATTGTTAAGGCGGTCAAAGGGTTTGGTCCTAGCTATCCGAATGTAGCCTGTGACACAAACAAAAGTAGCTCGATAGCCGAGCTAGGAGTAGCTTGGCGGGATAATGCATAACGATCAAGGATTGCACAGCTCGGTCAGAGGAATAGCTACACAAGGTAGCTCGGTACAGTCAGTCGAGCAGAGTATTAGGCCATCTCACTTGGCATGCAGTGAGAGGGGTGTTCTAAGGATAAGCATTATCCTTAGGTATGTGATTCCTAGGAGGACTCTGCTAAAGAAGAGTTAGAGTCCTACTAGGATTATGCTAGGCAGAATCTATAAAAGCTCATGACAGAACCTATTCACAAGTATTACAATTCTTACTCTAAAATACACAGAGCTTATTATCTATTGTCTAATTGCTGACTTAGGCATCGGAGGGGTTTCTGGCACACACCTGCTGGCTAGCTCACGTTTGTGTTTTCAGGTAGCAAAGCGATGACGTTTGGAGGAGTGCAAACTTGAGCAACAGGATTATACGAGAAGATTATTCTATGCTCGTATAATTGGCGTCGTCGGTGGGAATTATCACAGGCAACAAACCTTTTGATTGAGTTTCGCTTAAATTAAGTTCAATGGCACATTATGAAGACTTGCCTCATTCGGCTATTGATGGACAAACTCCAAAGGGGGACAGGAGGCGCGAGGATTTTCCTTTGGTCTCGCCCATAGCAGAATTGGATCCCCAACGACAGAACCCACAGAGAGGAGATCCGCTAAGGCAAAACGCGTTCTCACCACTCGGGGGATCGCGATAGGCAAGTCACATCATCGCAATCTAAAAGCAGAAGCCTCAAGATAAGCGACACGCAATCAAGAACCTCCAGGACTCGTTACTCCAGGTCTGAGAAAACGAGGACTAAAAGGTCTTACATAAAGGGACGCAATTATCGACCCTCCCATACACATCCAACCACTTCTCAGTACACCGAATTGCCTAGGTTGGTGGACCTGCAGACAATGCTAGAAGAAAGGGCACGAATAAAAGAAAACGCCTAGGCACACGACCCCCAAAGGGTCTCTAACCTATTGCGGCTGGCTCCTCGAACACATGAAAGTGTCAGGTTGGAATGCCAATGTCATGCCTTGCTTACGAACTAGCGGACAAAATGTTAGCAAGGTTGCAAAGCTTGCCATTCGTTCCGACGATAGATAACGCACATTTACCCTTGGGCTTCCACCAGCCTAAGTTCACAACTAATGAGGGGAAGTCAGACCCTTACATGCACTTGAGCCACTTTCGCTAGGTTATGGCCATACATCAACGGAACAAGGCTCTAATGTGTATCTTGTTTCCATCACGCTTAGGCGACCTAGGCTTGACTTGGTTTGAGAGGTTACCAGAATGTAGCATCACTTCATGGGCACAACTGGCGAAGGCGTTTGTCACTAGGTTCAAGACAAACACCAAAACTCCGGTCGAGATAGACCAGCTACTCACCATTGACATGGGCGAGAAAGAAATGTTGAAGGCTTACAATAATAGATATTGAGAGACCTTCAACTAGATAGGCGATTGTCCTACCAACCTAGTTATCGCACAATACAAGTGAGGTTTTCCGGCAAGCCATAAATTAAGGGATTCAATGACAATGACATCACTCCTCACAATGGAGGCCTTGATTGAGAGAGTGCACCAGTGGATCAGAGTAGATGAAGATAGCACTTGCGCCAAGGCAAAGTCCGACACAACAGCGATGTTGGACAAAAAGCCTACGAAAAAAGTTAACACAGTCGGCTGGGAGGAACTACCGAACAAAAATGGTCGAGGCAAACGACCAAACATAAAGGACTCCTAGACAAGGAGGTTAAGAATCTGCACCGCCATCACCACGGTGTTCAAGAAGCCTATCTACCGGATTCTTAGCGAGATACGCATTAAACCCTTCGTTCGACAGCCAGCCAAGTTAGGAGAGGCGCAAAAAGGCTACGATGATGGATATCGATGCACCTTCCAGGATAAGGTAGGGCACCGAACTAAAAATTGCACGCCACTAAGGCAGCGTCTGGAATAGTTGGTGGTCGCGGGCCACTTGGACCAATACATTAAAGAGGAAGCTTGACATACCCCTAGGACCGCAATGGGCCAGATGGGATGCCAGTGGAGGGTCCGCCTCAAGGCGTAATCAACGTGATACATTGGATCATCGAGCCTAAGTGAGTCTCCGAGCTTAAAGGGATGATCAAGAAGGCAGAGCACATGAGAGAAGTACTGAGTGTGCAACCTACCGTGAAAAAAGGAAAGCCGGAAGCAAAAAAATGTCATCACCTTCTCTGAGAGGGACTTAGCAAGGTTACAAAGCCCACACAACGACGCGCTAGTGGTGACTCTGCGCGTCAAGAATTTTGACATCAAGCGGATCTTGATAGACCAAGGGAGCTCGTGCGAGATAATGTACTATGAGACCTTCAAACAACTTCAATTGGAGGACAAAGACTTAGCACCCGCGACATCTCCCTTGGTCGGTTTCAACTCTATGCCAGAATGGCCAGTTACCAAGATAATTCTGCCGATCAAAGCTGGGACGATGACGAAACAAGTGGAATTCTAGGTGCTAAAAGTCCCTTCCACTTATAACATTATTTTGAGGAGTGTATACCATCAGCTGGGCTACCAAAGGTTTTGTGCAAATGGTAGAGGAACCAGAGAGCAATGAATTATTCGTGGATGTCGTCAAGGCAGTCGAACAGAAAGCAATAGAAGGTCTGGTGGAGGTACGAATAGATGAAAAGTTCCCAGAGTTTTTTTTTCTCAGCTCATCTTTGTCCAACACCGAGAGAATAGAGATCATGGAATTCTTGACCTCAAACATCAAAGTGTTCGCCTGGATGCCGTATGACATGCCTGGCGTTGATCCAACTTTCATCTGCCATCAACTTAACGTCCACCTAACCGCCAGACCAATTATACAGCGAACTTGCCGATCAGCACTTCACCACGCCAAGATAGTGGCTGAGGAGATGGGAAACCTGTTGGAGGCAGGGGCAATCAGAGAGGTTCACTATCCCAAGTGGATTTCCAACACCGTGTTGGTTCCAAAGAAGAACGACAAGTGGCGCATGTGTGTGGACTACAAAACAGTGAACAAAGTATGCCCAAAGGATAGTTTTCCTCTACCACAGATAGACCAACTGGTAGAACAAACAGCAAGTCACAACCGACTTAGCTTTCTTGATACGTATCGTGGATACCATCAGATCGTTATGTATGAACCGGGCCAGGAGGTTACGTCATTTACAATACCTGGGGGATTGTATTGTTACAAGGTCATGCCCTTTAGCCTAATAAATGCAGGGACAACATTCCAGAGCATGGTCACCAAAATGTTTGAGCCGTTGTTAAGAAGAATAATGGAAGCTTACATAGACGACATGGTGGTCAAGAGCAAGAATGAGAGAAACCATCTCAATGACCTAGCTGAGATGTTTTAAAGTTTAGAGACCCACAAGCTGCGACTGAACGCATCTAAATGCGCATTTGGCATGGTGTCAAGTAAATTTCTTGGCTTTCTAGTAACCAACGGAGGTATAGAAGCTGATCCCTCTCAAATCAAAGACATTCAAGACCTAGAGAGGCCCAACACAGTCAAGGAACTACAACATCTCACAAGCCTAGCTGCTGCGCTAAACCGATTCACAAGTCGGTCGTCGGACAAGTGCCGACCGTTCTTCCAGGCACTCAAGGCCAAGTTTGAGTGGGATGACGAATGCAACTGAGCTCTGGAAAGTTTGAAAGAATACATGACCTCTCCGTTGTTGTTGGCAACCCCAGTACCAGGGGAGGAACTTTTTCTATACTTGGCAGTCTCCCAACATGCAGTTAGCGCAGTGTTGGTATGCGCCGAGGGAATACAACACTTGCCTATCTTTTATGTAAGCAGGACATTGCTGAGCCCCGAAACGAGGTACTTGCCTTTAGAAAAGCTAGCCATAGCTTTGATGATGGCTTTAAGAAAATTGTCGTACTACTTTCATGCCCACACCATGATCGTCTTAACAGCCTTCCCCTTAAAAGCCTTGTTTGAAAGGGCAGACTTTTCTGGGCGAATATTGAAATGGGTCGTGGAGTTAGGATAGTTTAACATCAAGTTCCAGCCGAGAACCACAATTAAATCCCAAGCTTTGGCAGACTTCGTAGCCAAGTTTGCTCCAGGAAATCATTATGTTTGTCCGGTCGACTTGACCGAGGCAACCGAGCAAAGAAGGGAAAGTGTCGCAGGAATAGCGCGGCCCCCACAGTAAGTCACTCAACTGCGCAGCGAACCATTTAGCCTCACAGTAGGGGGAAGGCGCAAGCGGTACTACTACAAGCAAGGTCGTGCCTGAAAGTGAAGTGCTAAGACAATTTGGCAGTGAAGATCAAATCCTAACGATGGACAAAAACTTACAAAGGGGCATCATCAACATCCCTGATCCCAAAGCATCCTCAGATCCCTCCACTTGCTGGAAGCTGTTCGTAGAAGAGATGTGGAAGCTCTTTGTGGATGGAGCATCCAACAGGCATGGGGCTGAACTTGGGATAGTCCTCATCTTACCAAATGGCTTGACCATATAACAGGCTATCAACCTCAGTTTTCCAACATCCAATAATGAGGCAGAGTACGAAGCATTGTTAGCCAGTTTGAAGTTAGCCTGCCGAATGAAGGCCACCGAGCTAATGGTGTACAGTGACTCTCAACTAGTAGTTAACCAAATTTTGGGCGATTATGAAGCCAAGGATGATAGAATGGCCAAGTACCAAGAGTTGGTCAGAAAGGAGATCATGAAGTTCGAAGTCGTAAGGATAGAGCAAATCGGTCGAGAAAAAAATAGCAAGGCAGATGAACTGGCCGATTTTGCATCAATGGCGGACATATCTATCCCACACCCATTACTAGTGGATTTCCTGCCAAGACCGAGTATTGAGGAACCTGAAACGGCCAAGGGATGCTGTGCCAAGCTAGGTCCCTCCTGGATGGACCCCATCATGGTGTTCTTAAAAGATGGCATTTTGCTAAAAGAGAAAAAGGAAGCCAACAAGATTAAGGCGAAGTCACAGCGATTTTGGATCTGCCCATCGTTAGCATTATACAAAAAGTCCTTCACAGGACCGTGTTTGAAGTGTGTCCATCTTAGCAAGGTTGAAGCATTCTTAATCGAAATTCACAAAGGAATTTGTGGAAGTCACCAAGGAGGAAGATCTCTGGCCTACCGAGCTATTTCACAGGGGTATTAGTGGCCATACATGCAAACATACACAGATAAGTGTATCAAGAAATATGAGAAATGTCAGAAGTTCGAGCATCAAATCCATCAACCAGTTAGAGAGCTCCTACCTTTAACCAGCCCTTGGCTCTTTGCCATGTGGGCCTTAGATATAGTGGGACCACTCCCAACTGCGCCGGGCAACAGAAAGTTCTTTATTGCAGCTACGGACTACTTCACAAAGTAGATGAAGGCAGAGGCGCTCGCATCCATCAAGGAAAAGGACGTCAAGAAGTTTATCTGGCAGAACATCATAATCTGATTTGGAATTCCCAAGCCCTTGATATCTAACAATGGCACCTAATTCGATGGAAGAATCTTTAGGGGTTTTTGCGAAGAACACAAAATAGAATTCTACAATTTCACACCGACATACCCTCAAGCTAATGGCTAGGCCGAAGCCTCCAACAAAGTAGTCTTAGATGGTCTGAAAAAGAGGCTGGAAAAAGCAAAAGGAAAATGGGCTGAGGAACTTCCCCACGTCTTATGGGCTTACCAAACTACACCTAAGCGATCAACCTGCGAAACGCATTTTTTCTTGGCCTATAGCATGGAGCAATAATCCCCTTAGAAGTCAGCTTTCCCAATTTTAGAAGCAAAAATTTCAATCCAGATTTAAATGGAGAGGCGATAGCCTTTGTGCTAGATCTTGTTGAAGAAAGCAAAGAAAGGGCACTGGTACACATCACCTCGTATCAACAAGAACTGTCTAGAAAATACAACAATGCGGTACACCCAAGGCAATTCAAGATCGGAGACTGTATACTGCACAAAGTAATAGGAAACACTTTGGTGCCTGAGGATGGCAAACTGGGACCCAACTGGGAGGGGCCATACAAAGTGATTGGTCTAGCAAGAAAAGAGGCATACCACCTCAAAGACGTGGACGGCCAAACTATCCCAAGGCCATGGAACACGGCCAATCTCAAAGTATTTTATTTTTAGCTCTTTAGAAACTTGTAATTTTCTTTGACATTCAATAAAACAAGTAGATATTTTTTCGGTATAATTTCTTTCAGTACTTGTATTTATTATGTTTGTAAACTTTTTTGCACTCTTTGCCCAACGGGAGGCAATAAAGGTTGGCAGGTTTGACCAACAAAATTTTTGCACTCTTTAGCCGAGATGAATATCTAGGCTAAAGGAGGTGGGCAAGTTTGACCGACAACATTTTTGCACTCTTTAACCGAGATAAGTATCTAGGCTAAAGGAGGTTAGCAAGTTTGACCAACAACATTTTTTGTACTCTTTAGCCGAGATGATTCTCAAGCTAAAGAAGGTTGGCAGGCTTGACCAACAAAATTTTTTGCACTCTTTAGCCGAGATAAGTATCTAGGCTGAAGAAGGTTGGCAGGATTGACCAACACATTTTATACTCTTTAGCGGAGATAAGTATCTAGGCTAATGAAGGTTGGCAGGTTTGACCAACAAGTTCTTTGTACTCTTTGCCATACTAGGGGCAATGATGGTTGGCAGGTTTGACCAACACATTTTTGCACTCTTCTACCGAAATGGTTATCTCGGCCAAAGAGATTGGCAGTTTAACCAACAAATTTTTGGTACTGTCTGCCGAACAGAGGGCAATGAAGGTCAGCAGGTTTAACCAACACATTTTTCCACTCTTTCGCCGAGATGTTTATCTTGGCCAAAGAGGTTAGCAGGTTTGACTAACATTTTTTTGGACTCTTTAACCACGATGATTATCTCGGCCAAAGAGATTGGCAGGTTTGACTAACACATTTTTTTAGACTCTTTAACCGTGATGATTATCTCGGCCAAAGAGATTGGCAGGACTGGGTATGGCCGAGCTAGTTAGTTCAGTAAAGCATGCAAAAAAGTATGACAAATTCCCAGAGAAACATAGTGGACGTGCAAAAAGTTGGAAATTTTTTCATTAAACTGGAGAAATAATTACAAAAGGTGAGGCGTATAACCCGGTTACATGACAAGAATACAAACGCAAAAAACAAACTACTTCAATAATACAGTGCAAATGAACATCACGGTCAACCAAAAAAAGCATCCAGCTCGGCGTCAACACCAGCATCGTCTCCAGCACCACCATCAAGCGTCAGGTCGGTGATGCCCTCTTCGACGACCCGACTTGGCACTTCTGACCGAACTGGTATCGGGCTCTCCTGGCCAGCTCGCCAGCAGAGGGATGAACATCGGTCGGCACTGGAGTATCCTCCTCCTCCATTTGTAAAAGATTTTGTTGCACGAAACTAGCGTAAGCCGCCATGTAACTTGAATGAAGTGAGGAGAAGGGTTGAGGAAGAACTCTGAATCAGGCGCTTGGCCTAGTTTTTCTGCAGCTATTTTCCAACCGCATTGAAAGAAGATACCTTAGCTACCTTGCATTGCTAGACATAAGTCTACTCGCCTTTAGCATAACTGCGATCCTCGGCATCCTCTATCTTCTTCTCAAGGACTTTTATTTCGGCGTTTTTAGCTCTTTCTAACTTGGCGAGCTCTCTCAGATAGCGGTCTTTTTTCTCTGCCAGGGGCTTTTGCTTATTTGCTTCAGTCGTACAAAGTAACTCAGCCAGGTAATCACGGTCGGAGCTCAGCTTAGTAACTTAGCTTGGAGTTCTTTTACCTCGGCTTCGTTGGCGCTGCCATCAGCAATAGTCGCTTTCACCATTTTCCTTAATTCCAACACGCACTGGTGGGCAATTTGGTTCTTCTGAACGGCCTGCAAAAATGTACGCAATAAATTAGCTAAACTGGCAAGATAATAGAAAGGCTAGAGGTGTGGAATTCAGGATTACCAGGACTAGCAACTTCGTAGCAGACTGTATCGCCTTCAGCTCGATCAGATGCTTGTGGTGCTCCATATCAGCTGGCAAGTAGACACTCTTGGCCAAGTTAAGAGCCAAGAGATGCTCTTTTTCAGCGTAAATAGAGTCCGCCGTAGTCACAGCTCGACCCTTGAATGACACAGCTAGTGTCCAAGTCGGAGGGGATGAGGGGGTAGCTTGGCGACCATCTAGGGATTGTTCATTTGCAGGGAGCTTGGCCTCAGGTAGCTCAGTCTCTTCCTTGTCTATTAGTCGCTGCGTTTGACTGGTTGAAGTAAGGGGCCTCTTGCTGGGCCGAGCTGACAAAGCTCTGGCAGATGGGAGGGTGACGACAATCTCGCGTGCCTGACCGGCTGGAGGCAGCTCGGTTTGCACCTCAGCGTTAAAGGCAGAAGTCTGCTTGGTGATAAGGGCTTGGACAGCTCGCCTTTTTGCCATTTCTTGCTCTTCAGTAAGAGGAATAAGATTGATTTGAAAAAGAATTGGATTTGGCTCAAGGCAAAAGTCTGTGACCTTAGTCTTCCTCTTACCACTTTAGCGATAGGTCAGCTTGAAATTTAGAAGCTCGGTCCAATCTTAGTTGCGGTAGCAAAGCACGGTACGAAGGCCATTTTGATTGGCGTAGGCATAATTTGATTTAAGTTGGTTCAAATCTGCCAAAGGGAAAAAATACAAGGGTTAGCTCGGCCGCAGTAAAAGTAGCAGCGAAGATGAAACTGGATTATCCTTACCAACTATTCCCTTATTCCAGTTGATGTTGTAGCCCGGTATCTGGGCTTCTTGGTCTTCAAAATTACCAGACACCCAAAGAGAATCGTCGTCATTTAGGTCTTTGTCTGGTGTTCTCTTAACGATTTTCTCTTGGCCTTTTCTGATTCTAAGGTAATAGACCAACCATCATCATTTTGGCCGAGCGAATACTGGTGAAATAGCTCGGCCAATTCGAGGTTAAGGCCGAAACAGTGATTGAGTTCTGCGATGCCATCTATTATTCAGTATATGTTGGTGGATGATTAGGTGAGGCATAGTCTGGTTTGCCTAAGGAATTCGCAAATGAATGGCTGCACTGGGAACCAGAGTCCACCCTCTACGATGGACAACAAGGTGAATGGGACGAAGCCGGGCTTGCTCTAAGAGGTGGTGTCTAGCTCGGCCAGCTCGAAGTGTACGTTGTCAGGCATGTTGTAATCCCGTTGAAACTCGGCTAGGGCACATCGTGAGCTCACTATAAACTGGTATTTGCCCATGGGGTGGCCTTAACTTAATATAAGTTTGTTCGGCTCCTTAGCCGGGCATTGAACGAGGAATAGCTCGGTCGAGCAGAGCCACCAAGGGACAGGTGAATATGTACCTAAATAACCTAGTCAAGTCTGCACAGTGAAGAACATAGAATGTGTTATGGCCAGGTGGTAACTAGGCTATGACAACAGTGCAAAATAGTTTATAGTTTGCTCGGCTAAGAGAGTATGTACGATGTGTAGCATAGCCAAAGAAAGGGCCAGGGTTTAGCCTGGCCTTGACTTAGGGCAAGGGTTTTAGCCCGATCGGGAGAAGGGTGTTGCTCCTAGTTCGGCTGAATTTGCATGCAACTTATGGTTTACCTCGGTCTAGGCCAGGGGCAGGGCTTTTAGCTCGATTTGAGGAGGAATTCCTAGTTCGGTTATACTCATGTGCAATGCTATCAACATTTTTTTAGTACTATTTGTTTATGATGTTGGATCAAAAATCAATGTTCATGTCTGGTTCCAGTACCCCTTGGTGGGAGTTCTTCCTAGGGTGTGTGATTTGGGGTGCTACAGGAATTCTAAACTTGTTTTAGTGGATAAAAATACTACAAAACTCTATTTCAGTAGCTCTGTGATGGGTTTATAGTACTAAAACGCTAAGAATATGAATAACACTATGAACATTTGTCATCTAACATACGAGAAAGAGTTAGAAACTTACAGGTTTTGAACGAAATGTCTGGTACTAGTCAGCAGATGACGTTCTAGCAATGGGGGGCAACCGTGAGGTGGTGATGAGGTGCTCACAAGAAGGCAGTGGGTGGTATGAAGCTCAAACAATAGATGAACAGTGAAGAAAAAATGCGAGAGTATAGGATGTATATTTGTATATGGCGAAAATACGGGACCATTCAAATTTTCGGGCAATGTTTGACGGCTATACCAGGGGTACGGGGCCAATGGGGGCCTGCCACATGTCCAAAGAAATAATGATGTATCAGATGTACTAGGGTAGTGGAGCGATGTGCAGAGTAACTAACAAGACGTTTCTAGACCGGGCAAATCGCGAGACCAAGGGTGCGTTTTTATTTTAATTAACTGGTATAATGGTAGCTCGGCTGAAAGACAATAATCCTAATCATGCTACACAGACGGAATTAAGGGGCAATTGAGAGGGTAATTTGTGTGCAAAATGGGCCGAGCTAGGTGAGGTTACCTTCCTAGGCCGGGCCATATATTGGGCCGAGCTACAAATAGCTCGGCCCCATATTGGTTGTTGTGAGGGCTGTCAAAGGGTTTGGGCCTAGCTATCCATATGTAGCCCGTGGCACAAACTGGAGCGGTGGGATGGCAAAGCTAGGAGTAGCTTGGCAACATAACGCATAATGATCAGGGATTGTAGAGCTTGGTCAGAGAAATAGCTGCACAAGGTAGCTCGGTACAGTCAGCCGAGTAGAGTATTAGGCCATCTCACTTGGCTTGCAGTGAGAGGGGTGTTCTAAGGATAAGCATTATCCTTAGGCATGTGATTTCTAGGAGGACTCTGCTAAAGGAGAGTTAGAGTCCTACTAGGATTGTGTCAGGCGGAATCTATAAAAGCTCATGACAAGACCTATGCACAGGTATTGCAATTCTTACTCTAAAATACACAGAGCTTATTGTCTATTGTCTAATTGTTGACTTAGGCATCGGAGGAGTTTCTGGCACACACCCGCCAACTAGCTCACGTTTGTGTTTTCAGGTAGCAAAGCGACGACGTTTGGAGGAGTGCAAACTTAATCAACAAGATTATACAAGAAGATTATTATGTGCTCATCCACCTTCCTTCTGTCTGTATCCCTTAATAACAAACTTAGCCTTGTATTTATCTATTGAACCATCTGCTTTCATTTTTCTCTTGAATATTCACTTATATCCAAGAGCTTTACCAGTTCACAAGTATGATTTTGCAAAATAGATTCAATTTCACTATTTATAGCCTCTTTCCACAATGGAGCTTCAGGCCTTAACATAGCTTCCTTGAAGTTTTGAGTCTCATTTTCTAACAGGTATGTCAGAAAATCTAGATCAAATGATTTAGAGATCCTAGCCCTCTTGCTACATCTAGGTTCATCTGCTTCATTATCATTTTGGTCTTCACTACCACCCACAGCAGTATCAAAAGTTCTTTTATTTGAGCTTGTCTCTTTAGTTTCCTTTCAAGGAAAAATGTGTTCGAAAAACAACGCATTCCTTGACTCAATAAAAGTGTTTACATGCTTATCAGGATTTTCAGATCTATGAACTAAAAATCTGTATGCACTACTATTATTTGCATAACTAATGAACACACAATCAATGGTTTTTGGTCCTATCTTAGTTGTTTTAGGACTAGGGACTACCACTTTGGCCAAACACCCCCACACTTTGAGATAATTGTAGGTAGGTCGTCGATCTTTCCATACTTTATAAGGTATTTGATTGATTTTCTTGTGGGGTACCCTGTTAAGGATAAAGTTAGCAGGCAAAATCGCCTTCCCCCACATGTTCTAAAGTAAACCTAAACTAATCAACATGGAATTCATCATCTCTTTAAGAGTGCGGTTCTTTCTCTCAGCAACTCCATTTGACTGCGGAGAATAAAATGCAGTGGTTTGGTGAATAACACCATGCTCAGAACAAAATTCCTCAAATGGTGCATCATACTCACCACCTCTGTCACTCCTCACTACCTTAATAGTTTTGCCAAGTTGATTTTCAACCTCAAGCTTATATTGTTTAAAAGCTTTTAAGGCTTCATCTTTACTTCTCAGTAAGTAAACATTACAATATCGGGTGCAATCATCAATAAAAGTAATAAAGTACTTTTTACCTCCTCTAGTTTGAACAAATTTTAAATCACAGATATCTGTATGAATTAAACTTAGAGGTTCAGTACTTCTTTCTACTTTATTAAATGATGCCTTCGTGAGTTTTGCCTCAACACAAATCTCACATTTATGATTAGGATCAAACTCCAAGTTTGGCAAACATTCTAAAAAAACAAGTCTACGCAAAGAATTAAAATTAACATGTCCTAATCTACCATGCCACAAAAAAGAAGACTCAGCAATATTAACAGAAGATGCGTTCTTGTTATTAATAGCCAAATTCATCACTCATGTAACATCGCCCTACATACATTCCACTCTTGGAGAGTACAACTTTATCAGATTCAAAGACTAATCTAAACCCATTCTTGATCAACAATGATCTAGAAATCAAATTTTAGCGAATCTCCGGCACATGGAGTACAGTGTTAAGAGTGAGTTCTTTTCCCGAGGTCATTTTGAGCACAACCTTTCCTTGTCCTTCCACAGTTGATGTGGAGGAGTTTCCCATAAAAAGTTGTTCCCCACTTTCCACCACTTTGTAGGTTGTAAACATCTTCTTATCTACACATATATGGCGGGTTGCTCCAGTATCCACCCATCACTCCTTGGGATTGCCCACCAAATTAGCCTCAAAGACTATTGCAGCAAGATTGATGTCTGTCACTCCATCGGAAAGATAAAAATCCTCGGCTATGTTGGCTTGTGCTTGCTTTTTGCTTGAATTCCCTCCATCCTTGCGAACGTGACAATCATTAACGCGATGTCCATCTTTGCCACACACAAAACACTTGCCTTTAAACCTCTTGTTGAACCAATTGTTGATCTTACTAGTGGATCCTTGTTTGGGACCATTGCCATCATGCTTCTGCTTCTTGTTGTTGAATTTTGACCCTTGTCCATGTTTTACAACATTTGTTTTAGCCTGCATGATATAGTTTCCTGACTTCTTCTCAAAATCATAGTTGTCCTCAATTCTGAGCCGCACTCTGAGTTCCTCCAATTTCATCTCTTTGCACTTCTGGTTCAAATAATTCTTGAATTCTTTCCAAGATGGTGGCAATTTTTCAATGATCACCGCTACTTGGAAAGATTCACTGAGAATCATTCCTTCCGCATGTATGTCATGGAGAATTAATTGGAGATCTTGAACCTAGCTAATGACCATCTTGAAATCCATCATTTTAAAATCCAAAAAATGGCCGACAACAAATTTCTTCATACCGACATCCTTTATTTTATATTTTAGATCTAGAGATTCCAACAGTTCTTTTGCGGTTCTTTTGACACTATACACATTGTACAGTGTATTGTCCAAAACATTAAGGATATAATTCCAACACAGAAAATTACCATGCTTCCATGCATCGATTGCAACAACCACTTGCTAGTCAATTTCTCTCTCATTCAGTGTCGGAGCTTTTTCATGAGTGAAACGAGTCAAATTCAATGTCGTAAGATAAAACATCATCTTTTGTTGCCATCTTTTAAAATCACTTCCATTGAATTTTTCTGGCTTCTCCAATGATTTATTGGTACTGCCAGAGTCATCACTGGCACAACGGGTGTGGGGGTTAGAGTACGAATAGTCTCAATGTTGTTTGTTTCAGTAGCCATATTTCTGATGAAACAATAATGCACCAATCACAAAATTATATAGAATATAAAATACACACAAAATATACATAAAAATATTTTGTAACAAAACTTCAATGATAAACAGTATATAACTACTATGTTATCAAAGAAATCATTGAACAGTATATTACTACTATTTAAGAAATTAAACAGTATATGACTATTATTTAATTTCTTGAAACAAAATATTCGTTTGTCTAACACAAAAAAATAATAATATTAAACAGAAATCTACTTTAAGATTGTTATTAAATCTAATGGCTATGTGTGTGCGTAAATAAATATATAAATAAAATAAACAACAAAATAAATAATAAATAATTCAAAAAATAATTATATAAATTAAATTCCGAATTAATTGCTTGTAGAAATTATAAGTCGAGGCTTGTGTTGGACACAATCTCCTTAAAGTAGATTTCGCCCTCGCTCCGGTGCTTCGAGATTTAAAGGCGTCTACTTCCCAAGATGCAACGACTACTACTTGATTCGCAGCACTACAAAATCAAGTATGGCAAACCAAACAATGTTGTAACTCTCTCTTTCTTTTCTTAGAAACTAAATGGTATGAAAGAGTAGAGGAGGACGAACAGAAGAAGAAAGGAAGAGATGTTTAGAAAAATTGGATCAAATGAATCCTGGAATGGTAGGCTATTTATAGCCTACCATGCACCTGTTCAGGTTGGATATAGTGGTTGTTCGAACATGGCCGGAAAGGTGCAACCGGAACAGCACCGATTCGGAAAGGAGGCAACTTCAAATTCAAAATTCAAAAAAACAAATTTGAAATTTTTGCACCAAATTTGAATTATTTCCGTAAGGAAAAAAAAAATTTCCTACAAGAATTTTGAAAAAATTCAAACGAATAGTTAGAACCTGACCCAACCAAGCTCGGTCGACTGGTAAGACGGCAGCGGGGCGCGCGTGTGTGGTGATTTTGGTCCAAGCCCATTTTGTCCATAACTCTCCTCCTTACAAAACTTGGGGTGCCCCTTGGGGCCCATCCCAAGTGTGGCAAGCTAGAGTATATATACTCAAATAAATCCTTAAGTCTTTCCTATGTGGGACAAGCACATTTCACAAATGTGTAGGAAACCCACCTAAGGCCATTTCCATGAACCCGAAAATGCGCATTGAATTCTCATTATGGAAAAGGTTTTGAGCAATCAAATACACGATGTTATTCACTACGCAACATTAAATATGAACCTAATTAGAAACGTTAAAAACAATGCTTGGGTCATATCTTAATTAATGCTCAAAGTTAGCAAAAAAATAAGATATAACAAACCCATTTCCCATAAATCCTTTCATTTCGTTCATTTGGTTCAAAAAGGTACGTACCATTTGTAAGTTATGATATTTATAAATTTGATTATTATAAATATCATAAATTAATTTTATATTTTAAAAAATTGAGTTATAACGAAAGGCCGCGTTTGATAATAGGCTACTTTACTATCTTTCTGACTTTTTGGATAAAATATGATGTAATCCGTTTAGTTTAGTTTTAGAGTTATGATTTGAGTGTAAAGTTGTATTTTGAGTTTTAAGTTTTTGAATTATGATTTAAAATGAGAAAATTTGTTTGGTTATGAGTTTTAAAAATAGTTTTGGGATGATTTGTAATTTTTTTTTTTTTTTTTTTTGATTGATTGATATATAAAATGTGAGAGAATATGAGACGAGAGATGAGAAAGACAAAATGATTGACTGATTGATTAATAATAATAACAAAAAAAAGAAGATGGGAGTTTTGAAAGTAATTTTAAGTTGTATTTTAAAAATATATTTGGTTAACATGTGTCATCCAAATCATGATTTAAAAATAGAGTTAAGTTTTGAAAAATAAACCAAACGCCACCTAGTTTGCATGGGATGGTTTTTTGCCTTTTCACAAAGAGAGAGAGAGAGAGAGAGAGAGAGAGAGAGAGAGAGAAATCTCTAATTTTTTATATGTATATAATTTGTTGACTTTTTGGCATTTTTAATGAATTTTTTTCTTTTAAAAATTCCCTCATCTTGATATCTGTCTTTTTTTTATAAAAAAAAATTTACATAGGTTCTGTTAAAGCATCTAACTTAAAATCAATTAGCAATGAGTGGAGAGGCATTTATATTATATTAACCAAACTTGAATAGCTTAGATTGGTGATGTGGAATTAAGTCTAATACTCTCCCTCACGTGCAACCCAGTAGCACGTAGAGGTGATTGAGAGGTTTCATTGAAATAGGTTCTATTAAAGTATCTAACCAAAAATTAATTAGCAATGAGTAGAGAGGCATTTACATTATATTAACCAAGTTTGGGTGATATAGATTGACAATGTGAGATTAAGTCTAACACTCCCCCTCACGTGCAACCCAATAACATGTGGAGGTGATTGAAATAGATTCGGACAAAGATTCGTACCACGAGATGTGAGAGACCACCCATTACCCAACTTTGATATCATGTTAAAGCATCCAACTCAAAACTAATTGACAATGAGTAGAAAGGCCCTTGCCAATGTTTTGAAAATTAAATCGATGAGCAAACCGGAAAAGTGATTAGGCGGACAGGTCATTGGTTCAATCGCGGGTAAATCGAAATTGAACCGTGATGTCATAATTATGTCATAAATATATTAAAATTTATAAATATAGAAAATATAGCTATTAAAATTACAAGAATAATAAATAATAAATAATTACAAAAAAAATATATTTCTTGATATTTATTTTACGTTTTTTATATATTGATTTTTAGTAAAAAAATAATTAAGATAATATTGAATATATAGTTTATGGGATCTCTCAGACCGGAGGGGGTCCGGGCACGCCCGACAGTACAATTCTTCAGTCTAATTCCACGAGTGCAATGCGAAACAGAATGAGAGTACCTATCTAGCAATTCCATAAAAATTCCACTAATCACAAGAAATGCCAAAAATGGACTACATCACCAGACTTAGAGTCGCCACCTCATATTTTGGAAAAAAATTAGGAAACCTGTGACTCATGTCACAAGGTCATGATTCGTCGTAACCAAAGTGTCTCGGCTTAGGAACTTAGGTATGAACGGGGGACGGCCATGAATTAAGCACCCCCACTCACCTGATCAAACATCGGCCTCTACTAGTCTATGATATGAGAATTATTAACATGATATGATCATATAACCCATTTATTATTGCTATCTTTACTATGTGGAGCAGACAAATATAGACCAAATAACTTATTTTGGAATGTTCTAATCTCTCATTGTTTTGAAAAATCTTTGAAAAGAAAAGTCTCATGAAAAATCGAGAAATCCATAATGCGAGGAGATCGGAACTATTCCAACTTAGGCAATCAGACCTCCATACAATGAGCAGTCATAGAGATATAGCAAATAAGCACATAGCCTCATGGTAGCATGCTAGACATAATAAGAAGCAATCACAAGCTGGATGCAAAGATGAAAGAAACTCACCTACTACTCCTCTGCACCATGCCAAGAGCTTAAAGGGTTAGAAAACAATGCATGATCCTAGATACTAGACTAAACAACATGCAAAGAAGAGATTAGGGATGCTCACACAGTAGTCCAGCCAAGCAAAAATAGAAAATAATCTAAGTAAAAGAATGCATGATCCTAGATGTGATATCTAATGTGAGGTACGCACACAAAGCATCCTAAGAGCCCGAACACTAAAAAGATAAGATATGAATCATCAAAGCATGTATCACACAACCTTAAGATAAAAAATGGTCCGAACTCAAATGCATGTTTCTACACTAATCATGCGATTATGATGAAAATAAAAGCAAGTCTAACCTAGCAAAGAGTAAAGGAGTAGTGATTAAGGAGAGAAACCCATTCCAATGCACACAACAATATAACGAATAGGAGCTAAGAAAATGACAAAACAAAATAATAATAAAAACTCTGACGAGGATAAGGAAGTTCTCTCCCTCTGACATGAAAATGAGTATAAACTACCCAAATCTATGAGAAACGATGGTGAGAGGGGAGATCCAACCTATTCTCACAAAGGAAGCCATATCTAGGCTTTTATATCATCAAAACTAGCAAGAATAGTAAAAAGAGGAAAAACATTAGTGAGAGAAGGGTGATTCTCATCTTCCTACTCATGAAAAGGAGTGTAAACCACTCAAATCCATGTAAAATGGATTCGGGAAGAGAGAAACTATCCCCTCTCATTGAGGAAACCATGCCTAGGTTTCCAACCCATAAAATCAAAAAGAAAGCAATTCAGGCTTGGCCAAAGCTGTTATACAGGCCTCGACTAATTGCAAAAAAGAGAGGAGAATGAGAGAAACCAACTAACCTAGCAACAAAACAATCAACAAATCTAAAGATCCTTGA
Source organism: Camellia japonica (assembly GCA_030407325.1). Classification (NCBI taxonomy): domain Eukaryota; kingdom Viridiplantae; phylum Streptophyta; class Magnoliopsida; order Ericales; family Theaceae; genus Camellia; species Camellia japonica. The sequence goes on from JAPPVO010000013.1 coordinate 18,591,334, forward strand.
AATGGAATCAAGAAAGACAGTAGAGATAGATTTAGAATGAAAATGCTAGAATGGAAGTAGGGATTACCTCTAGACGAGCAGAGATAGGGCCTAAAATGATCACAAGCTCTAATCCAAGCTCCCTCTGATCTTCTAAGTCCAAATCATCCAAGCAAAGGTATGTAGAAAGTTGTCCAAAATTCTCACCAAACTCTCTCTTTTAGTGTATTTGATTAAGCATTAAAGTGAGTAATTAGAGGATTAGGGATTAGGCATGTTGGTTAAGATTTTGGAACCTTACTCAAAATTTTTGGAACCTTCTTCCCTCAAAAGGGGAGGTGATTTTATAGGCATTTGGAGCTTGGAATATGCTTCTAGATCCTATGGATCCAGATGGCTGTAGACGTCCCTGAACGCCCCGGGAGGGTTAGGTCCCGTTCCGTTCGTATTGGGTTTACTACAGTTCAAGGACTCTAATTGTCACGGTTCTAAATCTGAACCAAAGAGTCCAACTCTGGCAAATCGTTTTGAGAAAAAAATAGATTTTTAGAAAAGAAGTGCCAAACATGGACTGCTTTGCCAGATACAGAGTCGCCACCTAAATATTTTTTTTAAAATGGGAAATTTAGGAAACCCTGACTCGGTGCCGAAGGCCACGTGTCCGTCATCACCAAATGTCTTGGCTCGGGAGCTTGGGTACGATCGGGGAAGGTCAGCTATGAGCACCCCTTTCGCCCGGTCCGAAGACCGGCCTCTACTAACCATGATATCCGACTTTGAAAACGTTATGTGTTCTTATTCCGGTTATTAGCCTAGAATTACTATGTTATGCGCACAGCAAACAAGTATAGACTAGATTGCCTAATTTGGAAACAAGCATTGCATATCCGTTTGTTTTGAAAAGTGCTTTGGAAATTGCTACTCGCAAGTAGGCTAAAACACGGATTTCAACGAGTTTTCCAACTCAAACAATCCAACCTCCACCCACAGGCATTCAAACAGTTTATCTCATATAAGCATTTAGCCGCATGGTAATCATGCCGTTATGTTAACATTCACACGCATGCGATATGCTAAAGCATAAATACTTACATTGTACTCCGTGCCAAAACAATAAACTAGTTAGCAAAAATGCATGCCCTAGTTCATGTTAAGTGACTAATGCATCGCATACAGAATGTGATTAGGATAGGCTCGGCTAACCCTAAAATGGCATGTGAAATGCTATCATTTGGTGCACGTATTCAAGTTAGATTTGAAATACAATGCGGTTTGTATGATGTACCGAGCCCGGTGCATGTCAACAAATGCATGGATGCACGCATGCATTACATAAGGTATGCTAAAATAAACGTGCCCTAATCTACCATCATGAGCAGGTAAATAAAAGGGAAGAAAGAAGTGGGGGTTGGAAGACATACACACCACTCACACACGCTTATTACAGAATTGCCCTCACTCGGAGGGACCAAAAGAATATACAAATTAATTAACTACGCAAGCTAATTAAATATTACAGATCAATTAAATTAACAAATTAATTAATCTAATTAAAACAGTAAAGCCCTAAGCAAGCGTGATAATTAAAACAGTAAAGCCCTCGGGAAGCGGGTCAGATGCAGCGCATGCTCGGGTTGCTAGGAATCGCACTGCCATGCATAGTCTGCCTCTGTTTTCCCTGCTTTGCTCCTCTGAAAACTGCCAAAGTCTCAGGAATGCCTCTCAGGAACTGGGGATCCCACCGGCTAAGTAGAATGACCACCGGCACTAGGAATGTGGCCACCGGCACAAAATAGATCCATCGGCCATCGATTGACTGCCGGTCGGCACTAAATACTGCCGGCCGGCAATAAGTTCCTGCAGAACCTGCAACTCACAGCAGCAGAGGGCAAAATCTTGCATGGCAATGCAATTCAAGCTATGTATGCACCAATCACACTCCCTATCATGTTAATGACTCAAGGGAGGATGTGCCTCGATTCTCGGGCCACCAATCACGCATTTCCATGCATGATGGCCTAAAGAATCGAGTGTGCACTTCAATTTCAAATGCATGCAAACCATATAATCACACAAGGAAGCCTAACCTCTATCACACTCACTTCAAGAGGCCAAGCATGCACAATGCAATGCAATCCTAGACATGTTGGCTAGCATGCCAATATGGACAATGCAAGGCACTTATACAAGTATACAAGCAAGCATGCAAGGCAAGCATGCAACCAATGAAAATGTGGACTTAAACATGATCTAGGCAACTCTAATTAGGCCTAAAATCAGTGGCCAAAACCAAGGAAGTGAAGGCCAAAATGCACACACACATGCAAGCACTCATGGCCAATACTTAAAGCATAATGGGGCAACTTTTAAACACATTTAAAAGGGCACAAATATGAACAATTAGCATGCAAGTTAAGCTCTGAAATCATGTTAGAAGAGGTGCCAAACCGACTCAAACAAGATAAACAAAAGCATGCAAATGGCCCAAGTATTCAAGGCTCACCAAAGAGGCAATGAACTACACTTAGTACAACCACACATGGCAAGACTTAGACAACCAAAAACAGAGTTTTAACGCATAAAACTAAGCCCAAAAGACCACCTAGATGGCATCTAAATGATTCAAATTCAAAGGCATGCACAATGGTCAAAACATAGGGCATACAACACATGCTCTCAAAGCAACAAAGAGGCAACTAAGGCAAGCATATGAGCATGCCAAAGGGACTGAAATTACATGTTGGATGGTTCCAAACCACCAAAATGATGCAATCAACACATGCTACACATTCACATACTTGAGGCATACAAGCCCGACAAGCCACAAATGCAAAGGAGCTATACTAAGCATGCCAAAATCGATCCAAACAACTATGGACAGACCTAAAGCATGGCAAAATAAGCACAAAACATTCACAAGGCTAAGCCTAAAACATGCTCGAACAAAGGCTAACAACCTAAGGCATGTTAAGGGATCAAGGAGGCATTACATGGCAACTATACTAAACATGCATGGAGTACCAAAACCAACTTAATACAAAGTTATAACATGGCAATATAAGCATAAAATGCAGCCATGGCATGATCAACACACACTCAACATAAGCTCCCTTAAGAGACCAAAAATGGTCCCTTTCAAGGACAACAAGGAGAGGGGGTGGCCCTCCCCTTTTGGAGACTTCAAGGCACCATCTCCACCACTGAAATCCCTCAAGATTTCAGTGGTGAAGAGGCCCAAACACCAAAGTCTCGAAACTTGCACAAAATGGCACAAAACAAGGGCCTTGCAAGGCCTAAGAGGGGTCAAACTTCCCCAAAGCACAAAACACTCTTAATAAACTATCAAGAGGGCCTAAAAACAGAACTTTTTTATGTTATACACTAAACACAAAAACAGCTCTAAGATAGGTAGAAATAGGATGCAAAAATGGGGAATAAAAGGGAAGTTTCTTACCCTTGAAGACCACCTTCACAAATGATGCTCCAACAGCCCTTCTTGGCTTGAATCCACCTCCAAAACACTCAAACAAGCCTCCAAGGGTCTCAAGTCCAAGAGATGGTGTGTTAGTGTGTGTGTGTGAGCAAAAATGGCACAAAACACACACTTATAGAGATAAAATATTCTAACCCTAACCCTAGAACTCAAGCTTTACAAAGCTGTCTAAAATGTCTAACAAGTGTCTAACCCCCATGCCAAGAGAAGACCCCCTCCTATATAGGCAATTCCCTCTTGTAAAGCTTACAAAACAAGCCATTCAAGAGGGAAATCCCTCCATACACGTGTATGGAGGGGAATGGAGTGGGTGCCAGCTATCACAGCTGGCACAAAATATCTACAAAAAGTAGATGAACAGTGGTCGGCCACTCAAAATTGTCATTTTGACAAAATTGAGTGCCGACCGGCAACAAAGAGTGCCGACCGGCAATATATATTGCCGGTGGCAACAAAAACCAGCCGGTGGCCTCTAGCCACTGCCGGTGGTGTGTGGGGATGCCTCACAAGGCATTCCCTGCCCCTCCAAGGCAAAACACAAGTGTTTGGTGCAAAACCAGACACAAAACGGTCGAGTTCGGAGATCCTGAGACAAGGCGCGTAGCCGAGAACTCCGGGAACTCCAAACGAACACAAACATGGATAATCACCGAGTGTTCCAACGGTGACGTCCAAGTCTTGAGGACGGTCAAAAATGGGGTGTCTACAGTTGCCCCTCTTTGACAGAACTCGAAAGTCATAACAATGACGGGAGTGAATGTCAAAGCCCAGAGACGACCCATTTTTGACAAGGCCGAAGACTTGGACAATCATGCAAGACAAAAAGGTATGCGCCCGAAGGCAGGGGCAAAATGCAATGATAATGCAAGAAGCCGAGCATAACTTATGATCATGCAAAGAAAGCTGTAAGAAGCACGCATGCGACAGTTTTAAGCTAGCATACACCAGACTACACTACAATGCAGAAAGGATGTAAGAGAATTATGCAATTCTCAATACGTCTCACGCGGAGGATACAATACCTGTGCGGCTCGTCCGGTTGCACCGGCCTCAAATGAACCGTACATACAATATCGTGCCTGAAAAGAAAACAAACTTAACAGGTATGATATGTGTTAGCAACATGCATGACAATGCAATGACGAATGCAAAATAGTATGCAATATATACAAAAACTAAGTATAAACAATGCAAATGATAATGCAATGCAATTGAAACTATGCAAACTAAATGCAGAGCAATTGAATCATGATTCAATCATGAGCGGTTCGAAACTACACATATGTCAAATAGATTGATGGAAGTAACAAGTCCGTCTACCACAGAACGATGTCTGAACTATGAGTGATGTAGACGGACACAAGAACAAGTATTGGATGGAATGACATAAGTGGGGTGACAACCCGCTGAGGAGAGAACAATGATCCTAATGCCGGATGCAACAATTACACTACAATGCAATAGAAATGGATATGGCGTGTAGCCAAACCGTATTTTGCCTAGGAAAGGCATGTACACGTACAAGCCATGTCTAACATAGAAAAGGTGCCACAACCCTCAAAGCGCGTACACATGCAGAACTATGAGTGTATAGACGTGAAAAGTATGAGCACATACCAGACCAAGCTCAACAAGGAAAGGTGCGAGCCATAGATGGAAGATGATGCAGTGGATGCATGCAACTAAAATGCAATATATACAATATGCAATGGAATGGATATTTACAATGGATAAGTGAAGGCGAAACATGCGTATCGACGCAAGTGAAGAATGCACGACAATGCGGGTGGAAGCGAAACATGCGCGTCAACGCAAGTGAAGAATGCACGACAATGCGAGTGGATAATGCAGTGGGTGCATGCAAAACTATAATGCAATATAGATGGATGTTTACAGAAAATGCATGACATATGCACTATATTACAACGAAATGCATGACATATGCATGGTTTTTTTTTTTTTTTTTTTTGGGATTTTGAAATGCATGACATATGCAGTATTTACAATGATGCATGACATATACAAGATTTATTTACAATGATGCATGATATATGCAAGATTTTTTTTACAATGCTGTGCAAGCAAGCACATGAACCCAAACTACATCTCATGCAGAAAGGATTAAGAGAATTAAGCAATTCTCACGGCGCCTTACGCGGAGAAGGCTAAAAGCGACTACCGAGAACACCCGGAGTCTCAAACACAACATCTCTCAGCATATCGTACGCAGGAGAGGAAAAAGCAAAGCAAAAAAGAAACTTCTCTACGTAGTACACGCGAGAGAGGAAAGACAAGAGCCTCTCAGCGTAGTACACGCGAGAGGGGAAAGACAAAAGCCTCACACGAAGGGGGGGGTGTGAGACAAAGCACGTGACGAGCGAGACCATGCGAGTCACAAAGGGAATGCAAGACACTGCAAATGAGACACTCATGCCAATGCAAGTGAGACACGCATGCCAATGCAAATGAGGCACGCATGCCAATGTAAATGAGGAGGCACACGTGCCAATGGACATGATAAACGATGCAAGTGTGACACGCATGCCACACGGGATGTAAAGTGAATGAGACAAATGAGACACGCATGCCTCATAAGAATGGAAAATGATGCAAATGATGCAAATGAGACACGCGTGCCTCATAAGATGCAAGACAATGCAGATGGACTTAAATGCGTAACAACGCACGTGTTTCGGAATGCATGACGATGCATGGTATAAAATGCATGATAATGCACAAGAGATGTGCATGACAATGCAAGGGGTGCGTGTTACAACGCGTGTAGTACGTGCATAACAATGCAACTGTGAGGCGCGTGACGGCGCGATGCAATGCACCGAAATAGTGCGATGAACGCGTGCAACGCACACGGGGCAACTTTTGAATCTTGCAAAAGACAAAAGGATACAAAAGGATACAATCATTGCATGAATTTGAGTGCTACGTACAGAAGACACGGTCCGAGGTCAAAACGGAGGCCGGTTGAGCATCGGAGATACACTTTCTTGCACTTTCTTGAGATATGAAGACCAAAAACTACTCATATGGCCTAAACAAGGTTGTGGGAACACCACCGGCCAGAAGGGGAAGCCACCGGCTGTCCACCGGCTACAAAAGAATTCCATCGGCAGAACATTCTGCCGGCCGGCACAAAATGTTGCCGACCGGAAAAAAGTTGCTGAGTCGGGGCAGATTCGACTTTTCACCTCGGGTCTTTTAAAATAGGGTTTCTAAACCGTATTTCCTCACTTCTCCTTTGCCGAAAATCACCTCCCCCTCTCTCTAGAGTCTTTTTCTCTCCTCTTTTCCTCGTTTTCTTCGCGTTCTCGCGCCTTTTTCGTCGTTCGATTCGTGAAGTTCATCGCGTTTCGAACATTTTCCACCGATTAAAATTTCATTTCGGCACATCCTTTGCCATTTCCACCTTTTCGGGACTTGTTCCCCTCGATTCGCTCTTCATTTCCGTGCCTTTTCACATTCCGACCTTCCGGCCATTTTCCACCCTCCCGGGGTTGACTTTTCAGTTGACTCTTCGTATTCCGACCCGATTTTCATTCCTTGACCATTTTCTCATCTCTCTTGACATGGCGGACGACATTCCATGCGGTGGGACTCCTTCGGATCACGAGATGGATCCCGGGGTCGAGCTCCTACCTTTGAGCGAGCGCCCGTTCGATCCGGCGACCTACCGGCCGGCGATTCACGTTCTGCCACCCGACAGACTACGCCAGTTCAGGAGCTTCGACATGGCGTTGGATCCTGAGCTCTTGCTACGCGAGCCTACCTCCCACCTATCCTCCGGCACTTCCGAGATAACTTTCTTTCTCTGCTTTACTTTCTGCAATGTAGAACTTTTTTACTGCCAATTGTCATAGCTGGTTGCGTTCTTTAACTGCTTAGTTCCGATACACTGAAACACAGTATATTGTAATTGATTACAAACGCGTTTGCAACTGATTATCTGTTTAAGACTCACACGCGCACACACACTGCACCAGCCTTGAACCACTCAACACACGGCACACACCGTATTTCACTGCAAACACCGGCACCCGATACCTGTTTGAATCTGAAAAACTTGCACGCATGCCACATTTGCACTGAACCACTCAAACACGCTGACGCATCACACGTTGTAGTTCACTAAAAGCACACCGGCACCCGGTATCTGTTTGAATCTGAAAATATGCACGCATGCCAAATTTGCACTGAACCACTCAAACACGCTGACGCATCACACGTTGTAGTTCACTAAAAGCACACCGGCACCCGGTATCTGTTTGAATCTGAATATACGCACGCATGCCAAATTTGCACTGATTTTGACTGTTTCTTCAAAACTGTACATTTTATATTGCTTCGCAATTACTTGTTTGAAAACAGGGAGATTCCCATACCATCCGCGGGTATGGGAATACCGTCGCTCGTGTGTGGTACGCCGAGCTTCCCGACGCAGTTCGCCATATCGTGGACCAGGCCGGCTTTGGCGCGTTCTGCAGAGGACTCTCCAGGCTCACCACATGTAGACCTCTCCTTGCCGCTCTGGTGGAGAGGTGGTGGGACACCACCGATTCATTTCACTTCTCGCGGCTGGGGACATGACGATGACCCCTTACGATTTCTCGATGCTCACAGGCATCGGGGTAGGGGGTGATCCGATCCCTTTCGACATTGATATGGATGAGTGGACCGCGGCTCAGGTCTACTTGCTTGGCGCGGCACCGCCTCTCGCGCGTCCGGCTTTCGTCCGTACTCCTGGTTCGAGGTGCAGTTCAGGGTCCAGCCCCTCCTTGTCGATGCAGCCCCGATGACCCCAGAGGCCGTGGAGAGATACGCACGCGGCTTCCTTATGTTCCTGTTTGGGACGACCATCTTCGCCGACCGGGCGAACACAGTGCCTCTCTGCCTTCTCAGCGCACTGGTGGATGTCAGAGACATTTTGCATTATGACTGGGGTGGCGCCGCTCTGGCCACCCTTTATGGATATATGAGCTCAGCCTCCCGCGGCAGCGGACAGTTGCTCGGGGGTTACTGGCGTGCTTGGGAGGTACATTTCTTTTTCTGCCTTTCATTTCCGTTCTTTATTTTCTGTACTCTGCACACTGCACACACTGTAGTCTGCTTTACACTTGCTGTATACTGTACACACGGCACACACTGCACAATACACTGCACAAACACACTGCTCACTGCCTATTTTCTGCCTTTTATTCTGTATTCTGCTTTATCTGATAAATCACTGGTATTTACTTGCAGTTGTGGGTTTACGCCTACTTTCCTAGGCTCGCTCCTGTACCCGATGCAGAGACCCCTCTGGTTGTCCCTTTTTCACGTCGCTTTGACGGGAGATGCACCCGGAGGCCGCGAGAGACATTCAGCTTCTTCCGCCGCTACTTCGACACCATCACCCCTGCCGAGGTATGTTTTACTTGCAGTTCATTTTAGGTTCGCCTTTCCACTGCATATTTCAATAACAGTAGGTAACAAACTGTATTTCATTTCAGATCACCTGGCGGCCGTGGGCTCCACTGCCAGCGATGATGAGGGATCGGTTTGCCGGTGCCGATGAGACCTCACGTTACCGGATTCTGCTCGAGGGCCCGGTCTGTCGGGCTTGGTACCTGGGGAGCGTTTCTTGCGTCAGACCCTAGGCCTACCTGAGCAGATAGTCCCGGTTCCTCCTGAGCACATGCGGGATACGGAGAGATTCACTGCCGAGCTGATGGCGGACTACACCATTGGCTGGAGGCAGACGATTTCAGAGGCGAGGGCGATTATTCGGAGTATGTCCGGACCTTTATCATGCGACCTCTGAGCGGCGGCCGCCGAGTTAGAGAGAGAGGGCCAGCGGCAGCCAGGGGCTGGAGGGGGAGCGCCGAGGAGGGCTCGAGTCCGTGGCAGGGGCGGAGTCCAGCGAGGGCGAGGGACCGGTTGGCCTGCTCTGCCCGCTGCATTGACTTTCAGGGGCAGTGGGGCGACCTATCAGATCCCCTTCGCTCCTCCGCCGGCTGATCATGAGTTTGTCGGTGTCCCCGACTTGCCTCCGGTATGTATTACTGCATTTTTGTACAGTCATTTCATTTCAGTTTATTTGATATTCCGCAGAATATTGATGCATCTGATACTTTTGCAGGCGTCTTCTGAGTATACCCGGCAGTCATTGGAGATGAATGCCTCCATGATGGGGATGCTACAGCGGACATTCGACCTCCTAGCCCTTTACAGCATTCCGGTATGTTCTTCCTGACCACGGCCTCAAACCATACACAAACTGCTTTACATAATCTGATGCATAACACAACATCTGATAAACTGCTCACGGCATCTGATACATTGTACTCATACACTGCATTCCGTACTGATTCACTCCTCGCGGCATACATATACACACTGTATCCTGTACTGATTCACTGCTCACGGCACTCACACACTGTACTCATACACTGCATTCTGTACTGATTTACTGCTCACGGCATCCACACACTGCACTCATACACTGTATTCTGTACTGATTCACTCCTCGCGGCATCCACACATTGCACTCATACACTGTATTCTATACTGATTTACTGCTCACAGTATTCTGATGCATTTGCCTTTCATGCTTTTCAGCCTCCCTTCCAGATTCCTCCTTCCGTTGGGCGGCGTTCCAGCTGGACCTCCCATTTCTACTCGGGATGGCAGAGCATATCCCCGCACTAGAGGGGGGCGCACTCATGTCGGGGGCAGCTCGCGGGCTCCAGTTCCAGATGACGAGTATGAGGCAGAGACAGAGGCGGGGGAGACCGATGATGGCTCGGACTCGAGCTCAGACGACGATGCCCCTAGCGGTGCCCCTGTTGATGATGCTCCTGGACCTTCGTCCAGGAAGAGGACCAGGACAGATTGACGGCCCCGGAGCCATTTTGACATTTGATACAGATTTTTACTATTTTTCTTCCTTTTTGCATTTTCCCCTTTTGGTTAGTAGTTAGGGTACTTTGTACTGCCGCAGGCAGATTTTGTTTCCAAACTTATGTACTTGAAAAGATGATATGAAATGAAACAAACTTTTTGTCTGAAAAAGAGTGTTTACATTTGTGTATATTCCATACCTTGCACTGTATTGCATCATATTACACCTCAATGTAAATGATATTGATCTGTTGTCTGAAAAATGAACACTTGCAATTGAGCACTTGCACTATGATAATCGGATAACCAACCAACTAATAGCAAACAACTCATACAAACCACTGCTCAAACTGAATACACAGCCCATGCTCTACTGGGGATTGATCTGCATACAGCCCATAACACAGCACTCGGTTCATTCCGCACACAGCAAACCCTGAACAAACAGCCCAATCTGACAAGACGGACCACAAAAGCTGACACGGTTGCAGTTGAAACACACTCGGATGTCCCAAATTTTCCCTTTCCTTCTCTTGCTTCGCACGAATGTAGAGAATGGCACAGCATTCTGAGCACAAACGATTTTTTGAAATAAAGAAGGGTTTTCAACCGGGGTATCGAGCCTACCACAGAACACAGCGGAGGGACTCAAACAAAGAACAAAAGGCACACGACCTGAACACAACGAGACACACTCGGAAAAGACTCAAAGCCCAAAATCGAGACCGACAAATCAAAAGACACGACACACGGACATGTTTACACAGAGAAGACCTCGAATCTCGGAGCCAGTTCCTCCGGTACTTCCACCCTTTCTGATTGTGATTCTCACATCGCTCGCCCCTCAGGCTCGGTTTTTCTCTCAAAACCCTCTTCTCACTTCTCTCCTCTGCTTACACCTCTCTATTCTTTATTCTCTCATTTTTCATCCCTCCCCAGGGTGATTAATGGATGAATAGGAAGTCGCAGGTTCACGCCCAGCACTGTTGCTCACGGCTATTCTTCCGGTAGATAGAGTGCCTTTCTGGCAAGTATGTTGACGGGGGAAAGACAGAAGACCTGACTCAATTGTGCCCCTAGTTCGTCACTTTGACCATTTTTTTTGTTTTCTTCTTCTAAACAGTTTTGATCAAAATGAGAGTTGGATTAACATACTTGTTCGATTTTTGATTTGAAAATCATGCAAGTCAGGCTGTGAGCACTGAAAATTCTCCTTTTGGGTCCAAACATGGTCCAATTTTGAAAATGAAATAGTTTTCGAGAAAATAGTCAACTTCAGTAAAAATTTTCAAAAACTAGTTTTGCAAACAATCAACGCTCAACGAGCGCGGAACTTACCCTCGAGATATGCGACCTCGGATCGGGGACGATGGAAAATTGCCCCTGGCTTAAAAAGGGGGAGGGAATATGGCAACGGAAAGTTGCCCCTAGTTTGGACAGCAACTCAGGGCAACTTATGGCAATGCATGGCAACGGAAAGTTGCCCCTTGTTTGGATGATGCCGCGGCATTCTGTAAGCCAGTCCTCGTTGATGATGATCGGATCCTCGGACGCGGAGGAGGCGAAGACGGTTTGAATCAATATATGGACACAGTCACCTGGAAGGTGTTGGTGGTTGGACTTCAAGAGGAAGTTAATCACGTAGTTCCAGGTTGCTGCAATCGAGACATTGGATTCGGAGGAGGCAACAAGTGATCAAAACCATGACATGGACTGAGACGCTATGGAAGCGTTGGGGGCTGGACTTCAGGATGAAGTTGCCTACGTATCCCAAACATGGGAATCAAGCCTTACGTAGTTCCGGTTAAGGTACACTCGGGTATTTTAACCTTCACTGTTTAGGCTCTAACTTTTGCCAAGGTGCCCAATGCGGGTTTTCGACCTTGCGAGCTATGTTTTTCTTTTCTTTTCTTTCTTTCTTTTGCATTTTCATTTTTTTTCTTTCTTTTGCTATTATCTTTTTTTTGTTTTTGTTCTTTTTCTCTTTTTGCTTCTTCTTTTTTTTTTTTTCTCTTTTTTTTTTCTTTTTTTTTTTTTGCTCTAACTTTTGCCTGGGTCGCCCTTCCGGGTTTTCGGCCCAGCGAGCCTCTCAAAGGGTAAAAGTGTAGCAAGCCCATGCCAAATGGTTTTGAGATTGAAGCCTCTCTGTGTCCAGGAGAATGACTGTTATGTTGATTTGCAGAAAAGTCCATCACGGTTGCTTTACGAGCTTTGCCTGGTGAGATCTGATCTCCTTGATCTGACTTTGATGCCTCTTGCTCGAGGGCTGCCTCAAAATGGGCCACACAGGCGTTTCATGGCACTGTTGAACGTTTGAACGGATTCCAGTTTGCAACAGATAAATTGAATCTTGAGGCTGAGAGCGATCCTGGGCTGCACAATCTCAAGAGCGATTCCACACAGGTCTTCGCAAGACCGCGCAAACATTTTGTTTTTGAAAGTTTTTAAGAAAGCGACAAATCGCTCGCGCAGAAGATAGTGTGGAACCAGTCTGGATCAACCAGGATCCTTCTCAGTACTCACGCCGACAAGCATGATTTCATTCATTAAAAGCTTAGCATGCCTCTCTTTCTCTCAAAATGATCAAAATTTTACAAAACCCGAGGAATTACTTCCTCTTCGTTTTCATCACCGCAGTGTTCGAAAAGGGGTTTTATGAAAAGCTTAGGTCATTACAACGATGTTTAAGGCACAAGAGAGTAGGTGGTATGTACTGTCGTTCCATTCACATCCTCTGGCACAACCAGCTGAAACAACAACAAGTACTGGAACATGATAGCCGCGGCTGTTTAATTCAATTTGTGGATATAACTGGCTCCTCGGCAGCGACAGACTCAAAAAGCAAAAACGACTAATTACAAGACAAAACGGTGTTTGAGGCAACAACCCCGAAATCACCTGGTATACTATACAAGAGGGACTGACTCATTACAACAAGACAGGCCCTGTAAGCAAAAAGACTGACTCAGGACAAGAGACAGACTCAAGACAAAACAAAAGACTGACTCGACACCCAAGTCAGAATTTACAAAATTAACATTAACAGATGCCCAAAAATGCGTGCCAAACGCCACATCCAAAAATGCGCCAGGCACTGCCCGCAGGCGGTTCACCTTCTGATTACATACTCACAGTATCTGTGTCCTCAAAATCCAAGAACTCTGTAGTGACTGACTTGGCCGAGGTAGGCGGGAGGATAACCTCGTTGTCAATCAAATCCTGCACCTCATGGACGGAGGCGGAAGCAATTGTCAGTAGGGTGGCCTGTCTGCTGGTGGTACGCACAGTACTGAGCAGGATCATGCGTAGCAGGGAGATTCTTCGGGAGGGGTCGGGGCTCAAGAGGTGTAAGATGCCCCTTTTTGGCCAAAATCAAAAGTGCCCTAGACAAAGGCATGTATAGAGGATGGAAGACTCGGCGCCCTCGAGGGAGGTACTTTGGAGCCTGAGCACTCTTGCTAGATGCGTTAGCGAACGGATCGGCAGGTGCGGCCTTGGATTTCGGATCATTTCCGGATGCAGGGTTGGGAACGGGAAGAACTGTCTTGGCGTGACGGGGCCAATCCCGGTTCTCTGATTGACTGGAACTGCCCTCAGGTGGAGTGGGAAAAGCATCCTCCACAGCTTTTGTCACAACTGCAGATATCTGTTGCTTGTTCATCCCCCTGGCTTTCAAAGCCTCTACTGCCCACAGCAGTTGTTCGATAGGGTCGGCATCTGCCTTCATCTTGCCTTTGTCTCGGGCCTCAGCCTGATCTAGGATTTGAGTTGGCGTTGACATGTCATTGTTATAACTGGAGGCCATCTCCGGTTGACTAAGTTCAATAACAATTCGGCCCAACAGCGGGGGCTCCTGGGGTACAGAGCTCCCGGCATATGGTGCGGCTGGTGGTGAAGCAAACATTCCATAGGCGAGATCCGCCACGGACCTTTGAAGATCACTTATCATTCCCATTAGTTCAAATGTAGTAGGCTCACGAGCCTGATATAGTTGAGGGGCCCAAACTGGGTGCGCAGCAGGCGATCTGGGTGGATGCGGCATATCAATAGTAGTCTCACTGTGTAGGGTGATTCCTTGATCCAACGCGGCCGTCATGACCACGATCTCTTCTGAATTCTGCGTCATGCTCAGTCCTGCCTCAGCAAGGAGAAGACACTAGCTGTTCTGGATCAACTCTCTGAATCTCTGAACTGAAACGGAAAACAAGCAGCATTTCAGCCCCAAACAGATCAAACACGGGTGTAGCCGAACAACTGCACTCTACTACTGATCACTGTTCCTCAGAATCACTGTTCAAAACTGAACTGATACCCGCAGACATAACTGATTCTCAACAACACTGATACTAGTGCCCTCGGGCCTGATGCTCAAACTTTGCAAACTGATATATGCGTTCCCTGCAGAGATACACTCTAAAAGCACATAGCAGGTAAAAGAGAGCCAAACACCCCTATGTTGGGGTAGGGTTTCCCTGTCCTATTTTGTCAGGAGCTAGGGTTTCACTACGCACACAGCGGTTTCAAACAACCTATCATCGGGTAAGCAACCTGTCCTAGTTTGGAATGGTCACTATGGATTCCGAATATGCACTAGGTCGAATGGTCAAAAAGGGTGCCCCGGTAAAACCGGGGTTTGTGTTCCCATACTGGCAGAGCCCGCAACCGGTCAGCCTTATGGTCATGCCTTGACAAGACAAGCCTCCAGCAAACCGCTCAGGAATAGCAGATGGCCAACACGGTGTCCTAGGCGCACCAATGCACATGCAATGCAAAGAGACACATAAATGGAATCAAAACAGGATATCACGAGTTCGAGTCAAGCTCTCTAAATTCCCCAGCAGAGTCGCCAGAAACTGTAGACGTCCCCGAACGCCCCGGGAGGGTTAGGTCCCGTTCCGTTCGTATTGGGTTTACTACAGTTCGGACTCTAATTGTCACGGTTCTAAATCTGAACCAAAGAGTCCAACTCTGGCAAATCGTTTTGAGAAAAACAGATTTTTGAAAAGTAGTACCAAACATGGACTGCTTTGCCAGATACAGAGTCGCCACCTAAATATTTTTTAAAATGGGAAATTTAGGAAACCCTGACTCGGTGCCGAAGGCCACGTGTCCGTCATCACCAAATGTCTTGGCTCGGGAGCTTGGGTACGATCGGGGAAGGTCAGCTGCCCGGTCCGAAGACCGGCCTCTACTAACCGTGATATCCGATTTTGAAAATGTTATGTGTTCTTATTCCGGTTATTAGCCTAGAATTACTATGTTATGCGCACAGCAAACAAGTATAGACTAGATTGCCTAATTTGGAAACAAGCATTGCATATCCGTTTGTTTTGAAAAGTGCTTTGGAATTGCTACTCGCAAGTAGGCTAAAACACGGATTTCAACGAGTTTTCCAACTCAACAATCCAACCTCCACCCACAGGCATTCAAACAGTTTATCTCATATAAGCATTTAGCCACATGGTAATCATGCTGTCATGTTAACATTCACACGCATGCGATATGCTAAAGCATAAATACTTACATCGTACTCCGTGCCAAAACAATAAACTAGTTAGCAAAATGCATGCCCTAGTTCATGTTAAGTGACTAATGCATCGCATACAGAATGTGATTAGGATAGGCTCGGCTAACCCTAAAATGGCATGTGAAATGCAATCATTTGGTGCACGTATTCAAGTTAGATTTGAAATACAATGCGGTTTGTATGATGTACCGAGCCCGGTGCATGTCAACAAATGCATGGATGCACGCATGCATTGCATAAGGTATGCTAAAATAAACGTGCCCTAATCTACCATCATAAGCAGGTAAATAAAAGGGAAGAAAGAAGTGGGGGTTGGAAGACATACACACCACTCACACACGCTTATTACAGAATTGCCCTCACTCGGAGGGACCAAAAGAATATACAAATTAATTAACTACGCAAGCTAATTAAATATTACAGATCAATTAAATTAACAAATTAATTAATCTAATTAAAACAGTAAAGCCCTCGGGAAGCGGGTCAGATGCAGCGCATGCTCGGGATTTGCTCGGAATCGCACTGCCATGCATAGTCTGCCTCTGTTTTCCCTGCTTTGCTCCTCTGAAAACTGCCAAAGTCTCAGGAATGCCTCTCAGGATACTGGGGGATCCCACCGGCTAAGTAGAATGACCACCGGCAGTGAATTGTGGTCACCGGCACAAAATAGATCCACCGGCCATCGATTGACTGCCGGTCGGCACTAAATACTGCCGGCCGGCAATAAGTTCCTGCAGAACCTGCAACTCACAGCAGCAGAGGGCAAAATCTTGCATGGCAATACAATTCAAGCTATGTATGCACCAATCACACTCCCTATCATGTTAATGACTCAAGGGAGGATGTGCCTCGATTCTCGGGCCACCAATCACGCATTTCCATGCATGATGGCCTAAAGAATCGAGTGTACACTTCAATTTCAAATGCATGCAAACCATATAATCACACAAGGAAGCCTAACCTCTATCACACTCACTTCAAGAGGCCAAGCATGCACAATGCAATGCAATCCTAGACATGTTGGCTAGCATGCAATATGGACAATGCAAGGCACTTATACAAGCATACAAGCAAGCATGCAAGGCAAGCATGCAACCAATGAAAATGTGGACTTAAACATGATCTAGGCAACTCTAATTAGGCCTAAAATCAGTGGCCAAAACCAAGGAAGTGAAGGCCAAAATGCACACACACATGCAAGCACTCATGGTCCAATACTTAAAGCATAATGGGACAACTTTTAAACACATTTAAAAGGGCACAAATATGAACAATTAGCATGCAAGTTAAGCTTTGAAATCATGTTAGAAGAGGTGCCAAACCGACTCAAACAAGATAAACAAAAGCATGCAAATGGCCCAAGTATTCAAGGCTCACCAAAGAGGCAACGAACTACACTTAGTACAACCACACATGGAAAGACTTAGGCAACCAAAAACAGAGTTTTAACACATAAAACTAAGCCCAAAAGACCACCTAGATGGCATCTAAATGATTCAAATTCAAAGGTATGCACAATGGTCAAAACATAGGGCATACAACACATGCTCCCAAAGCAACAAAGAGGCAACTAAGGCAAGCATATGAGCATGCCAAAGGGACTGAAATTACATGTTGGATGGTTCCAAACCACCAAAATGATGCAATCAACATATGCTACACATTCACATACTTGAGGCATACAAGCCCGACAAGCCACAAATGCAAAGGAGCTATACTAAGCATGCCAAAATCGATCCAAACAACTATGGACAGACCTAAAGCATGGCAAAATAAGCACAAAACATTCACAAGGCTAAGCCTAAAACATGCTCGAACAAAGGCAACAACCTAAGGCATGTTAAGGGATCAAGGAGGCATTACATGGCAACTATACTAACATGCATGGAGTACCAAAACCAACTTAATACAAAGTTATAACATGGCAATATAAGCATAAAATACAGCCATGGCATGATCAACACACACTCCAACATAAGCTCCCTTAAGAGACCAAAAATGGTCCCTTTCAAGGACAACAAGGAGAGGGGGTGGCCCTCCCCTTTTGGAGACTTCAAGGCACCATCTCCACCACTGAAATCCCTCAAGATTTCAGTGGTGAAGAGGCCCAAACACCAAAGTCTCGAAACTTGCACAAAATGGCACAAAACAAGGGCCTTGCAAGGCCTAAGAGGGGTCAAACTTCCCCAAAGCACAAAACACTCTTAATAAACTATCAAGAGGGCCTAAAAACAGAACTTTTTTATGTTATACACTAAACACAAAAACAGCTCTAAGATAGGTAGAAATAGGATGCAAAAATGGGGAATAAAAGGGAAGTTTCTTACCCTTGAAGACCACCTTCACAAATGATGCTCCAACAGCCCTTCTTGGCTTGAATCCACCTCCAAAACACTCAAACAAGCCTCCAAGGGTCTCAAGTCCAAGAGATGGTGTGTTAGTGTGTGTGTGTGAGCAAAAATGGCACAAAACACACACTTATAGAGATAGGAAAATATTTCTAACCCTAACCCTAGAACTCAAGCTTTACAAAGCTGTCTAAAATGTCTAACAAGTGTCTAACCCCCATGCCAAGAGAAGACCCCCTCCTATATAGGCAATTCCCTCTTGTAAAGCTTACAAAACAAGCCATTCAAGAGGGAAATCCCTCCATACACGTGTATGGAGGGGAATGGAGTGGGTGCCAGCTATCACAGCTGGCACAAAATATCTACAAAAAGTAGATGAACAGTGGTCGGCCACTCAAAATTGTCATTTTGACAAAATTGAGTGCCGACCGGCAACAAAGAGTGCCGACCGGCAATATATATTGCCGGTGGCAACAAAAACCAGCCGGTGGCCTCTAGCCACTGCCGGTGGTGTGTGGGGATGCCTCACAAGGCATTCCCTGCCCCTCCAAGGCAAAACACAAGTGTTTGGTGCAAAACCAGACACAAAACGGTCGAGTTCGGAGATCCTGAGACAAGGCGCGTAGCCGAGAACTCCGGGAACTCCAAACGAACACAAACATGGATAATCACCGAGTGTTCCAACGGTGACGTCCAAGTCTTGAGGACGGTCAAAAATGAGGTGTCTACAATGGCATATTCCAAAATCCTTTGGACACTCCTCAAGAAAATTGCTCAGTGAACATCATAACAAGATGTACCGAATAAGACTTGTCTGGCCGGTATAGAGTGGCCTCACGTATTTCCTCAGAAATTTGCCCGACAAAGCTAGAAAAGACCCATCCAAGGATCAAAGTTGTTTGGCACATTTCCTGAAAAATGTTCGGTAGATCAAAAAGATCTGAGCACGTGTCCATTAGCTAAAATGGTTTGGCGTGTTTGCAAAGAAATGTCTGACTAAGCAAAGCTTATCCATTTGATTTTCTTGGAAAGTTTCTCCTGTTTTCTCATTCATTCTAGCTTTCTAGGCTAACTCTTTTGAAAATGATCATTGATTTTTTAGAAAACATACTGCTCGGAACGGTTGTGGGATGCTTTTGGGGGGTACCTAAGCGCACCCAACAGTTCAGACTCTTAATCTCCTAATATAGTCTCACAAGTGCAATGTGAAAAATAAATGAGAGTCCAAACCCGGAAACTTGTGTATAAAATCCATTTTATTACAAAATTT
The DNA here is from genome assembly GCA_030407325.1 of Camellia japonica. Taxonomy (NCBI): domain Eukaryota; kingdom Viridiplantae; phylum Streptophyta; class Magnoliopsida; order Ericales; family Theaceae; genus Camellia; species Camellia japonica. Next base: position 18,610,845 of record JAPPVO010000013.1, read on the forward strand.
TTGCCAAAAATGAACTACATTACCAGATCTCAAAGTCTCCATCTAATCTTTTGGGAAAGCTAGGAAACCCGTGACTCGTGCCAAAGGCCACTGTCCATCATAAACAAAGTGTCTTAGTTAGGGAACTTAGGTATGAAAGGAGAAGGTCATGCATTGCGCACCCCCGCTCACCCAATCAAAAGATCGGCCTCTACTAAGTCATAATATGATTTTTATAGTCAACATATGCTCATGTTACAGTTATTTAATAATACTAACATTACTACGTGAAGCAAACAATTATAGATTGTGTCACCCATTTTGGTTATGCTTTGATCCCTTACTTTTTGAAAGGTTTTTTAATAAATGCACAACTCCAAGAAAACTGAGCTCACATGCATATCAATCAACATTATTCCAATCTAAGCAACACAACCTTCATCCATTTATATTCAAGGAGATATATCACCTAAGCACGTAGCCACGTGATAGGATGCTAGACATAGTAAAATAACATACACAACCGAGATGCTAAAATGGTGCTCACCTAGCATTCATCTATGGCAAGCCAAAAGTAATATGTTATATACACATAGATGATCCTATATACAAATAGCTAATGCAATACATATACAAAATGCAACTAAGGATTCGACTACTAATACATAACATGTGAATCATCTCAAGGCATGAGACAAAATCACATCTTAACTGGTAAATTCCACAAATGCAAATGAACTAAATCCAGATGTATGAAAAATGGATGCACTGCATGGATATGATAAATAAAAACATGGTGCATTACAACATATATGGAATAGAAATAAAAGGGACATAAGACATGGGATTGGAAATTAATAAAACAACTAATGAATAGAAGACATGGGGTTGGAAGTTATTATAACAATGAATGAATAGAAGACGTGGAGTTAGGAGTTATTACAACAATGAACTGATTTAGCCAAATTAAGCTGAATCTAACAAATCATAAAACCAAATAACAATAGCCTCAAAACCCAGGACCCTTTAGAAGCTGTTCTGTCCTGCTCTATTTTACATAAAGAAAGGTAAGCTGATCGGATGAAGTTTTGCTGGATGAATTGTTTCTTGGCTGGTCAGATGAAAGATACAAAGGAAAATCTACTTTGTGCAGCAGAGCCAAAACAGAACAATAACAGCTTCAAAAAGGGTGCTCATCATTTCTACCTCTTTTTGTCATGGACAAACTCCAGAAAGAGGTAAACAGGCCTCAACCACAATGAACAACACAAAACTCCTTATTCCATAGAATGTTGAGAACTCCTTTTTTACCTATGGAATAAGGGTGTTTCCACCCCTTTCCATGTTTAAGATAGATTGAGAAGAGAGTTTTTAACATCTTTGACCAAAAACCTCCTATTTTATTTCCAATTGAACCACAACAAAAAATGAAAGCCAACAACCCTCTCTACATCAAATTTTGAGAATTATCCAACTAGATCCATGCCACAACCACAACTACTCATTAGAATTGAGTATCGATTGAAACATATGAACTAACATGCTTGGATGATGAGAGAGATAATGAGAAAGTAAATGAAAAGGAAAGAAATTACACTATATAATCAAACTTGTAAAAGAGTAGATACTGTCTAACTCCCAACCACATCCACAAGGTTCTATTTTACATGTCTATACATAATAACAAGGGATTATAGCACTACAAAGCAAGAACAAGCATGTAAGAGTGCAAGCAAGTAAAAAAAAGCAATCAACTCAATGGATGGGGGGCTACATCCTATTCCCAACCACATCCATGAGGACCCATCATGTGATTACAATATAAAGCAATAATATACAAAGCTTGAAAGGGGAGAAAGAGATAGAGAAGTTGAAGAAAGAGGTCAAAAGTTCACCTCTTGAAAAGAGAGTGAACTTCTTGGTTGTCAAACTCTTTCTTGGCACCCTCAAGTCCTCTAGTATAGCTTAGAGTCCTTAACATCCTCAACAAGTTGTGTCACACTAAGCTCTAATGGAGTTTGGGTGGTATATATGTGAAGGATGGAGGTTGGAGATGAAGTAGGGTGATGAACTCTCAAAGCAAGTCCCTTGAACTTTTAAAATTTGGTAACCCTACCAAATGAAGCTTTTAAGTCTTTTTATAGAGTTTTTGGAAGAAATATCTAAGATATTTGTGAAAAAATCATGAAAAAAATCAAAATTCTCGAAAATACTCTGTACTTGGACAATTCCGTCAGCTGTACCATTATTCATCCGACCGAACACATTTTTCATCCGGCCATAAATAGTTATATAACCAGTGAGAAAAATGTACCACTGGATCAATAGTGTAAAGCTAACATAATTTGATAGGAAAAACAAGTATTTCTAGAGAATTACATCCCTCCATTCACTCCCACTATGTCTTTTGCTTGGTCCACTTAAAATGACAACATTTAAGATTTGAAAATGCGAGCCTCGGGACATCACAGAAATATTTGGAACCACACAACCCAAAATATTTAGAAAAGTGGTTTTGAGAGGGTCAAAAATGGTTTTGGCCAAGACATATATAGGTTAGGATAGTTGGGATTAAAGCTTGAATTTTGGCTTTCCTGCTGAAAGATTCCAAAGATTGCACATTACGACTTTCATCATCAGGTGTTTGGAATAGAACACCCAAGTCTTAAGGATGGTCAAAATAGGCTACTACAACAGCCAAGATGAATAAAAATGTACCAATTGCCTCAAAAATATTTGAAAATAGGTTTTAGGGTCCATAAAAAATTTTGGCCAAAATATGTGTAGGGAAGGTTTAGTTCTCTCTCCATCACTCACTTATTGCTTGGAGTGACCTTTTGTATCTTCATCGGGAACTTTGGGTAGAGCGTCGAAGTCTTAAGGCCGATCAAAAATGGGGTGTCTACAGTTGCTCTTTTTGACAAAGCTCGGTCCATCATTTCATGATGTGACTGAATGTCAAAGCCCGAAGATAGCCATTTTAACGAGGCCATAAGACGTGGGCAAGACAAGGCATGCAAGAATGCATTTGAATGAACCCGAGGGTTGCCTACGTATCCCTTTGTAAAGAATCAGACCAGTGTAGTTCAGCGGTGGATGCAATGCAAAAATCAAAAATCATTTGCAAGTTGGACTTACACGTCTCGTGAAACTGATGGTTTGAAAGTTGGGCTTATGTGTACCATACTACCGAGGCTTTGAAAGTTGTTTAGATGAAATGCAAATAAGATGATGATAAAGATGCAAAAATGGCAAATATGTGAGACAAGCCTCATGCAGAGGTGTGAAGTATGCTGAAACGATGCGAATTAGTGTGAAGTGATAAAGTTGTAACCAATAGATAACAATCCTAAATGTATTTCATGCAAACAAGAGGAAGTTGTAGCAAAATGCAAGGTATAAAAATAGTAAAGTCATAACCAACAAGCCTAATCACCGCGATATGAGAAGGGTAAAGTTGTAACCATCAAGCCTAATCGCCTCTTTGTGAAAATGATAAAGTTGTAGCCTTCCATGCCTAGGTGCACTTCGTGCAAAAGAGGTAAAGTTGTAACCTTCCAAGCCTAATCACCTGGTTGTGAAAAGAGTAGAGTCGTAGCCTTCCAAGCCCAAGTGTACTTCATGCAAAAGGGGTAAAGTTATAGCCTTCCAAGCCTAATCACCTATTTGTGAAAAGGGTAGAGGCGTAACTTTCCAAACCCAAGTGCACTTCGTGCAAAATGGGTAAAGTTGTAACCTGCCAAACCTAATCACCTCATGAAGAGAGTAGATTCATAGCCTTCCAAGCCCAAGTGCACTTCGTGGCAAAGGGGTAAAGTTGTAGCCTTCCAAGCCTAATCACCTCGTTGTGAATAGGGTAAAGTCATAGCCTTCCAAGCCTAATCACACTTCGCGCAAAAAGGGTAAAATTGTAGCCTTCCAAGCCTAATCACTTTGTTGTGAAAAGAGTAAAGTCGTAGTCTTTCAAGCCTAATCACGCTTCACGTGAAAAGGGTAAAGTTGTAGCAGGTGGTATAATAGATGCAAGAGTTTGAAAGTTGTAACCAAATAATAACAAGTCTAAACACATTTCATGTGAAAAAGGGTGAATGCAACGGATTAGATGTATGATGCGAGAGATGTAACACACAATGCAAAGATTGTAACTAAGTATAATGTGAAGATTGTAACCAAGTATGATGCGATAGATGCAACACAATGGAAAGATTGTAGCCAGATGATGACAAGCCTAAGTCCATTTCATACAAAAAGGGCAAATGCAATAGATAGCAAGTAATCGGGGTTCCCTTACTTCTTGGGTTGAAAAATTAGTTTTGGCTGAAAAATGGGTTCTGGGCTATTTTAGTCATTTTTGTAAAAAGTTAGTTATTTGGCCAAAATAAGTACTTTTCATCATTCTAAGGATAGAGATATCACCATTTCATCATTAGGAGGTTTACAAGCGCCCGAAGTCTTAGGGTTAAGTCAAAATAAGGTGTCTATAGTTGTTCCTCTTTGACAAAGCTCAAACAATCATGGGATCATGAGAAGCGAATGTCAAAGATCTAAGACTATACCAGTTGACAAGACCCTAAGGCTGAAGGCGATGCCAAACAAGCATGCCAGTGATCAGACCCGCAAGTTGGCTACATATCCTTGTTTGCAAGGAATCAAATCAGTGTAGTTCGAGGGCGATTGTGCAACAATTCATATGTGAGTGAGTGTGCATGTGTGTAACAAACACTCAACATTTCATTTCAGCATAAAAGCTTTCTAAAGAAAGGTGAGTGAGCGATACTTGCCACACTCACCTTGCCATGCCAACCTATATCGAGATCCTTTCCATTCCATTTGCAAGTTATTCTAAAGGTGCCATTCCTACAAATTTTCCAAGGAAAACCAATCCAAACAATAATACACACCGCAGTGTAGTCAACATGATGTCAATTATGCCAATGTATGCCATTATATTCCTTTCCAAGTTTTATGTCATTCATTTTTATCCCATTCCATCCCATTCTTGTGACTTACAAGGTAGGGTTTATCAAATTCCAATCCATTCCATTTCATTCTCGTTCCTTCTGAGGTGGGGGTTTGTTAATTTCCCGAGCCATTCCATTCCATTCCATTTCATTCTCATTCCTTATAAGGTGGGGGTTCATTAATTTCTCGAGCCATTCTATTCCATCCTTGCTTCTTATGAGGTGTGGGTTTATTAATTTTTCTGAGCCATTTCGTTCCGTTCCATCCTCGCACCTTACAAGAAGGGGGTTTATTAATTTCCTAAGTCATTCCATTCTGTCCTCACTCCTTACGAGATGGGGGTGTACTAATTTTCCTGAGCCATTCCATTTTGTTCCATCCTCACACCTTACGAGGTGGGGGTTTACCAATTTTCCTAATCCATTCCATTCCATCCTCGCTCTTTATGAGGTGGGGGTATATTAATTTTTCTGAGCCATTCTGTTCCATCTCTGCTCCTTGCGAGGTGGGAATTTATTAATTTTCCTGAGTCATTTCATTCTATTCCATCCTTGATTTAGTAATTTTGGTTATATTCCAAGTGGTGCCAAGTGTTTCTTTGCCCTAGATGGGCTTTATATGCCAAAGCTTTGCAATTTTTTTCAATTTTTCATATTTTTACCAGGTGGTTCCAAGCATTTTCAATTTTTCTATTTTTGTTTCAAAATTTTAGGTTTTGCCAAGATTTTTATTTTTTTTCTGAAAGCCATTCAATTTTTCAAAAATTCCTAAGAACATCTCAATTGGGGAGAAATTTAAAGGTCATTTTCTATGCTTATTAAGACACCAAATGAGTAAGGTGCCAAATTGTGCAGTGCCATGTAGTAGATAATTGAAGTCAATATTTTTAAAGATGATGCCTCGAAACACATGCAATGCTTGAGCTTGAGTTTAGGACATACTTATGCCTTGGGAGGTCACCCATAGGTGAAATGAATTGGCACACGTGTGGGGCACGTGGGCCATACATGGGCCCACTTAGGAAGTGCGGATGCACATTTTCAAGAAAGTGTGGTTGCATAAGGAAGGTCCAGCCGTACTTTCGGTCTATATGAGATAGATCGCGTGAACCCAAAAGGCTTAAAATGGTTTTTGAGGCCTTATTTCAATGCTCACACATTCAAAATCCTCTCTAGTTTCCCCCTATTCCCTTTTTTTCCTTTATCCATGCTCTTTTGACATTTCGTACCTCGAATTCTCATTCGACTTTTTAGTTTACTCACATGGTACTCGTCGTTTCTTTCTAAACGAAACTCAATTTCACCACTCCTCTAACTATCTGAGGTATTTTAAGCTATTTTTTTCCTTGCTTTCGATGCATTTTTGTCTTTAGTTTACTAAGCTTTGTGCATTTTTGACAAATTACATGCCCCCAGGTCATGCACCATGATTAGGCATGTTGCACTTCCAAGAACGAGACGTGATCAGCCCTCACTCTATCATCCTACATGAGCTCGTTGTTCATGTTTCTCACACTTCCTACCGATTATTTTCCTTCGTTGTGGCCTTTCTTTGGTGATTCCTTGCAGGAGCGTTGTAAAGACCCCAATTTTTGTAATTAAGGAAGCTTTGAAGGATTATTGTGGAAGCTTTGAAAAATTATTGAGGAAGCTTTGAAGGATTATGAAGGAAGCTATGAAGGATTATGAAGGAAGCTATGAAGGATTATGGAAGAAGTCTTGATGGATTATAAAGGAAGTTTTTGAACTCTATAAATACACCACTCCCCTCCACATTTTGGAACAAACAACACACTCATACACCACCTATATACACCCATGGCTATGAGGAGAAGAGAGTAGGAGAGAAAGCTTTGGTGGTGAGGAAAGAAAGATAGAGGGAATTCTTGTGCAACCATTCCAAAGGCACTCAAGGAAGTCATAACACAACCTATTCCCTTCTTTTCTTTTCTAAATACATGACATTATATGCTTAGTATATTTTCATTTGTTTATGCATAGAGCTCTTGTATTTGAATAGGAGAAATTGAGCTTTGACTGCTACCTTACTTGTATTCTCTCTTTGTGAAGTAAAGTCACCTATTTATACCAATATCTTACATTATTTTTAAAGGAACACCTTCAAACTAAAAATGTGAGTTATTAGTATATTATTTAACATGTTTTCATCATAAGAGAAGTAAAAAATTATTCCATGGTTGCCCCCTTTTTCTTATAAATCTTTTTATTTCAAATTTTGTGCACAAATGATCGGTATTTTTAACCCATTTCCAAAAATTTTAGAAAAATGCAGGAAAATCCTCTTGAGCTCAATTTTATATCAAAACCTTCCTTTAAGTGTTAAAAATTGGTTTTATTGAAAATTAATAAGTGATTTGAGAGAAAAATCAATTTTTGTAACAGTCGACAAATCTGGATAGAGCTAGAGTATTTCATTAATAACAAAAAAAATCTAGAAAAGCTATTCCACTTCCGTAAATTAATTTTCAAATTAGACAGAATTCTTAACAAACCCTAAAGGGTCCGAGTTTAGAAAAAATCTAAAAATGCCATTTTGATAGTCATCTCCAAAGTCAATCAAATCTAGAAATTTGCAAATTTAAATAGTTTCATACTCTTAGTTGCTTGGTTGTGTCCCTTATTGATTGTTCAAGCGTAAGTATGTCATCTGTGTATGTTTTTGATTGTATCTCTATACTTTTATGCCTTGAAATGCCTATACTTGTTTTGAAAATGTCATTTTGATAGTTTGATCTAACCTTGACTTAAATCACCTAACTCAACGAGAAACTTAATTCGGGTGGTATTGAGTTTCGATCACTTGAATAATGATAGGATGATAATGTGTTAACTTCAAGTATGGATTGATGGGATGTGTTCCCTAATTGAAGGTTAAGTCTTGCGCAAGTGGTCGGAACCCTCAAATAGACCGGTTGTATTTGGACCCTAGGTGCTTATGACGGATAAGTTCGAAGGAGGTTATAGGCAAGACCCTTATTTTACCATCTCTTTTGAGGTTTTCAGTTGGCATTACATGGTACATAACCGTTGTAGGCATCCGGGATAAGCTCTGCAAAGCAGTAGAAGATGGGTCATACCAAATAATCCGAGTCCAATTTTTGTGGTTGGGAGGATGAAATCTCTTGGGGGAATTTACTATAATTGTGTATTAGACTGGAAAAATGGACGGAGTGTGTGTGCGTTTACTGGGCATTCCAAGCTTATGGGGTTTCATGCCAGGTATTGAAGACTATTAGCCGATCGAAGGCGAAGCCAAACCATTTGAGGACGTATGGCTACCCTAGAACAATTAGATACTAGTTTTGTTAAGTCCCTTTTATAACTATGTTTGAGATTGTAAGTGTTAAAACTCTTGATGTAATTAAGACATACCTCTTGTAATTATTTTGCTTATATATTTGTATATCTTTTGCAACCTATCCTTATGTTCCGTCAATTCATGCAAACCTTATGTCAATATCTTGTTAAGATCTGTCAAAAATGTAGCTTTGCTATCTAAGGAGATTGGACTTAGAAAGGAAACTGTTTTCACTCCTTTAATCTTTCCTAACCAAATGACTCATTAGTGACATTTCCTACACTTATAACCTTAGAAAAACCTCGTATTTATTTGTTAATATATTCCCTGATATTCTCAATTTTTTGGGCATCACAAGGGCATACGAGCGATGCATAGTTTTGGCTCATTTCCTGAGGTGGCAACTTGGTATATGGCGCTCTTAGAGACGGTGCGTTTTCTTATAGATGGTTGTGGTTCAATCCTTTCTACGTTGCCCTAGGGAATTCTTGGGTCAACCATAACCATATCACTGCTCTGATGGAGAGGTAGACCACCAACTTATTTCACTTCTCCTACTCTAGAGAGATGACGATGACTTTGGTGGACTTCTTATGCTAACGGGCCTTCCGGTCAGTGGTGAGCCTATTCCTCTTGACCACATCCTAGCGTACACAGATGATGCCATGATGTACTTTCTTAGCGATATTCCCCCTCACGGTAGGGTCCTTGTTTGTTATCGCTAGTTCTATCATCACTTCCATGGCCAGCAACCAATTGAGATGGAGCATGTCGCTCAGTATACTCGTGTTTTCTTGTTATTCCTATTCAAGAACATGTTGTTCGCAAATAAGGAGAACAAGGCCCACATGTCGTACCTTGCAGCGATGATTGATATGAACTAGGTTCACATCTATGACTGGGGTGGCTCAACCCTTGCCACGCTATACAGATACATGAGTGCCCTCTCGCGTAACTAGGGTACTACTATAGGTAGCCAATAGCGCCTCTGGGAAGTACGGTCTCTTTGTACTGCCTTTACCTATCTGTTCCCACTTCTTATTCATGTGCTTATTACTAATGTTGATATACTGTCACGCAGAATGTCAGAAAAACAGGCAGATGTGCACAATTGAATATCCAGTACCATCAAAACTGTTAATGTGTAGCATCTTGAATCTCTCTGGCAGTCTCACAGTAGCCTCCGTATACCCAACTTCAATATCTGGAATTGCATCAATGCCCTAGGTCTTCTTGAGGACTTTCTCCAACTTGGCAATCCTTTGAATTGCTGGGTCATGTTCGATCAAGTCTAGAGGGAAAAGTCCCCCAATAGCAGGTTGCGGAACAGGGATTAGGTTATCTTGTGGATTTGGGTTTGGACCATAGAAGTCCTTAGCATTTGGTGCCACAGCCGGATTGTGGGTGACTTGGTGGAATGGGAAGAACTCCGAGAGCAGAAGGAGTTTCCAGTGTCCTAGGTGGGCATTACATGTCAGCTATGGTCCACGCCTGAGCAATGACTATTTGGTTGAGAGCATCAACAGTATTCTGTAGAGTGGCTATCATTTTTACAATGTCAGAAGGAAACTCATCCATAATTGAAGGTGATATTGAACCAAAAGAGAAATAATCAAACTATACTGATGGTGATTGACTAACCCTCATTTGTCTGACTGGTGATGTCAAAAATACTAGCACTGGCTGTCCCTGAACAAGATCACTGGCTTTCCACCGACAACCTGAACGAGTCCATTAAACCTGGGAAATGCTAGATCCATCTGAAACAATGGTGCCGAACCTCCTAGCAAATGAAAATGAATAAAGATCCCCCAATCAAATAATATCCCTGTAGAAACTCACCAAAACTAGAACTCTATACTCAAATAATATCCCCCTAAATTGATCTGACAGAACCTCCATACTTGAATAGAACTCCTACATTTGTTCCAATATATAACATAGCACATAACAGATAATTTGCAAACAACCCTATGGGGCAAGGGTTACCTTATCCTAATTTTGGAAGAAAATAGATCTGAAGCTTCTCTATTCATACAAAGAGGTATCACAACAACCTAGAGAGGTGAGTATCATATCCTAATTTTGGAAGGTTGTACAGCTCACTATATGTAAGGATAAAATAAAGTCAAAGAGGGTGCCCTGACATGATCACCTAAATACCTCTCTACCCCTTTGTCGAGCAGCGAAAGGAGGATCAAACCATAGGCAATGATCAAGGCCCAAGGGTTTGCGTTCCCAGCTGACCAAGCCCAGGTCCGGTGAACCGTTTTATACAACAAGCCATCCGAGAGTAACAAGTGACGAATGTGAAGGGTTTAAGCAAACTGATACAGATGCAAATGCAATGAACATATCTAAATGTTAATAAATCCCATATCAAAAATTTCGAGTCAAGTTCTCTTAGTTCTCCCCAATAGAGTCGCTAGAAACTATGAGATCTCCCGGATGGGGGGTCCAAGTGGACACAACAGTTTGAACCCTCGGTCTAGTTCCACGAGTGCAATGTGAAACGGAATGAGAGTTCAAATCTGGTAAATCTAAAAAAAAAAAAAATCCACTAATCTCAAGAGATGCTACAAATGGACTACATCACTAGACTCAAAGTCGCCATCTAATCTTTTAGGAAAAACTAGGAAACCCGTGATTTGTACCCAAAGGCTATGATCCATCATAACCAAAGTGTCTCGGTTTGGGAAATTGGGTATAAGAGAGAAAAAATCATGAATTGAGCATCCCCCGCTCACCCGATCAAAGATCGGCCTTTACTAATTCATGAATTGGGAATCATTAACATTATATCATCATATAACCCAATTATTATTATTGTTATCTTTAATATGTAGAGCAAACAAATATAGACCAAATACCTATTTTGGAATGCTCTAATCTCTTGCTATTTTTTAGAAAAAATGGGTTAGAAAGGCAGAAATCTCATAACAAAAATTGAGACATCCACCTCATGAAAAAATAAGAATCATTCTAACTTAGGCAATGAGACCTCCATACAATGAGCAATCAGGGAGATATAGCAAATAAGCACCTAGCCTCATGGTAGCATGCTGGACATAATAAGAAGCAATCACAAACACGATGCAAAGCTGAAAGGGGCTCACTTGCTTGTGATGCAAAGATGAAAAGGGATCACCTAGTACTCCTTCGCACCATGCCAAAAGCATAAACGATTAGAAAGCAATGCATGATCCTGGATGCTAAACTAAATAATATGCAAAGCAAAGGGTAGAAATTCTCACCGAGTAGTCCAGCCAAGCAAAGACCGAAAATAGGCTAAAATAGAAAATGCATGATACTAGATACGATATCTAATGCAAAATCCGCACACAATGAATAGTAAAAGGGCTTTGGACACTATCAAGATGACATGGATATCAACAAATCACATAACACATAGTTTAATTTGAAAATAATGATCCAACCCCGGATGCATATTCCTATGCTAATCATGAGATTATAATAACAGTAAAAACAAGTCTAAGTTATCAGAAAGTAAAAGAGTAGAGAGTAAGGGTGATGAGAAAAGAGACTCATTCAACACACATAGCAATATAATGAATAGAAGGTAAGAAAATGGTGAGACAAAAATGAAGGAGACTACAGCAAGGATAGAGAGGTTCTCACCTTTTTACGTATGGAAATAGATATAATCTACCTGAATCATGAGAAATGGTGATGAGAGGGGAGATCAAACATATTCTCGCGGAGGAAGCCATATCCAAGCTTCTACATCGTCAAAACTAGCAAGAATGGTAGAAAAGGGAAAAACTCTAATGAGATTAAGGAAATTCTCATCTTTCTACTTCATGAAAAAGAGCACAAATCACTCAAATCCATATAAAATAGGTTCGGGAAGAGATAAACTCCGTGTTTCCATAGAGGAAACTATGCTTGGGTTTCTAACACATAAAATCATAAAGAAAGCAATTCGGGTTTGGCCAAGCCTCTACTAACTACAAAAAGGAAGGAAAGACAGAGAGATCAAACTAAGCAAGCAGCAATTTCAACCAATCAATCACAATAAATCCCTAAAGTAAAATATATATATATATATATATATATTACAAATAAAAAAAAAAAAAGAGTAGAGATAGACTTAAAATTAAAATGGATGTATGGATCACCTCTAAAATAGCAGAGATAAGGCCCAAGCTGATTACAAACTCTGACCCAAGCTCCCTTTAATCAATAAAGGACTTCTAACTCCAAGCCATCCAAGCAAAGGTAGGTAGAAAATAGTCCAAAACTCTCACCAAAACTCTCTCTCTCTCTCTCTCTCTCTCTCTCTCTCTCTCTCTCTCTCTCTCTCTGTATATTTGATTTAAATGTTAGATGAAGTAATTAGAGAATAAAGATTAAGAAATTAACTCTTAGAAATTCTAGAAATCGAAACCCTCTTCCCTCAAAAAGGGTGGTGATTTTATAGGCATTTGGAGCTTGGAATATGCCTCTAGATCTCATGGATCTGGATGGTATATTCTAAGATCCTTTCGACACCTCACAAGAAAATTGCTCGGCTAACGCCAGAACAGCATGCACTGTATAAGACTTGTTCGGCCTGTATCCAGTGTCTTTCCTCAAAAATTTGCCCTGTGGAGCTGGAAAAGACCCGAAGACGCATCTTCAAATCAAAATCGTTTAGCACATTACCTGAAAAATGATCGATAGTATAGAAGAAGATTCGAGCACGTGTCAACGGGCCAAAAAGGTTTAGCGTGTTTTTGGAAAAGATGTCTAGCCAAACCAAGCTTATCCAACTAGTTTTCTTGGAAGGTTTCTCCTGTTTTCTCATTCATTCTGGCTTTCTAAGCTATCTTTTTTGGTAAAATGGATCAAAACATTTTTGAAAACCTATATTTGCCAAAATGAATGAAAATGTATCAATTTTCTTAAAAATATTTTGAAAATACGTTTCAGAGTCCAGAAAACGATTTTGCCAAAAATGGGTATAGGGCGGGTTTGGTTTTCTCCTCATCCCTTACTTATTGCTTGGAGCGACTTTTTGTATCTTTATTGGGAGCTTTGGATAAAGCGTCCAAGTCTTAAGGACTGTAAAAAATGAGGTGTCTACAGCTGTTTTAGTAACCTTTTGATTTTTTAGCTAAAATATGATATGAAAAAAATTAGGGGAGATTAACCAATAAGTCCTATATTTTGGACTAATAATTCATATAATCCCATATTTTTTCTTGTGATCTATTTAGTCTTTACCCGTCACATTAGAGCGTCACATTTAGAAAAAGTACACTAAAGAATTTTTTTAATATCACATTATACTTGCCACGGTAAAGTGTCACATTTGGAAAAAAAAACACTAAAAAAATATTAATTTTTTTAGAGTGTTGCATCATACTCGCCACGTTAGAGTGTCACATGTCACGTTTGGAAAAAGTACACTAAGGAGTTTTTAATTTTTTTTAAAATGTCACATCATACTCGCCACATTGTCACGTTGAGAAAAGTACACTAATTAGTTTTTAATTTTTTTTTTAAAGTGTCACATTATACCCGCCACATTGTCACGTTTAGGAAAAGTACACTAAGGAGTTTTTAATTTTTTTTTAGAGTGTCACATTATACCCGCCACATTGTCACATTTGAGAAAAATACACTAAGGAGTTTTTTTTTTTTTTTTTGAAGTGTTACATCATACCCACCACGTTGTCACATTTAAGAAAAGTACACTAATGAATTTTTATTTTTTTTTTTTGGAGTAAAAGTTTGTGAATGTCACATTATACTTGTCACGTTGTCACATTTAGGAAAAATACACTGAGGAATTTTTAATTTTTTTGGAGTATCACATCATTAGAGTGTCACATTAATACCTGTCACATTGAAATATCTCATCATACCTATCACATTTTTAAAAGGGTATAGTTGTCCACCAAAATACTACCAAAATCAAAAATAGGATCATACAGAAATATTCTCTTCACTAATAAGACTTAACAGATCAATAGAAAAAATTTAGAACTAATTGCAGTACTTGTTTGTGAGATGGGATTTATTAGTAAATATCCCAAAAATTAATATGTTTGAAATGATTTTTTAACTTTTTACAAAAAAAAAACATGCAAAAAATAGAAAGGAAATAAAATCTTTGATTTTTTGTATAATTCTTTATCCTTTTAGCTTTTTTAATAAGTTTTTAACTTTTTTACTACTATTAGACGTTACCAAACTTAACCTCAATCTCATTACCAATTATATTCAATTTAAAATAGGGGTGCAACCTGGACAGACTTAACCCAAATAACTCGTACCCAACTTGAATTTTTTTTTGGCTTGAACAAGATTTTTTTGAATTCGGTACGAGTTTAGACAAAAATATCAAACAATTCGAGCAACCCAAAATTTGAATTATACGCATACAGACATATAAAAATATTAAATATATATATAAATTATTAGTCATTATATGATATTAAAATAATTTAAAATATAAATCATATTGAATATATATTATATACACAAATAACACAAAATCTTACATTTTTTTATTCTCACTCATAAATTATAAAGGCTACCATAGCAACATCTCTCTTACAGTATATAAATTATTTGTTTTGATATTATTAATAATTTTCTAAAAAATATATAAATAGAATCTAATTTTAATAAATTAATAATTTAATTGGAAAAAAAATCTCAAATTCATGTATAATTGGGGCAATTTGGAAACAAACTTAGGTTACAATTTAAGTTTGGACAAATCTCAGTATAACTTGAGTTAGACTTAAATAACATCTTAACCCGATCGAACTGGCCTGATTTATATCTCTAATTTAAAATAAAACTAAGGTGCCGGGACTAAATATTTTAATCAAAAAAATTAAAAAGTCACTATAAATTATCGCATCAATCTCTTTATTTTTTTACGTATCTTTTTATAAAAAAATAAAAAATTAATAAAATAACTTAGGCCTCATTTAGGAACAGACTATTTTAATAATTTGTTAACTTTTTACAAAAAAAAAATATGTAAAAAAATACAAAAAGATAATATAGCCTGCGTTTGATTGTATTTTGTAAATGTGATTTGAGAGTATGAGTTGTATTTTGAGTTTGTGTGTTGTGAAATTATGATTTGAGTATAGAAAATTTGTTTGGCAAAGAGTTTTGGAAATAGTTTTGAAAAGAGTTTTGATTTGAGTGGAGAATTGTTGATGTGACATTTGATATGTGATACAGAAATTTACAACTCATAACTAAACATACAACTCAAAATTATTTTAAAGCACATAAAAAATTTTAAAAATTTCAGAAAATATTTTTTTCGATTATATAAATCAATTGCAAAAAAAAAAAAAAAAAAAAAAAAATTACTGTTCCGGACAGCCGGCCAGTCAACCGGCCGGACGTCCCCTTAGCAAAAATTTTGAAAAAAAAAAACAGAGTAAAAGAACGGCTGAGACAGATTTGATACAGAACTCTCAGCAGAGCTTTTGAAACGTGATTACGAAATTCTAAACAAACATCATATTGAAACACAGGTGTAAAATCACGTTTCAAAAACACAACCAAACACAACCATAATAATTTATAATAATATTTTAATTTTTTAACTAAAATAATTACTTCCAAGCCATTATTCTCAAATAAGGCTTGAGTTGTATTTCTGAATCATCAAATAATTTTTCCACGACAAACACGTTATTCGAGTTTCCAAGAAATGCGAAACACATTATTCGACAAGCAAATGATTCTAGATCTAGAAAAGATTTGCAAATTATTCGACAAGAGGGTACCACTTATCTCCATCAAAAGACACGCGGACACTATTCTATGGCTCGCATTGATTGAGAAGACAAAAGAAACGATGCACGAACGAAGTGCGTGGTGGATAAGACACAGCGGTCACTGATGTTTCATTGATGGGCTTAATCTTAAGATTCAATTTGTTTATTTTTTAAAATAAAATATATTAAATAAAATATTTTTATAAAATTTAAATTGATAATATTATAATTGAATCAATTTTGTATCAATAAAACTAAACAATAAGTGTAATTTCAAATGCAAAATTAAATACAAAATTAATTTGATAATAATGCTATCGATGTCAGAACAATTTGATTTTTTGTAAGAATATTTTACTTAACATATTCTAAAATATAAACGATTTGAATTACCAATAATGATAGGGACTCCCTTTTTTAGAGACCCCCACGACCCCCAAGGCCATGTTTAGTTCCAAGATATAAATTGTGAGATTGGATATTATATGTTGTGAGGTCTACATATTCCATGTTTATAATTTTTTTTAAAGATGATATAATATACTATGAGATTGTATATCCTCAAAATTGGAAGATATACAATACTATCATCTCTCCATTATATCATATCCCCTGAGTTGGGATATGATTTAGAAGTGGGTTGGCTTTTTGGCTTTTTAGTTTTTTTGGCTATTTTAGCCTGGGCTAAAAAGCTTGGTTTGGGAAGAGCTTTTTGGCTTTTTAGCTTTTTTAACTTTTTTTGTGAGAGAAGACTGTAATAATTATGGATTTGCTGTGATGTTTTGTTTGTTGTGGATAAAATAGCCTATTTTGTCTTTTGTGGCTAAAATAGCCAAAAAAGCCCACAAAACCACTTCCCAAACGGTGCCTTAAAAAGTCCAATATACCCCCTTGTCTATCTAATATAATATAATATAATATAATATAATATAATATAATTTTTGAATTTAATATAATATAATTTTTGAATTTCATTTAATATTGTAGAATTTAATATAATATAATATAATATAATTTAATATAAATTTTGAGTTTGAATTTAATTTAATATAATTTTTGAATTTAATATAATTTTTTGAATTTAATATAATATAATTTTTTTTTTATCATTATCAGGTTGACATTAATATAACATAATTTCTTTTTTGTTTGGAAAAATTATTGAATTTAATATGAATCTTTAATTTGTTCCAATAAAAAATAATATGAATTTTTAATTTATTTATTTGTATTAGTTTTGAATTTTGAATTTGTTTATTTGCATTAGTTTCAATATGGATATTTAAAATATATTATGAGGGTAATCTTGGAAATTACTTGTTTATATCTCACAATATATTTTGCAAAACAAACATGGATAATATACATCCAATCTTATATATCAAGTCAACAAACATGAATTAGAAAATATATTATCCAATATATATATATCATATTCATTATATATCCTGAGTAAATCTCACATCATATTATATCCTCTATTTTATATTCAGTGAAACAAATAGGGCCCAAAGTGATCCACAACACTCATGATGTGGGCCTACACATGCATGAATGGGCCCCACACATCATGAGTGATGTGGATCACTTTAAGAATTGCGGGGGTCTCCAAAAAAGGGGATCTCACTCATTTTCCTTGAATTACTGAGGTATGACTTGAAGTGGACCCCATCGCTTGAACAACAGTGGCTGTTGTGCTAATGGCGCAACAACCACCCTTCATCTGTGCGTGGTAGAGTCGTGGGTGGTTTTGACTTAGGCTTATATTTGGTACATTCATAATGAATAGCAGGAATGTAAAAATGACTCGCGGCCTATGAGCGGTCCGAAGTTCTCCCGCAGCTTGGGATGGGCTATGTAGAGACCTTAAATTTTGCTAATTACACTTGAAACCCTAAACCTTAGATTAATTGCATTTTAATCCTAAATTTCATAAAATTTTACAAAGTGGCCCAATAAAGGATAATTTTCCTGTATATTATCATAAGTAAATCATGGAACATCACTTTCTAATTGGAAGTACTGTAAAACTTGGTTTTTATTTATTTACCTCCTAGTTTATGAATTAATTCATACATTTTATTTTTATTTCTATTTTTGTTTTTGTTGTTCTTTCATTTATTATTTATTTGAATAGAATATTATTATTTATTTGAATATGTACATAGGTATTATAAATAATATTTTGGTGGAAAATTGGTTGAAAAACAAAATAAAAAATATCTAGATATTTATGCCTTCCTTAGTCATTAAGATAATTTTCTTAGCCATTAAGAAACAATAATTGAGTAATGGTACAATTGTCTTTTCAACCTAAATCCCTTGCCTACAAATTGAGAACATTTTCCACATTCCCTGCATACATTTTCAACAGCCAAGGAGAGGGTGAAAGGAGGAGATTGTGAACTACAAGGAAGTGAAGAAGAAGAAGGAAGAAAAGTTATTTTCTTGAGTTAATGTAAGAACACACCTCTTCTATGTCTTCTCCAATTCTTTCACCCATCTCATCCTATTGTCTAGATGCCCTCTTGTGTTGCATATTAATGGTAAATAGGGTTTTTGATGTGTATGAAAGTGTGGGTTTGATTTAGTGACTTTGCCTTACAAATTTGTCAAATTATGCACTACTGCAACTTCTCTAATTTAAAAGAAATATTAAACCTATTTATTTCTCAAATCTGAATTTAGTGTAGGATATTTTGTGTGTTTAGAGCTTGTGATAATTTTATTAACCCCTCCTTGTTTGATTTTAGGGCTTGGATATTGTGTTTAAAATTCTGGTCCTGAGTCTCTGAAAAACAGTCCACTTCTTTCAATTTTACAAAATTCCAGAAAAATTATCTCATGTTGGTTCTTCTGTCAAATTTTAGAATTCTGAGTCCTCTTTCCAACAGAATTTATTTGGGTGAAAATCATGGCGTAGATTGAGAGGAAAGCTAGTTTTCCCAAAGGGTGACAAATCTGGACAGGTTTTTCGAATATAGCTTGTAAATGAATTTTTAGGGGTGCTGTGCAAATTCTGAGAATTGGAACTGAAACTAGACGGGTTGATTATTGTTTTCTGTGCAATTTCAGCCCCTAATTTGACCTAGAAGTATTTTTACCAAAGCATTCTTGTTAGCCCTGCAAAACTAAATAGTTCTAAAAATGGTGTTTTATTGTGTTAGTTGTCTCCAAGTATTTCAAAGCATGCCTAATGTTGTTTGCTTGCCTTACCATACTTATGTATGATTATCATGGGCTATATTTCCTCTCTTATATTTGTCTCATGCTCTTTTGTATTACCGAATTACCAAATGTGACTAACTTGCTTGGCAAAAGATCTAATAAATGGGAAATGATAAGGGGTTGGCAATGGGTGACATTCACATTAGTGTTGTGGAATAATTTATACATATAAATGACATGAATTATGATTGGATTAAAACCAAATGAGTTATGTCTTGCATAAGTGGTCTAAGCAAACCCCTAGGTTGACACGGATGTATTCAGACTCTATGCGGTGGTTTCAGGGTGTAAGCGAGCCCTTTAGTATGGTATGTGCAAGGTGTAAGCGAGCCCTAGGCACGATTTGGTATGGTATGTGCAAGGTGTAAGCGAGCCCTAGGCACAATTTGGTATGGTATGTGTAGGGTGTAAGCGAGCCCACTTGTTTGGCCGTCCCTTTTGAGGTCCATCAATGTCATTGACCGGTAAATAACCGAGAGGTGAGCATAGGTGGTAAGGTCTGCAAAGCAGCAAAAGGAAAAGTTCTGAATAGTCCGGTGTTCAATCCTTGTGGTTGGGTAGAAGGATCTCTTTGGGAGATTCTAGATGTCTAGTCTAACTACTAATTCATAGAACCTTGATGTAATATTATATGTCATGTTACCTAATTTGTTCTGTGTATGGTTGATTGATTGATAGAAGATATGGAGATGTGTGTGTTTTTACTGGGCATTCCAAGCTTATGGCGTGTCATGCCAAGTGATGAAGCAGTTTACAATGGTGAAGGTTATTTCGAAGGTAAATAAGATGAAGTGTTGGAGTTGTGGTTCATTTGAAGACTTAGACTAGTTGTTTTTTTTCCTTTTGACTTTTTGTTTGGCAATGTTTTGGTAATCCTGTAATGGAACATAAATGAATTATCTGATATTAACTCTGGTTATATATGAATATGAAGATGTTTTGGTTATCTATCCTACTTGTGTTGCATTATTATATGTATTTAATGGCCTGGAAGTTGGGGCGTTACAGGCTAAGCCCAAGCCCAAGCCCAAGCCCAACTTGGGATCTTCGACGTATGCACCCGGAGCTTTTTGTTTAGTACTCTCTCCTATCGAATCTCGGGATGAGATTCTTTTGAGGTGTGTATATTGTAACGACTTTGATTTTTCATAAGTCATCATTTATTTATTATTACTTTATTTTATTTTGGGACTTCATTAATTGTGTGGTTACATGAGAATTTAATGTGATATTTAGTTAATTTAATGTATTATTTAATTATATATAATTAATCCGAATATTTATATATATATATATATATTTATTATATATATAAAAAGGTGTTGTATATATTGATTTTATATAGCATATTATATATGTTGTATTTGTGTTGAATTTATATAGTATAATATAATATTATATAATAGTTCTTAGGTTTTTCTCAAAGCAGCCACAGAGAGAGTTTGAAATAAAAGAGAAAAAGAAAAAAGAAGAAGAGAGGGATGTGTTTGTGGTGTGGCAATCGAGAGAGAGAGAGCGAGTGTGTGTGTATGTGTAAGCCGAGAGAAAGAGAGACGGCCAGAGAAAGAAGAGAGGGAAGAAGAAGAAAAAAAGTGGTTAGGATTTTATTTTGAGGTTTTATTAATTCTTCAAGTAACTCATTGATCTTCAAAAAAATAATTGTGAGTGCAAAACCCACTTCCCTTGATTTATGTTTAATTCGTTGTTTTTATTTATTTATTTGATGTTGGTTTGATTTTGTATTTGCATATAGTTGATAGATTGATTTCAATTATTTTAGTTAGTTGTGTATGCAATGTTTAGGGTTTTATATGTATATATATATATATATTTATTTTGTGGTTGTAATCACACTCATTGTTATATGAAATTAAAATAAACTTAGAACTCATAAATAAATTCCTTACACTCCACCATGACTCCATGGATTGTTATTTTATTTGAGTGTTGGTGAGAAAGAATGTATAAAAAAAATGTAAAGATTATGAGATTTATTTGAATACCTTAGGCTTGGCATTGTTATATTTGTTCTTATGAGTAGATGAGGGATTGTATATATATATATTGTTGCCTCATTCTCAGGAGCAAACGAGTGCTTTGATTTACAGTCGTACGTATATACTAACCATCTAGGGAGTGTGGGTCAAACTCGGAACGATATCCCCGTGCAAGTTTGGCTTCGAAGCGGTGTTAGGTATACGGGAGGCACATGGGATATATGTGTAAGCCGGAAGTGAAGGACCGAAGTGGTGGAGTTAAGGTACAAAGAATTAAATACGAACTTGATGGTATTATTTGCATTGTTTCGATTTGTACATATTGAAAAATAGTAAACTACCTTGATAAATTATGAAATTTGGGTGAAGACATGCATACGTAATTCTAGACAACTTTTGTGTTTTAACTTTTTACTAAAAAGATCGATTTGAACTTGTAATCGGATGATCTTGATTATAATCGGATGATCTTGGTTATAGTAGTTTTTATTCATTTTAACAATACAGATTTTAGAGGCTGTTTTAACCTACGAAATGAGTTCATTTTTTATTGATTTCGCGTGAACTGAAGTAAAACATTATTCTGAACACTTTTTGTGTTTTGAACTTTTTTGAAAAAAATCATCTTACAACAGTTTCTTTTCGTTTTTAGTTCCATATTTTTCGATCGAATTTCGTTTAGGATTTTCTATTATGTTTTTCTCTCAATTTGTTCAATTTCTACTAAATTCGTCCATATTATCTTTTATAAAATTTGATTCTATACAACTTTTGTTCTTTGAGTTTTGGTCAATTCGAATTGTTTAAGCATGAAATTGTGCATTTTTATACTTCTTTTACAAGTTACTTATGATTGAATTATACTAACTTTATATTTTTTTTGCAGAGTGGTGGGTCTTACTAACTTTTTATGCAGGCCTGACCCACCATATTTTTATTTTTATTTTGTTTATTTTATACTCAATTTATATTTAGTTATGTATGGGCAAAAAACTAAATGCCATCGTATCTCAAGAAACTATCCCTTCGTCTCGATGCGGGTAGAACTACTTGTCTTATCCCGTAACAAGAATTAATGTACTTTTTATTTGTGTCTGGTGGACAGGTGGGTGTCAATTCTTGTACTCATACCAGTATACTTGTATACTGACCCATTTTGTCTCTTGGCAATTCGGGTGCGTTCTATTTGAGCGCAACCGAGCTTCCTTTGCAGGATTAGTTAGGGCTACGATGGTGACGTGGAATAACTATTGTTGTTGGACATGTCGTTTGGATTTCTTTTATTTTCTTGAGCTTAGGGTTGATATTAGTTTATGTATTTATTATTTTTTTATGACCTTGGTATTTTGATAATTTGGCATGGTTTGTAACTTTACATTATTTAAGTTATTTTGACTATTTATTGTTACTTTAATGTTGGAGGTATTTGTTAGTTATGAAATTATAGTGGATGGTTTGGTTGACGTTTTGTTAGTTTTTTTTATCCCTTGTAATCTTTTAAGAATGGAAATTTACTTAAACTCTTTGGAGACGAGAACGTTTAGATTTTGTTTCACTCCTAGGATTTGGATGATGGAATATTGATTGGGGATTAGTCCTAATTTAATATTTAATTGTCTAAATTTTGGAGCGTGACAGCAAAAGTTCCCACTCAAAAAAGTCCAGAGAGGGAGAGCTCCAGCGAAGCTCCGACAATCATTTTTCTACTTTCAAAATGTAGATCTACGCTCTTAGAGTATTGATCTACTATTTTCGAGTATAGATCTAGACTTT
Organism: Camellia japonica; assembly: GCA_030407325.1. Lineage (NCBI taxonomy): Eukaryota > Viridiplantae > Streptophyta > Magnoliopsida > Ericales > Theaceae > Camellia > Camellia japonica. Next base: position 18,633,859 of record JAPPVO010000013.1, read on the forward strand.
TTATGTCCAAAATATGAGTTTTGAGAGTTTTTTCTTCTAATTTCGACATAGATTTTTGGTCTTTGGACACCGACAATGGTTCTCTCTTCTCCACACCTTTCTTTCATACCATTGTGAGTGTCCTCCCTTCTCCGGCGATAGTGGCGGCGGCGTTGGACAGCAGCGACGGGGACGTTGTCGACAGGGACGGCGAGCTTTCTTCCAGACCACATCTTTGAGAAAATCGGTGGTTTTCCTTGGATCGTAACTGCTTTTTTGACGGATTTGTTTTTGTTGTTGTTTTTTGTTGTTGTTGTTGTTGTTTTTCTTTTGTTGTTTGGTTGAGATGACCTTTTGGGGTCTTTTTTCTGTGCTCTAATGCTTTATCAATATATTGTTCCCATGTCCTAAATAAATAAATAAATAAATAAAAACTTAACTTCTTATAATATCACGTGTCTACTTTTTCTATTTAAAAATAAAATAAATAAGAGGGATGAGACATGAGCGTTGGATGTTAGAAATGGGCGCCCATGTGGCATGACCATTTAACATTTGAATTTGAACCTTATCCAAATGGGTTTTGAATTTGAATTCAAACCTATTTAGGATAACCACTCAGGATACAGATATTATCTCCTTGACTGATATGGATAGATAACAATAACATGTTATATATCTGATATATAAGTTATGGGTGATTAAGAAAAAAAAAACAACGTATCATCTGTTTTTTTCCCATATACAGTTTCTCTCATATACTGACTCTCTCCCATAAACAACGATCAATAAGCCATTTGCACTGTGATTTGTGTGAGTGATATTCACCATTGTAATATCACCCCACTGCTGGGTTGATTGACCAGATTCAGGAAGCACGTGATTTACCCACGAGATCCTTCAGAGTTCAGATTATATCAGAAAGGTATGACCTTATTAATTTTTATTCCGCTGCGTCATACTTTGTTTACATTGGTATCAGAGCATCTAATGGATATTTTCGTGTTTCCATTAATCATATGTATATTTTTATATGTATATGTATACATTATATACATGAATGTTAGTAAAGAAAAAAAAATCTATTTTATTAGATTAAGAGCATAAATATTTTTTTTTATGTTCATTAATGCCTTTTTAAATACCATAAATGGTTTTATTTTGAAAAAATGAGTCCGGCAGTACAAAAATCGGACCAAAAAACACCCTGGAAGGCGGCGCGTGGTATGCACGCGCCATCCGACGCAGTGAGCCGCTCCCACGCGCTCCCACGCGCCAGACGCCCGGCCGACGCGCTGTTACGCGCCATCATGCGCGCGTCAACGGCGCTGTCCACGCGCGCGCCGTCTGCGCCTCGCACGCGCGCCGCGTGCTGGAGCCGAGCGCTGAGCCGCATCCGAGCCGTTCGCTGAGCCGCGTTTCGAGCCGTGCGCCGAGCCGCGTGGTGAGCCGCGCGCGCTGAGCCGCGCCATTTTTCCCCGGCAGCTTGGCTAGCTTGGCTGCTGATGCCTAAGGCACTGTTTGTTCTGTTTTTTAATTCTGTATTGCGTTAAATGGTCATAATTAATTCATTACTTTTTTTTTTTTTGCGTGGTTTGTACTGTTAGACTCAGAATAAATTTTTCTATATTCTGTAAAATTTTAAAAATTTTACGAAAATAAAAAATATTTTTTCTGTATTAATAATTCATTTTTTATGATTTAAAATGATTCTGGTATTGCATAAATAATTTTCTGGGGTTGAATTTTTTATTGTAGACTTCTGAAATGTTTTACTATCTACTGGTAATATTGTTTCTGTTTATCAGTTTCTGGATTTTTTATTTCTAATTTTATGTGTGTTTATTAGTTATTTAAAATTCCAGAATATTTCAGAAAAATTCCAGAAAATTTCAGAATGATGTACATTTTTAATTATGGCATAATCTGAATATTGTTTCAGTTTATCAGTTTCTGAATTTTTTATTTCTAATTTTATGTGTGTTTATTAGTTATTTAAAATTCCAGAAAATTCCAGAAAATTTCAAAATGATGTACACTTTAATTATGGCATAATCTGATTATTGAATACAGCATATTTTTTGGGTTTGTAATATGTTGTAATTAGAGAAGCATGATTAGTTATTTATTTATTTATATTGAATTCCATTATTAAATATATATAGCATGACTTGTTTGTAAATTTACAATGAGATGCTATTGTATGGATTTTATCATGCTTTGTATATGCCATAAGTAGTGGGAGATTGTTTGATTGTTTGATTGTTTTTGCGCATGGAATTAAATTAAATTTTGATAATTATCACTAGAGGCGCAAGAGATGATTACGAGCATAGCAAATTTTCGATCTTGAGACATGTGTAAAATTATCATTATTTAATTTAGATTCTTTTTTGCTGCAAAATATTTTGTTTTGTGTTGCTATTATTAATATCCCCTGCGCATTTGTTTACTCTGTATGTAGAAATGGCTGCTAAGACAGTGGTGGCAGACTTAACTAAGGGAGAGAAATTGGATGGCGACAATTATGATATATGGCGCCGAAAGATCCAATACCTCCTCAATGAGCAAGAAGTGTTGACCACACTTGAACAAGTGATGGTTGAGCCAGAGCAGGGCAATACAGCTCAACATCGTCGTGATCTTGAAGCCTTTCAGACTTGGCGTAACAAAGATCGGTGTGCGCGCTTTACTATGTTGAGCAGCATGCACAACGACTTGATTAGTGAGTTTGAGCATTGCCCGACTGCATTTGAGATGTGGGAAGCTCTCAAGCAAAAGTTTGGTATTACCTCTTTGGCAAAGCTACGTGGGCTGACTATGAAGTTTGACTCATATCAGAAAAGGGCGCATCACTCGATGAAGCAGCATTTGAGAGTCATGTCAGCCATGATACGTGAGCTTGCGGCTGCTGGGCACAATTTGACTCAAGAGCAGCAAGTACAAGCTGTGATACGCTCTCTGCCAAATTCTTGGGAGCAGATGAAGCAGAACATGATGCATAATGAGAGTGTGAAAACATTCGAAGACATATCGCGTCATTTGGAGCTAGAGGCTGAGCGCCTTGAGGCGGCTAAGTCTGATGGTTCTGCTATGGTGGTTGAGTCAAGCTCACGTAGGACTTCTCAGTTCAAACGTGGAAAAGCAAAAGGTGCCCCTAAGAAGCAAGCAGCAGCTGCGCTTAAGCCTAATGGCGCTAGAAATTTCAAGCGTAGGGGCAAGAGAGGTGGTAAGAAGGCAAAGGCTAAGTTGACATGCTTTAACTGTAACAAAGAAGGACACTTCGCTCGGGATTGCCCTGAGCAGAAGAAGGTACTCCCTTACTTAATTTCTCGCATTCAATGCTTTGTGTCTAGTCAAGCATTAATTGCTCATTCTCCTCATTTTTGGGTTGTAGACTCCGGAGCAACAGACCACATCGCGAGGGACAGAGTAGGGTTCGTTGAGTATCGCCGAGTACCTGCTGGGAGCAGAAAAGTTTACATGGGGAACGAGTCCAGTGTGGAGGTGCTTGGCATTGGCACATTCAAGCTGGAAATGCGACGAGGGCGCACCTTGTATCTTCATGATGTTCTTTATGCTCCGGATATTCGGCGAAACTTAGTTTCAGTTATTAGCATGATGAGCCTTGGTTTTAGCTTTTGTTTTGAGAATAATGGTGTTAGCATTTATTTGGGAACTATTTTTTATGGTTTTGGTTATCTTTCAGATGGTTTTTTAGTTTTGGATGTGGATGATTCTAGTCTTAATAAAAATGCCAATGGCTCTGTTTCTAATATTGCATCTTTTTGTGATAATGATTCTATGAGATGGCATGCTAGATTAGGCCACATAGGGCAAGACAGGATGACTAGATTGGCTAGAGAAGGTCTTTTAGGCCCACTCGCTAGAGTCACTTTGCCTACTTGTGAGCACTGTCTTGCTGGAAAGGCAACAAGGAAACCATTTGGGAAAGCCATAAGGGCATCTATCCCATTGCAACTTATTCATTCTGATATATGTGGACCAATGAATGTGAGGGCAAGGCATGGAGCCCCTTATTTCATCACATTTATAGATGATTGCACGCGTTTTGGTCATGTCTATTTGATTTCTCACAAGTCAGAAGCATTGGATTGCTTTAGACGATATGTTAATGAGGTTGAGAATCAATTAGACAAGAGCATTAAGGCTCTAAGGACTGACCGAGGACGTGAGTATCTATCTGAGCAATTTAAAGTGCTCTGTGAGGAAAAAGGAGTTATCAGGCAATTGACAATTCCTAGGACTCCGCAACAAAATGGTGTAGCGGAGAGAAGGAATCGCACATTGCTTGACATGGTTAGATCAATGATGGCGCAAGCTAATCTTCCAATTTCTTATTGGGGAGATGCTTTGTTGACTGCTGCCTACGTCCTTAACCGTGTGCCCTCCAAATCAGTTCCTTCCACCCCATATGAGATGTGGACTGGCAAAAAGCCTGATTTGGGCAATTTGCGGCCTTGGGGTTCGGCAGCTTACATACACAACGCTTCTCATAAGTTTGGGAAGTTGGGCCCTAGAGGAAAGAAGTGTATCTTCATTCGCTATAGTGAGCATTCTAAGGGCTATGTGTTTGTTGGGGAGCATCCGGATGGAAGTGTGACTGAAATTGAGTCACGAGATGTGGATTTCCTAGAGGAGGATTTCCCTAGCAGAGGTGAGGTAACTAGAGAAGTAGAACTCTATGAGATGGAGGATCTACTTGAAGGCGCACCTAGTAGCCTAGTAGAGAATGAGGAAATAATTCCTCAAGCTCCTAGGGACAGTGGGAGCGATCTACCTGCCCATGGATTAGATCCAATGGATGAGGATTCTCAGGATTCTCAACTACGTAGAAGCAAACGTGGAGCTATACCCCGTCGTCGTTTTGAGATTGAAGGGGAAGCATTCATGATTGCTCCGAGTGATGAGATGGAGCCTAAGAATCTCAAAGAGGCTCTCTCATCCCCTGCTAGTAAAGAATGGAGTACTGCAATGGATGAAGAAATAGAGTCTATGAAGAAAAATCATGTCTGGGACTTGGTTGATTTGCCGCCAGGGCGCAAGACTATTGGGAACAAATGGGTTCTCAAAGTCAAGCGCAAGGCGGATGGTTCCATAGAAAGGTATAAGGCTCGCCTAGTGGCGAAAGGTTACACCCAACGAGAGGGTGTGGACTATGAGGAAACTTTTTCACCAGTTGTAAGGTTTGCCTCTATTCGCCTAATCCTGGCCATAGTAGCTCAGTTGGACTTAGAGCTATATCAGATGGACGTTAAAACTGCATTTCTCAATGGAGAATTGGATGAAGAGATCTATATGGATCAACCAGAAGGCTTTGTGGCAGTAGGTCAGGAGCGCAAAGTTTGCAAGCTTCAACGATCTATTTATGGCTTAAAGCAATCATCCAGACAGTGGAATCTGAGATTTCATCGAGCCATTGTTTCTAATGGGTTTACGATGATTGATGAAGATCACTGTGTGTACGTTAAGCGGTCCAAGGACATTTTTCTGATATTGTCATTATATGTAGATGACATATTATTGGCTGGAAATGACAAGGAGATGATTGTCGCCACTAAAATGTGGTTGTCCTCTACATTTGAGATGAAGGACATGGGTGAGGCGAGCTATGTGCTCGGTGTTAAGATCCTTAGGGATCGCTCTAGGAGACTTCTTGGTTTGTCTCAAGAGACTTACATTAAGACTATTCTAGAGCGTTCCAGATGCAGAGCTGCAAACCCATTGACACTCCTGTTGCAAAAGGCGAGAGCTTAAGCCTTGATATGGGTCCTAAGACTCAAGAAGAAAATGAAAAGATGGCCCGTGTTCCCTATGCAAATGCTGTTGGAAGCTTGATGTATGCTATGATGTGTACACGTCCTGACATTTGTTATGCAGTCGGATTGGTGAGTCGTTACCAATCCAACCCAGGACCAGCTCATTGGAAAGCAGTTAAGAGGATATTACGATATCTTAGAGGGACTGCAGATTACACACTTTGCTACCAAAGTTCAGATCTACATCTAGTTGGCTATTGTGATGCTGACTGGGGAGGAGACCTAGATGAGCGTAAGTCTACTTCAGGATATGCTTTCATGCTTAGCGATGGTGCTATTTCTTGGAGCAGTAAGAAGCAATCCTGTATCGCCTTATCGACTATGGAGGCTGAGTTTGTGGCTTGTTCATCTGCCGTTCAGGAAGCCGTGTGGTTGAGGAGATTCCTTCAGCATTTGGATGTTGTCACACACACTTCAGACCCTGTGACTATCCATTGTGACAGCATGGCTGCACTCGCTTACGCTAAGGATCCTAAATACCACGGCAGAACCAAACACATTGATGTGAGGTTCAACTTTATCAGAGACATTTTGGCGCAGAAAGAAGTGATCCTGGAGCACATCCCTACGAGTCGCATGGTTGCGGACCCTTTGACTAAGCCCATTGCTAGAGATGTTTATCTTACTCATGTTAGGGCTTTAGGACTACGTAGGTGGTGATTTTTTTTATGTGTATTCAGTTGAACTCTTATTTTTTTGGGATATTTATGCCATTAGTATTCATATTTGTTTCTATTACACATTTATGTTTACTACCTTTTGCAATGGTTTGTGAATTAGCATACACAAAATAATTAAATTGATGTTAGCAGGCAAGATTGGCTCACTCACACGAGCAATCGCCCTTAGCGCTAGGTAGCGAGTAAGGATGAGACTAGTGGCTTATTATATTTGGAGCAAATAGAGAAGCTAAAATTATCCACTAGCTATGTCGCCTTGGTTGGAGCCAAGATGAGGTCTTGATTGGAGACCGACCATGGATATGAAAGTACCCACTTTTCCATGATGTGCCTGTTATGGATAGCCAGATGCGAGATCTCATTTGATGCCTGAGAGGCGAGCAAATAGAGAATTCGAGTTAGACGCTAGGAAGCGACTTGTGCGCTTAAGAGCGACTAGACTAAGATCTGTATGGTGTGTGAGTTTAACATCACTCTTTGGAAGAGTAACTCCACTATAACATGCATTCGTACTGCATGTGCTTATCGACCCGTTAGCGAGGTGAAAGAATGGATCCCTGCTTCTTCACCGTGTGAGTCCTAAAAGTCATTTTTTCTTAAATGACTTCACTTTGTGCCTTTTGTGACCTTTGACTATGTCATAAGATGAGGAGTTGATGTTCGGCTACTTTGGTATGTTGCCTGCGGTCATGTATGATTCGGCTTTAAGGGACATTACTGGGAAAGCGGTCAATTTCAAATTGAATGATATGAGGGTGAAGGGAAGATCATCTAGTTCTACATCTCTGCTCTATATTCACTGTCGACAACTCACATCGCTCTTTAAAGGATGCTGATTGGGTGTGAATATAATGCGGGACCTAGGAGAGTCAAACATGCTCTTTGAGGGATTAGAGATGTTTTTTGGACTGATGTAGCTAGATTGGTCTGGGTACATGAGACACTATTTCTGTTCTTTTTGGGTTGATGTCTCTATACTGACTCATATTGAGTTTCTAGTATAGAGCTCCCACATGCAGGTGTTCTCAGCGGTCGCACGGTGCATTGGCTAGTATGAGATTGTTCTTTTTTGGGGAGATTGAGATAGAGATGTGGCAGTGTCATGCCAACTCATGTGCGAGTGGGAGATGTTAGAAATGGGCGCCCATGTGGCATGACCATTTAACATTTGAATTTGAACCTTATCCAAATGGGTTTTGAATTTGAATTCAAACCTATTTAGGATAACCACTCAGGATACAGATATTATCTCCTTGACTGATATGGATAGATAACAATAACATGTTATATATCTGATATATGGGTTATGGGTGATTAAGAAAAAAAACAACGTATCATCTGTTTTTTTTCCCATATACAGTTTCTCCCATATACTGACTCTCTCCCATAAACAACGATCAATAAGCCATTTGCACTGTGATTTGTGTGAGTGATATTCACCATTGTAATATCACCCCACTGCTGGGTTGATTGACCAGATTCAGGAAGCACGTGATTTACCCACGAGATCCTTCAGAGTTCAGATTATATCAGAAAGGTATGACCTTATTAATTTTTATTCCGTTGCGTCATACTTTGTTTACAGGTTACATGAAGAAAATACTTATCACTTGAGTGATATACAATATATAAATATTTTATTTTATTTTTATTTGTTTGAATTGCACATACATCACGTGTCCCTAAGACTATAAATGACAAAGCCATTTGTGAACATGTTTGAGTTCTGCTTAGTAAGAGCACGTTCAAACTCGGTTCGTTAAAGTTTTATTAAGTTCAAACTTGAACTTAAACTCATTAAAATCTTAATAAATAAGTCAAAACATACTAAAACTCGGCTCGTTTAACATTTATTTAAATAATAGAATAAATATATTGTTTTTGTTAAATAATATAAAAATATGTATAAAATAAGATAAATATGTTATTTATATATTTAAATAATATAAACAATAACTAAATTTATTTATATGTAAATAGTAGCTAATTATAGATAATATATTTATATAATAGTGGTGGTAGATATTATTATTTTGGTAAGATATTGAATTTTTTTTAGTATGTTTATATATATATATATATATATTATATAATTATATAATTAAAGTTTCAACTGTAATTTTAGTTTCATACGCAAGTATAAATTTATAATTTTTTTAGCTCATTAAGGCTCGTGAATAGACCTGAGTTTGAGTCAAGCCTAAACCAATTCGAGTCAATGTAACATTCCTATTTTTGAATACTTTAAGCTAAATTAATATAAAATAGTTAAATTAATACTTGGAAAATAATATTTTTATAAGTATAGGTGTTAAAATGTAATTTAATTTATAATTAGGAATCATTAATAATAATAATAATAATAATAATAATAATAATAATAATAATAATATAAATAAATAAATATATGAATGATATATCTAATTACACAATTATATGTGCTAAGGATGTAATTTAATTTGGCATTGAATTATCAAATATATGATTAATATATTGTTTAGGGTCAAATCAAAACAATTAGGAAATTATGATACTAGTTGGGGCCAAGTAAGAATATAAGGAAAGATATGCAAGTTGGTTGGAAGCTTGTGATTGGGCACCTGTGAAGGCTATGTAAGTAGAGAAATGAATCACCAATTAGAGTGATGATTAAGGGGTAAGTCATCACCAAAGGCTCTTGTATAAAAGGAGAGGATTTGCTAAGGTTTGCGGAAGATCAAGAAGGAAAAAAATAAAAAAAGGGGAAAAAAATATTAGAAGTCAAGAAGGTTTTGATAGTAAAAAGAAAGAGTACGGTATTAATTTTAAGGTGAGTTATATTATACCTTAAGTCGTCATAATATATTTTACATATGTTTTAAGTTATTATAAATTATTTTATACAAGTTATGTTTTATAACTTATATTTATATTTTAATTACATTGATTATTTTCTGAATTCTATTTGCTTAAAATAAAACCCATAGACATGTGTGTTTAACTTTTAATGATTATTTGACAATGATTTTGCAAACAATTATGTTTTATAAGTACCACCACGGGAGTCTCATGCCTTGGGGGACTTAAATAACCATTGGCCTCTGTTTGGTCACTTTGTGGCCCTCTGTTATCATGAATCTATTAACCTCTGTTCTGTGCGGAGCAAAGTGCTGTGCGGAGATAACTACTACACTATTGTGGGAGTCACCTCTATAATCCATACGAGCCACCTCTTGAAACCATACCTCTGTTCTGGCTATCACTTCTGTGACCTCTGTTCTATTCTGTTCAGTACCGTAGTTATGGTTATTTATTTACATAATCTCAGTTTTGCTACTTAAAGGATTATTTGTTCAAACTAAGTTATCTTAAATATTTTAGTTACATAACTATCTATGGTTATTTTGTGTCCCTTATACTCTTGGCGTAATATTTCTCACTCTGCCATGTGCTTATAGCTGTTTACCAATTTTTAGGAAACAATGCAATTCAGAAATAGTTTTTGGAAAGTCTTAGATGCGGGGCTGTGGAATAGACACACATAATACTTTTATGATATTTTTATATGTAAATATCGGCCTTTTTGGTTAATAAATTTTGTAATAAAATATAAGCTCCGATGATTATTTTGGTACCCTCACTTAAATATTATTTCCGCTCGCGTTTATTAATTTGTTCAAGAATTGGCCGGAGGTAACTTCAGTTACTGGCCATCACGATACTTAACCATTTGGTACGGGGAGCGGGTCGTGACAGTCAAGCTCAGTTCGTCAAATTTTTATTTAGCTCGAATTCGCTAAAATCTTAATAAAAGCCCAAACATATTAAAGTTTGGCTCAGCTCGTTTTTAGCCTCATATATGCTAACCGCTAGTATTATATAAAGTATAAGTTGAATTTGATATCCTCAAATTTTTATTTGTCTTTATGGTACTGAAAATTAAAACTTTGAGTTTGATAAAAAAGATTCTTACCACTTAAACAACATATATATTATAATATTAATTTATTTATCATTTACTTGAATTGCACAAGTATTAATTTTTTTTATATTAAATTTAAATTTAATTAAAAATTTAATAAGATATGAATTTAATAAAAAAATTATTTCTTTTGGTTTGGAGTTTAGAAAAATAGTTTTCAATTCATATTTTTGTATTTTTAATAATTTTTAAAAATATTTTAATCAAGGTTTTTTTTTATTTATAATTTTTAAATTCGCTTAATCTTTATATACTTAAAAAGTATAAAATTCGTATAATTTTTTTAAAAAAAATTCATTGAATACAACAAAAATTGAAAATGCGCAGTTTTTTTTTTTTTTTTTTTTTGTATTTTAAAAAATTTTTAAAGTTATTTTTCAAAAATTTACTTTAAAAAATTAATTTTCTAAAAAGTGACGTGAACATTTTTGATGAAACGATTTAAAATGAATTTTGAAATTTTAAAGGGAGATTTATTTATAAATCTCATTTAATAGACTTATAACCCAATAAGTTCACAAATTTTTTTAATATTCCATCAAGTTCCATATATTTAGACTTATATTCAAATATGTCATTTTTCTCATATTAGAATTATTATATAGACTATTTTACTCTTTTATTATAATATATATATTCTACCATATAATTATTAAATATATTTTATTTGTGGTATATATAAAACATTATATATAATATAGAAGATTATTATTCTTAGTATTTTCATTATTATTTTGCATTAAGATCTTGCCATGAAAGAATATTTAAATAGAAGGTTAGTTGTATACCGATAATAGTGATGATGATGGACTCGCAACAGAGATCATGATAAACCAGTAATGAACAATCATTTTTTTACCATTGTTACGCATAAACCGTAGTCTCTTCATCGATTATGTTTAGCCACTAGTATTGTGTAATTTATTCACAAGTATTATATCAGTGTTGATTATATATAGATTTTTCTAAAATAATGCTTCAATATATATGAATTATTTGATGATGTTTTATATATTGGTTGATATTTTTTTGTATATTATTTGTTATTATACTTATTGTTTGAACAATTATTATTATTATTATTATTATTTGTTATTATACTTTCATTTTGTTTCATGTTTTCATATTACAATGTGAACGTTTACATTAGTATGAATTTGAGTTGTTTGGCATATATTAAAAAGTACACTTTTTTTTTTTATCTTTTAAAATTTTTTTAGTCACATCATTTCTATACTTTTATGTATATTGTTTTGTAAAAATTTAAAAACTATACTTATTTAGTACTTCCCAAACAATATCTAAGAAGGTTAGTTGTATGTTAATTGTAAATTGTTTACGTTCATGTTATATTTTGGTACGAGTTTTTTTTTAAAATTTTTTTGAAAGCTGGTTGTATGTTTATTATTTTTGTTACTATACTTGTTGGTTAAACAGTTATTTTGTTACTATTGGACAATTGACATAGTCGATTTTTTCACTTTTTCCAATTTTGTTTTATGTTTTCACATTATAGTTTAAATGTTCACATTGGTATGAGTTTATTTTTTTAAAGCTAATTGTAAATTGTGAACATTCACATTATATTTTGGTATGATTTTTGTTTTTTCGAAAGTTACTTGTATTTTTGTTGATTGTTACTGAGCAATTATTTTTGTTACCATTGAATAATTGAAATAGTCGATTTTCACTTTTTTCAATTTTGTTTTATACTTTCACGTTGAAGTGTAAATGTTCACATTGGTATAAATTTATTTTTTTTAAAGCTAGTTCTATGTTAATTGTAAACCGTGAACATTCACATTATATTTTAGTATGAGTTTTGTTTTTTTAAAAGTTAGTTATATGTTTGTTGTTTGTTACATTTTAGTATGTGTTTTATTTTTTCAAAAGTTACTCGTATGTTTGTTGTTTACTCTGAACATTCATGTTATATTTTGATTTTCATTCAGATTTTTTGTTGCGTTATTTTTAAAATTTTCGTATTATAAAAAAGTTAAAAATTCATAATTTGATATTTTTTTTTCGTAAAATGAGAGAGGGATTTTCTCCTTAGAATGAGAGAGATATTTTCTCAATAAAATAAGACAGAGATTTTCTTCATAAAATGAGAAATTATTTGCTTGTTTTTGGTTTTTCAAAAATACTTTTTAGAAAATTATACTTTCTTATTTTCTGTGTTTTTTTGTTTTTACTAATTTTTTTTAATTTTTAGACACACCTAACATAAATACACATAAAAAATATAATTTTTTTTTAAAAAAATCTTTTAAAAATTTACTAAATATCAAAAATACAAAAACATTACGAGAATCTAGTATATTTTTCATATTTTTATGTATTTATTAATTTTTTAAAATATTTTTTCACAATTTTTTTACTTTTTAGATACATCTAAGTAAAGTGCATCTAAAAAGTAAAAAAAATGTTTAAAATTTTAAAAATATTCATTAAAAATAAAAAAATACGAAAAATAAAAAAAATTTAATTTTTAAAAAACTTAATTCAAAAAATTTAAACCAAATACATATATATATATATATATTTTATTATGTATTAGTTTTAAAATAAAAATATGTGTAAAAAATATAAAAACTAATTTAATTATAGGGTCCGGCTTTGGTCCAGTCCACCATCGGACTGGACCGTGCTATTATGTCTGTGGGGGCTTACCACGGGTCCCGTTTTGAAAATTTGAACCGTTCAATGTGTAGAACTCGTCGAGTACTATAAAGCTGTGAAAAATCACGTTGATCGGATATCGATAGCTATGTGATCAAATCAGTTTTGTATAAAAAAATGGACGATGAATAAATTAACGATTGATAAAAAACTGTTTTGATCATATAGCTATCGATATCCGATCAACGTGATTTTTCACAGGCATATAGTACTCGACGAGTTCTACACATTCACGGTTCAGATTTTCAAAACGGGACCCGTGGTAGACCCCACAGGCCTAACAGCACGGTCCAGTCCAATGGTGAACTGGACCAAAGCCAGGTCCTTAATTATATTATATTAAGGCCAAGTTTGGCATTTACTAAATAATACAAAAAGTCAAAAAGTCACTTTCCTATTTAAGTCACATCATCTTATTTAAATTACATCAATTCTCTAACACATCACATCAAACCCAACCTAAACCCAACCTATATAAGTTAATAAATCAAAAAGTATACTTTTTTAGAACATCCCAAATCAACCCTAAATAGGGTCTAATAAAATATCCAAAACGGAGATGGATTAGATAAAATAAAATATTTTTAATTTAAAAAAAAAAAAAAGTGTAAAGACTGAAAATGCTAATGCACTAGCCAATAGCAGGTATATCTGGTGCCGGCACAAATCAGAGATCTGAAAGCCCAAAATCCAATTCCTGAGCTATATAAGAAGAGAAGTTGCATTACACACACAGAACTCGCAGATCAGATAAAAAATGGAGTTCCCATACAGCCACCACTCTCACTCCTCCCACCACCGCAGGGAAGAGAGAGACGAAGAGTACCCACCACCAGCGCCACCCTCCTTCGACGGGCCTCCACCACCACATCGGCCATCATATTACGAACCACCGCCACCAAATGTGTATGGAGGCGGACCAGGAGGACCAGGAGAACCATACCATCATCATTCTCAGCCACCACCACCACCCAATTACTCTCATCATGGTTATCCTCCACAACAGCCTGGTTATTATTCATCATCCGAGCCTCCAGTCAATGTCCAACATGTGGCTCATGAAGATGAAGCTGATCGGCATCACCATCGTCCCCATATGCCCTCTTTCATGCACCACCACGACCAACGAAAGCTCTCCGAATTGGTTGGAAAACCTACTGTTAGGGTTGTCACCAAAGCAGAGAGTAATTTCTCTCTCACTATCCGTGACGGCCAGGTCATCCTTGCCCGCTCCAATCACTCCGACCCTTTCCAGGTTTCTTAATTTTCTTCTTCTCCATCCAGTTTCTGAGTCTGATTAGTGGGATTGATTGATTGATTGATTGATCATTGTTTGATCTGTGGGTATTATTGTAAATTCGTAGCACTGGATCAAAGATGAGAAGTTCAGCACAAGAGTGAAGGATGAAGAGGGCTTTCCCAGCTTTGCTCTCGTCAATAAGGCCACTGGCCAGGCTATCAAGCACTCCGTCGGAGCTACTCAACCTGTATGTTTCTTTTTTTTTCTTTTTCTTTTTTTATGCTACTATAATCTGTTAATTGTGATCTAGTGGTTATGTGATGATGACCATATTTTTGAATCCCGATCGCTGTAGATCAACACCAATACTCAACTGATCTACATTTATACCAATAATCTGGTCTTTTGTTGAAGTAGTGACCATGTGAATCTTACTTTGCTCGAAACTGGAACACACTTGTGTAACACAAGTGGATGCAAATTGATATCAGCCTCCTATTAATGATACTATATTTGAACACTTATAATTTTGAAAGCACAACGTCTAAAGCGACCACCCAAATTTAGATGACTACACAACATGCTCCTTTAGAAATAAGCTCCCTACAATCTAGTATAAGTGTCTTTATAATACCAAGGGATAGATCTGATTCAATAGCATGAAGATGCTTTATAATACCTTTGGGCCATGGTTTGTTTGGTGGGATTAGGGCATGGATTGGACTCCATGTCCAACAAAATAGATAGTCAATGTTTGGTTGGAAAAATGATAGTCAATGTTTGGTTGGAAAAATGAAGGTCGGACTATTAGTCCGATCCGGTTGGACTAATAATCACCCATATGTGGGATAACTCAATCTCATGGGGGGGGGGGCATGGGATGAAAATGGGCGGACTGATCCAATCTCCGGATTAACTAGTTAATGACGAAATTAAACCTTCAAGTATATATAAAATTTATTTATTTCATTTTTTGAATTTTTTTTTAAATATGTTCAATTATTTTAAACCTATGTAAATTAATCTCATGATATATAATAGTCTTATCTTACTCTTTTTTTTTTTTTTTTTTTTTTTTTTTTTTCCTTTTTTGTATTAGCAAAATTGTAAATGCAAATATATTTCTAATGTCATATTTAAATAAAATTAAAAGTCAATACCGTAGGAACATGGACTCCAATTGTCATATTTCTAATGTCATATTCAATTTATTTTTACTGTTTGATTGTGGGATAAGGAAGAAAGGATTGAAGGTGAGGAACATGTAGGTCCTACTGGATAGTCCAATCTAATGTTGGTTTTGCATGGTTACTAAACTTAGGATAATTTTAGTAGTGGTATGGAGAATTAAATAGAGAAAAGTTGGGAGATTAATTAATACTGTAGGTAGTGTGGTATTAGAACAACTAGGCTTCTCTGGATTATTTTTTTTCTTCATTCAACAGTAAAAATTAATTATATATTTTTATTTCATTCTAACCAAATATAATATCTCACTCTTTCTATCCAATCATAAATCTCATGGTATAACTTATCCCCATAATCCTATCCATATATCATAGATACAATCTTTTATCCCATTTAATCCCATGATATAACTTATTCCTCGCAATCTTATTAATAATCCCATCATGTCTAATACCACAAAAAATAATCCAGCAATCAAATGTGGCCTTGGGGAACATAGCCCTTCATTCAGGATTAGTTAAGCCCCTGTATAATATCTCTTTAATGTTTGCAAGACCAATTGTGTTGTTTGACCATGTTAAAGGATTATTAGGGAAACCTATGTCAATGAGACCAATACCCTCTACAGCACAGCTCCAAAACCCCCCCGTGAAGATTCCGCAAAAGGCTGACCTCCTTGCTTCTTGCACTAAGCGGTCACATTGTTGAAATGTTCTATAACTATAGCTGGGCCTTGAAATGTATTAGAAATGTATTCCATTGATCCCACAAGTTGTACTGTAAGTAAAGAGCTGCAGAGCAGGGGCATATATGATGCAATCCATTGGATTGCTGCCAGAAGGGCACATATGATGAATTCCATTGGACATGTTGACGGGATTCATCAGAGGTGGGTTCTATCATGTTGATATGTACATATACTTTTATGTGGCTTAATTGTGTATATACATTTACACTCTTGTCATTTTAGGCTATATATGACCAATCCACCTTTTTGTAAGTCCAAAACAATAAATAGCCACTTTTGTCCCTTCTTTGAATCTGTTATTATTATTTTTAAATATTGATATGGTCTATTAAAATTCTTTTGCAGGTGCAACTGATAGATTACAACCCGGATGTTCTTGATGAGTCGGTCCTATGGACCGAGAGCAGGGATTTGGGTGATGGTCACAGAACAATAAGGATGGTTAATAACATTCGCCTCAATGTCGATGCTTTTAATGGTGATAAAAATCATGGAGGTGTTCACGATGGCACTACTATTGTTCTTTGGGAGTGGAAGAAGGGCGACAATCAGCGTTGGATGATCGTTCCCTACTGTAAGTTATTGAACACTATTAAAGGTGTGAAATTTGTGGCAAAGTTTCCATGTCCTCTTCACTCTCCTCTTGTACATTTGTATGAGCATCTCCATCAAACTAATAAATTTTTAATCAAATTTTAGTCTTTCGTAAATACACTCCTCAACAAACTCTATTTTCTTTTTAATTTAAAATATTTTTTTATAAACTCAACCCAACATCTTTAAAATAGAAAAGTAATATTTCTTTCATGTTTGGTTAGCCAAACCACTAGCTACGTTTTTAATCCTCTTAGAACAATAACTAAGATAGCAAGTTTCAAGCATGTTACATGGACTCTTCAAAATAAACCAAATAAACAATGGTGTGAGATATGTATTGAACACTATTTTATATATATATATATTGCTGTATATAAATCAAATACCTCTTTTAACACTACATTATATGTGATACCATTTCATCTCACTTAATAGTTTAAAAATATAAAAATATAACCCTTATTTTGCCAAGTTGGCGAATACCAAACATCCATATCTGAGTCTATGTAACATATGTTCGAGGAGATGGTCTAACTCAAGTTCTTGTTTGAGCGAGTTGAACCTATTTTGTCATGCATAGAGTGTCTCGGCTGCTAAGGGTGCCTTTCTTTTTGTGTTTTGCTTTGTTGATCTGTTGTGGATGTTGTTTGCAGGATATTATGGAGTTCCCAGGTCTGGAAATGTTGTTTTGTGCTGCTTCTACATAATACTATGGAAGAGATTGCTGTGCATTCTCTTTGTGAGTAGTTTGTGTTTGTTTGCTATGTTGTGTGTGAAAATCTGTGGTTGGTCAAGATTTCCGCTACTCTGCTATTGCACCTACTTGTTTATGGATTGTTATATGATCTCTTGGCTTTATCTATAGCCAAGAAAATAAAAAAAAGAGAGTGGAAAACATATGTTATTTAATCTGATGCAGCGAGAACTTTGATGTGTACTACATATTTTCTGACATATATATGTGATCTATCTATCTTTCTTTATATATAAGTGAAATATTTGTTAATGCATCAAAAGTATTGGTAAGCATGTGAAGGCATAATGTGATGTTTTAATAGCCATTTGTGTTTTATGACAATTGTTACTGATAAAATATCACTGATCTTTGCTCAATAATTCTTTTGCCAACTTTGCCAAGACATTTAGGCAAACAAATTTGACCATCCAAAAATAAACTACCATGTGAGCAAAGCGGATCCTTATGCGAACGTGGTAATTATTAGATTGTGTTGAATCTGGTAGTTACTTTTAAATACTGGGGTTCATTTAGGGGTACAACTTGGACGGTTCGGGTGGGTTGGGAGATTGTCCAAGCCCAGCCCAAGTTATGCTGAAACTCGCCCAGGCCCGAATTGTAACCCGAGGTTGCCTGCTCAAGCCCAACCCGAGTTAAATCCGAATTGCTCGAGTTGCTCGAATTATAAATGAATTTTAATTTTTTTTTTTTTAGCTACATTATTAAATTATTAAAATTTGACTATATTTATATAGAAAATTATTAATACCATCAAAACAAATAATTTATATAATGTAAGAGATATGTTGCTATAGTAATCTTTACAATTTATGAGTGAAAATAAAAAAATAAAATTTTATGTTATTCGTATATATAATAATATATATTCAATATGATTTAATAATTTAAATTGCTTTAATATCATGTAATGTCTAATAATTTATATGTATATTTAATATTTTTATATATCTATATATATATAATTCGGGTTTCGGGTTGCTCGGGTTGTTTGATGTCTTTACCCAAACCAGTTCAAATTTAATTTGGGCTTTTGAATTTACCTAAGTTCGTACCGAATTTAAAAATATATTGTTTAAGCCTAAAAAAAATTTGGACTGAATTTAGATTGCTCGGGTTGAGTCCGCCAAGTAGTTCTCCTAGGTTCATCCCACGAGATTTATTATTCAATTCTACAGATTGGTGATGACATGATATTCCCGTTATAATGACCTTTTTCTTCTTCTACATTCGTTGAATTAGGATAACCCTACTATCTTGGTGTTTTATATAAAAGCTGTATAAAGTCGTTGCCTTTGAAACTCGAATAGTAAATAAGGATTTTGTTGTTCTGCGTCGTTTCTATCCAAATGGTCAGCCGATGATGCCTTCTATTTTTCAAGCTGTATGTTGAATGCTGTGAGTAATTTTGGTGATTTCACCTTGAAACAACATGAAAACCAAATTTAAAATGAACACCAAATTTAGGCTTTGTTTGGGATGTGATTTTATTTTGACTTTTTGATTTTTTTGGTTATTATTTGGGGTTAAAAAATTTCATTTGGGATTGGTTTTTTTTTATTTTTATAAAAAAATTAAAATAATTATGATTTGAATGTGATATTTTTTAATCTGGAGTTAAAAAATTTATTTTATCTTTTTATAATTATTTTAATCCTAACTCAACTTTCCAAACCAGCGCTTAGACTAAAATCATAAGACACTACAGTGTGCTTGATCGTTTGAGAGAGGATGACGAAGGTGGTGTTGACGGTGGCTGCCGAAGTGCTTGATCCATCTTGTAAGGTTAATTACACTTGGCCCACGTTTGGCATCTAAAGTTGGGAGGTTAAAAAATTAAAACAGTCATAAAAATAAAATATCATATTCAAATTATAATTATTTTATTTCTTTTTATAAAAATTTTAAAAGAAAATCAAAACGTCTATCTCAAATTAGACTTTTTAATTTGAGATAAAAATAGTTAAAAAGTTAATTCACATCTCAAACAAAAGTTAAGTATTTTTCTTACTTTTGATTATAACAATCAACCTCTTGTATTTTAAATCAAGTTATAATTTCACTTTTTCATCCATCTGTCATTAACAAAGTTGACAGAATTTATCATTTGAAATATGTGTGACATTTTTATTATCTCATTAGTATCCTTATAGTTTTGTTAAAATTTCACATTGGTCGTTATGTTTTCATCAAAATTTTATTTTAGTCTTCATTTTCAAATTTCAGTATATAGATGAAAGTATGAAATTGAAACTTGGTTTAAAGAGTAACGGATTGACTGTTACAATTAAAAATAAAAGAATTAAAGTTAGATTTTAGTGAAGAAGAAGGGGTACCAATTGTAATTTACCCATCTTGTAATTTTTAATGCTCATCCCAAATGATATCATTTTCTAGGGGCACATGCTTCCACTGATTTTTTTTTTTTTTTTAATGAAAACCAAAACCCATTAAAATGGCTAATGGGGTTTTGTAGGAAGGTAATGTGACAGCACTCGTCCCAAATCTCTTCTTCACAAGTTCTTGATAAGAAAAGAGAACAGTTCCTGAAAATGTTGAAGACGTAGAATTTTTTTACGAGAAAATCATAAACTAGGTCAATTTTTCAAAAATAATTACATCTATCAAAATTTATAAATTTTATCATTAATTTAATTTTTTTCAACATTCAACTAATTAGTAATTTTTCCAAATGTTTTTTCACAATTTGACCCACAAAAATGTGATATAATAAATGTTAATTTTTAATTTGTCACATATTTAACTATGTAAAATTTATTTCTCTAACTATGGTTGAATTTGAGAGTCAAAATTGTAAATTTGTAACACTTCTCGTCCCATAATTTACAACACCAATGGTCAGCTTATTTATTTTCCTTCATTTTCCCTCCTTTCCCCTTTTAGATGCATAGTCTTTGTTTTCATCATTTGAGCTAAGTTACAATATAACGCTACTTTTGTTTGAAAGAATTTTTTAATTTTTTTTAAAAATATCTTTTGTACTTTCTAGTATTTGGTACGATGAAAAATAAAAATTTAACGAAAAATAAGTTTATTTAATAAAAATATTTTTCACTTTTAAAATATAAAAATATTTTTGAATTAAAATTTTACTACTGTCACCACATTACAACTATCACCATCACCTCCACCACCCCATCCCCATCACTACCACTACCACCTCCACATCCATATGTTGCCACCGCCGCCGCCACCACCACTTACATAACAACTAATACATTATTTTAGAGAATGCAACCAAACAATGAAAAACAATTTCTGCACAAAACATTTTTTAAAAAAAAGTTTTTGTAATATTTTTCATTGTTAATGTTTTTCACCGAAATTAATAGAGCGTAAGTCACGCATCTTGCTATGGATCTGTTTGGATCGTGAGGTGAGATGAGAAAAGAAATGATTATAATTTCTCACCTAGGTGAGAAAATAAAAAAAAAAAAATTATTATAGTTTTCACCATTATGTTTGGATGAATAAAAGAGAATAGAATGTGGTTTTTCATTTATCTTGTTTGGATAGAATAAATAAGAGAAGGGGAAAAAAAAAAAAAAAAAAAAGAAGAGAAAAATGTTATATTTCATGTTACCAAAATTACTTTTCATATTAATAAATCACTTTTAGTGAAAAACAAAACATAGGTTTGGTGATGATTATTTTCTCACCATTTCTCACTTACTTAACCATCCGAATAAGTGAAGAGATTTTCTATTGTGGGAGCCAAATAAAAACAAATCTAAGTCGGCAAACAGAGTACATCCAAGCCCATCTTTAATGGGTTTGGTTCGGTCAAAGCCCACTAAATTTAGACTTATTGCCGCATAGATACAAAAACAGAATGAAGAGCGTGCCGAGTTAAGGGTACTTGGGCCACACATCTGAGCCAAGTATGTCGGGTAAGTTAGCAGAACCACATTAAGGGGTCCAAACTGTCCCTTTCTACAGAGTATAGTAGAAGGATGAACCCTGACAAAGTGATGATGAGGGGCTAAGCTACAGAAAGCAAAAATCAAGGAGAATGACTCTATAAAAGGGAGAAGAGGTTAGAGAGAGGGAGAGGTTCTAAAAAACTTGCACTCGAAGAAATCTGAAACTACTCTTTGAAGAGAAACTAACTTGTTTGTCGAAGTGCTAGTTCCAGCACCATCGATTGGAGCTTTTCTTCTATTCAAGTGACAATTGGAAGATCTGTCAAGGGCTTGTTTAGATTGAAGGAGTATTCCAAAGTCACTATCTCCACAATTGGTGTCGTCTATAGAAATACTCGAACTCGTCCATGGCGAACCTAAATCAAGATCCTCCAGTTGCCAGAGTTGATAATGTTACAGCAAGAATAACTTTTGGTCCAGAAGAAACCCCCGCAAGGAGGTCTCTGAATTTTGACCTAGTAATCCCATTTCAACCTTCAACATCCATAGAGGATGCCATGCAAACCTTGATGAAACAAATGCAACTTAATGAACAACGTTTTGAGGACATGGCAGCGAAGAACGAGCGTTTGCGTCAGGAGTTGGCGAAGTCCCAACAACTGCCACTTCGCCGTAAACGAGGTCGGTCGCCAAGTAGGCAAAAGAGGCGACAACGTCAACCCCGGAGGCACGATAGTAGCACTTCAAATTCATCTCGGTCGGAACCTAGGAAACGAACCCGAGTTGATGATTTCAATTCATCTGATGGAGAAGATTCTTTGCAGGCTCGATGCATGCGAAAGAAGGAAGACTCAAATTCTGAAGACAGTAACAACCCCTTTGTTTGTTGAATTGCAAAGGCTGTCTTGCTTAAAAAGTTTAAGGCACCATCGTTCACTGTATACAATGGAAAGTCGAACCCCATAGATCACGTTCGTCATTACAAACAAGCAACGACACTGCATGCAGATGATGAAGCGCTCATGTACCGAATATTCCCTAGCAGTTTGGGACCTCTCGCCATTCGATGGTATTACAAGCTTGAACCAGCTTCAATTGAGAGTTTTCATCAACTCCAAAAATCCTTTCGAGCTAGATTCATCACAAATGAGACTTAGCTGAAACAATAATAGTCTTTATAGGCAATGAAAATCAAGTCAAACGAGACTTTGCGCAAGTACTTAGTGTGATATTGGGAGTGCTTTAATTTGGTGGATGATGATTACAACGACTCCATGGCAACTAGTGCCTTCAAGATGGGATTGCATCCTGATAGCCAGCTTAGGAGCTCATTGACTCGAAGGCCTCCCAAGACAGTCTGGGCCCTCATAAAGAGGGTCGAAGAATATTGCAAAGTGGAAGATGATGCAATTCGAGTTAAAGCTAGGCTGTAAGCCACAGAATCAGCAGCACCCGTCCTGGTGCAGCAGTTGACTACTGTACCACCAAATAGAATCCTACCAAGGAGAAGCCCAGAGCCAAGAGGTCAGTCAAGAAGGGAAAATCGTTGGGATTCACGCCGATAGAGCAAACAATATTAGGTGGATAACAGGCACTCTAAGTGGTCAGACAAAAAATACACAAAACTTTCTGAGCCGATTAGTGAGATTCTGTCAAAAATCTAACATCTGGCTTTCTTTAAATGGCCAACTAAGATGTCCGAGCCCCTTGATATGAGACAAAGAGACCAGAGATGCGAATATCACAAAGACATTAGCACTTTTGTTATCCAACTTAGTATGGCATCGAGCAAATCCATGGTTCACAGCGAATAATTGTTATCTCACAACCTTGGTGAGGAAGCCAAAGGACCTGGAGGTGAATTCAATTGAAATTTTGGGTCAAGAGAGTCTTGAGCATGTTGGGAAGACCCTGGCCAAGAAAGTAACGGAAGATTTGGACTGACTAATAATTAATGATGATCCTGAGAAATTCTTTTTGGTTGGCACAGATCTTGTGACACCCCTACTTTTGGGCATCATATATTAATGTAAATAATTCAACATGGTTAAGTATTAAGTTTCGATATAACAGTTAAAGGAGTACGTTCCAAACCTTAATCTTAATATAACCCCAAATGTTTGATTTCTCACACCAATCTCTAGACATTGTTATGTTAATACATAAAATTTCATTAACATAGATAGGCTTTGTTTGGGAAGCGGGTTGACTTTTTGGCTTTTTGGCTTTTTTGGCTATTTTAGCCTAGGGCTAAAAAGCCTAGTTTGGGAAGGGCTTTTGGCTTTTTTGGCTTTTTTGTGAAAGAAAGAATGTAATGATTATAGGTTGGATGTGATGTTTTGTCTTATTGGGCTAAAAAGTCTATTTTGTCTTTTGTAGTTATTTTAGCCAAAAAAATCCTCAAACCCAACTTCCCAAACATAGGCATAAGAAGGTGGGCAAGACAGGCCTTAATGACCAAGCTAAGACGGTTCTAAGTGAACCATGGCTAAACTTCGACATTTTCAACAAAATCTTCCCTGAGACTTTCTCTTTCTTCTTCACCTGGCATTAAACGCCGTGAGTTGCAAAGCCCAATAGGATACAAGAAACCCAAAAAAACTAGCCACTTCTTACAGTTTGAAAACTTATGCAATAATAACATAGTGGAGTTACTTAACAATATTTAAAAATATACAATCATCACGAAAAAGACAATAGCGCAGCGAAAACAACATATACATATATATAGACATGATCCATCACGAATATATTCACAATGCAAATGTCAGGTTAACATAAAGTTCATAACGTAATCTCAATTAATTATAAGTTTGGTGAGCCTACGGTGACTCCTCGTGGAGTATCGTCCTACCCAACCATTGACCCTGGCCAGGGACTATTCTGCACCTCCTCTTGATCACGAGGCACTAGACCTAAGGATGCTACGTGATGAGTTAGATACTCAGGACGTATCATCAGTAGTCCGTCTCAAGAGAACCGGCCTTCCAAAGGTACTCCCTCTGTGTGAGACCCTCACTGCCACCCTTATCCCAAAACCAAATCCATGATGTCAGAATACAATCCAGGCCATGTCAAGGCTTCGCAAGCTAAATAATCACATTTCCTTAGAACCAAGGAACACCCTGCACCGACAAAACATCGACATGCATTTTCCTTGTATTCATCTGCATGCGCATGGTCCAAAACCACCCATTTCATTTTCCTCATATTATGGTTATAATAGCTCTTGATGAAAATACACATATCATGGTTCATTCCAACTAATCAAGCATATTCAAGTGCATGCAAGAAAAAATACATAAGAACGAGGCAATATAAAAAGGTTTTAAGCCATCACTAACTTGATTCCAGATTTTGAACGGTTTCCAGCAAACTGTCCCCTCAAATAAAAATATAGAAATGATAGTAAATGATATTTAAAAATTTTCATATTTGGTGGAGCTATAGATTATTAAGTTGGGAACATTTTTGAAGGGGGCTCGAATCGTTTGGCCATTGAAAGATGTCCAAATAAATTAAAAACAGCAGGTAGCTCCAGATTCATCGCGTTTTTGAAAAACAAACATATCTCACCCCATAATTAATGAAATGAGTTGAAACCTATGGCATTGGAAAGATAACTTAAAAACCTCACATTTCCATTTTGAATCACTCGAAATTTCATTATGTGGAAGAAACCGTGGCCATGTAAAGTAGGCCTTGCTGCTGTCTTAACAGCAGAGGTGAACATAAAGCATATTTTTAGGCTATAAAATAGTGTCAAATAATTTTCACAGAATTCTCACATATAAAAAAGACCCTAAAATAATTCCAGTGGCTTCAGATTTTCAAAATAATAAATAAGTGATTTATTTCATGGCTTTGAAGTAAAAACAAATTCTGCACAGTGCAGTTTCTGCTCTAATGAGCAATGGGTTGTCTTCCTTTGTTCCCTACTTAAGCATGCTAGGCTACATTATTTATGGAGAGGTATTTTCTTACATTCAAGAGGTACAACAAGTTATGACAATAGAGCAAAGAGAATATAAAAATAATAACAAGAGATAAGACAAGTGAGTTCATCTAAGGCATGCAAGAGAGACCTCTCCTATTGAGTTTGTTCTTGCTTCCTTCATGTATTATAAGACATATCAGATTGTTTTGCATACATTGTCCAAAACTTAAAGAAGTGGAGTATTTCTAAGTATCCTATCTTAGTGAAGCTTTGAAGACCTTTCAAGTGATGAGTCCTTCTTCTCCTTCCTTCCTTCCTTCCTCATTCTTCCTCTCTTTTCTTTCTCTCCCTCTCTACTCTCTAGCTCTAGTCGAAAATTGTAAGTGGGGAATTGGGGGAGCTTGTTTCATATATAGACTAAAATGAGAGGGAGAGTTTGGAGAATTTACTTGGTAAAAGAATCCATGCATGTATGGCCATTGGGGGGTTGTCTACCCAACAAGCATACTTATGACAACCCATCTCTTCGCTCAAAGGTAAGAAAAAGCTAGTTAAGGGCTGCACTTTTGAGATGAATCTTCATATAAGACAAAATCAACCCTTCCCCGTGAGGTTGACTTGGCCGGCCTCTCTTCTCCATATTTTCTTTTATATATATATATACACACTCATGGATAAGACAATCAAGTGAGGACAAAATTCTAGATTACCTTTAGAAGCTTCCTTAATCTAATTGTGAGGATTAGTGTTAATTAGGATTTAGTTTAATCAAGGCCTCTAAACAATGATTAATTTAAAGTGTGCCAAACTTTTATATCTTATGCATTAAATTAGAATAACTCTTCAAGAAAAAGATAATTTTTTTATTTAATAAATTTGTTACAAAATTCCCGAGCCTTATAGATCTTAGTGCCGTCGAGAGACAAAAGCTAGTTTATTTCCTCCTCGGCAATATCGATGTTTTTGCATGGACACTTTATGATATGCCAGGGGTAGACCCCACCATAGCGATGCATAGCTTGAATGTCGACCTCAAAGCTAAGCCAGTTGTTTAGAAAAGTAGCTGTTCAGCTGCTAAACATGCCACGACTGTAGTTGACAAAGTCGACAACCTAAGCTAGGGTAATTTGGGAAGTTACTTATCCCATGTGGATGTCTAATACTGTCGTGGTGAAGAAGAAGACAGGGTCATGGCGTGTCTGCACAGATTTTATAGATCTAAACAAAGCCTGCCCCAAAGATTGCTTTTCTTTACCTCGAATTGACCAACTTATGGACGTAACCACCCAACACCAACGCATGAACTTCCTGGACACTTATAGGGGGTATTACCAAATCGTCATGGATCTAACTGACCAAGACAAAATGGTATTTCTCACTCCAAGGGAACCCTATTGTTACAAGGTCATGCCCTTTGGATTGAAAAATGTCGAGGTAACACATCAAAGATTGGTCACCACGCAAAACTATGGAAGTTTACATCGATGATATGGTGGTGAAGTCCAAAGAAAAGTGTAACAATCCTGATCCGTAATTAGCTCATAATCTATGATTAAGAATGTTATTTAAGTTTTAAGAATGAAATTATGTGATAATTGTGTGAATTGCATGTTATTTGAATTCCTATCTATTAGCCTTAGGAATATTTGTTCAGAATTCTACTTTGTTCTGCTAATTGAAGGCCTTATCAGCATCCGAACATGAAATTAACTACATCAATGTGTTAATTTGGATTTTTAGAATTTCATGGTAAGTTTAATTAGATTTCGATTCGGAATCAAATAATTAGAATAAATTAATTATGAAGTTAGATTAAGTTAACTCTAATCACATTTGATTAGCCTAAGTTAATCCAACCTATAAATATATGATATAAGCTTAATAACTCATCTTTTTCATTATCTTCTTAAGCTCAAATATAGAGTGAGAGAGAGAGAGAGAACTTGAGTTAGAGAGAAGAAAAAGAGGAATTGGTGAGATTGGAAGACAATTTGGAAGCTTGAACTAAGATTACACATAAATTCAACCATAGGTATGCTTCTCAACCATAATTCTTGCATATAATCTATGATAGAGTTGAATTCATTAAGTTCACGAACTCCATGGCATAAATTGGGGAAGTATGTGTTAGAATTAAGTTTAGATAGGTGAATTTGAAAGTAATTCATGAATGCATGCTTATTTCATCACATTTTTGAAGTTGTTTCCAAGGATTCTCACATGCATGGGATGATTCTAGTTTTGTTTGGAAATTCATCATGTTTTATACCATTTCATCCTAATTATGCATGATTGAAAGAGTTTGAGCTCAAATACATGCATGCATTTGCTATACATTAAGTTTAAAACTTGATTTTGAAGAATTCACTTGCTTTTAGGCTTTGATTTTGAGAATTGAACTTCATTTCATACTTTTACATAAATTATTAAGTGTTTTCTAAAGTTTTAGCCCAAAAGGATGAGTTTTAATGCTCTAAACTTGAGTTTTGAACATTGAACAGCATTCTAGAAATTCCAGAATTTTGCTTGACCAATCGAACGACGGTTTCTTTACTCGAGTGCACTTTACATACTCCCAGTACTTTTGCAGTCGAGGCAGTTGGCTTAAGCGACCAAAGCTTCACTCGAGCAAACTCACATTTGCAAGGTACATGGCTCGAGCGACCAAAAGTTGGCTCAAGCGTAAAATGAGAGCTCCTAGTACTTTTGTAAATTTTGCAGGCCACTCAAGCGACCAATGCTGTGAACTGCCCCGTTTTTTGAAAATTCTGCAAGTGTTTCAAAGTGCATAATTGCATCCCCATTCCATCTTAGGCATTCTTAAGCCATGGTTTAGGCCATATTAATGAGAGGTATGAATTAGAAACACATATAGAAGGAAAGTAATAAGTTTAAACATCAACAGAGCGTGTGTTTCAATGTGTATCTGTTATGTGTCTGTGTAGGTCACGCGCAACTGTCCATCTGATCTGTCTAAGTTATCTGTTCAGCTTCGGGAGCTAATTTTGAGTAACAACTCTGTAAAGTTATGTTTGACTATAAGTAATTTCTGAAAGAAATGATATGATAAGCTTTGTTTTCTGAAATGATATTTTCTGTACAGATGAATGATTGTCCTATTTTCAAAATGTATTGTGGCATCCTTAGCATTATGTGATATGTTATATGGGACTTGGTACCAAGGTTTCAAGTGGGTTCCATTTATGGAACTGATTAGGCATAATCAACTATATGATCTGCAAGTGGGTCTTTATAACCATCTCATGTGAATAAGGGTCTTAATGACCATCTGCTCTATATATGGATCTTTATGACCAATCTGATCTATTAGCGCAAATAGATATACCACATATGATTGTTTACAAGTCTAAATATGTATATGAATCTGTTTCTGATATGGATTCTGATTTTTGATTCTGTTATGAACATCATTCATAAAACATTTACTCTGTTGTTATTCACTAGACTGTAGCTCATTGTTTATATTATGTATGTAGGTGATCAGGCGTGTGACCAGGGTTGAGACTTCCAGTCTGGATCAGTTCTGTGAGCCAACCACCGTGCCTCACAAGGAGGTTCTCGATTAATGGTTGTGGTCAAGTTTGTAAACTAGTCTTAAGCTTTATTTTCTTTTGTTTTGGTTTGAACAACTTTTGTGTCATATATAATAGGGCTAAGTCCCTTTGTCTATCTGTACTAGTAATGACGCAACTACAACGTCATATTATATGTAAATAAAGCTTGAAATTTTCTGTCCCATATAAGTCTGCATAGCTCTTCGGACGATGTATGTTTGTATTTTGCTTCCGCTAGCCCCTAATATTATGTATCTGTTTAAGAGGCCTTCAATAATCTTAAGATTATTGGCCGGTCATGATGCTAAACCTATAGAGGCAGGTTTGGGTCGTGACAAAAAAGGTGTACACTTAGTCGATCTTGCCACAACTTTTGATATTCTTCAGAAATACAAAATGGAGCTAAACGCCTCAAAATATGCATTCGACATTAGATCAGGGAAATTCCCCGGCTATATTGTAAATCATCGTGGAATAGAAGCTAACCCAAAGCAATACAAGGCCATTATGGAACTTAGCTCACCAAGATCTATCAAAGAAGTTCAGAAGTTAATGGGTATGGTTGTAGCACTTAACAGATTTATCATCCAGTCCTCAGATCGGTGTAGGCCATTCTTTCAAACACTTTGGTAGGTCAAATTATTTAAATGGACTCTAGAATGCCAAACTGCTCTAGAAGGGCTAAAAACCTATCTCAGTTCCATCCCTCTTTTGTCTACCCTCTCACCAGGCAACGTGCTTATATTATATTTGGCCGTATCTGATCGTGTAATAAGCGCCATCTTGCTTGAGGAGGCACTCGGTGAGCAAATCTTTTACGTTAACAAGTCAATGGTGGATGCCTCGGTACTTACCATTGGAGAAGTTGATTCTTGTAGTGGCTGCCAGAAAATTAATGCATTACTTTTAAGCCTATACCATTAAAATATTAATAGATCACCCCCTTTGTTCAGTCCTTCGCAAAGCAAAATCGTCGGGACGAGTTTCCAAATATGCATTGGAACTCGAACAGTATGACCTCCAGTTTTCACCAAGGATGGCTATCAAAGGACAAGTCTTGGCCAATTTTGTTGTTAAGTTTACTATGCCAATGTCCCATGTCGAGTTAAATCTTCAGAACCAGTCAATTCCCCAATCATAGCTAGAATGAAGAATATATGTCGGGAATATTTGGCTGTTGTATTGTGACGAATCATCCAACCAGCGCGGCAGTGAGGCAAAAGTAGTTATTATGGCCCCTGAAGGAGCAGTAGTGGAACAATCGGTTAGACTTGGCTTTGACACCTCAAACAAGGAGGCTGAATACGAAGCGCTTTTGGTCCGTCTTAGAAATTCGCTTCAAATGAGAGCTAAACTGTTACAAATTTTTTGTGATTCAAAACTGGTCATAAACCAATTGAAAGGTGAATATGCAGCTAAAAATGACTACATGGCAGCTTACATGAGGATGGCCAATTCTTTGCTTGAGAAATTTGATAGCCATGAACTAAATCAAATTAATTATGATCAACATACACATGGCGATGCGCTGGGCTATTTAGCCTCAATTGTAAACTCAGAAGTTAAACAAACCATCGAAATGGGTTTCATTCCAGAGCCGAGCATCAGTATCCCTGAATATCCCGTTGTGAACATCCTCCAAAGGAGGCCGAGTTGGATGGATCCCATTGTTGTATTCCTTCCTTCAGAACAATTACCGGAGGATACGAAGGAAGCTCATAAGCTACGGAATAAGGCTTTAAGATATTATTTGAATCCTCAAGGAAAACTTTACAAAAAATCTCTCTATGGGCCTTACTTGGAATGTGTCCATCCGAACATAGTTAAGGATTTTTTTGCTGAAATACATGAAGGCAACTATGGTGCTCATTCAAGAGGTAGATCATTGGCTTATCGAGCCGTTACTCAAGGGTATTGGTGACCGCCTATGCTTACTGATGCTAAGGATTATGTTAAGAAATGCGAGCAGTGCCAAAAGTTTTCTCCACTAACACATCTGTCCGCCGAAGAGTTGAATTCTGTGACTAGTCCTTGGCCTTTTGCTCAATGGGGTTTGGATATAGTTGGGCCGCTGCCAAAAGCTCCAGGCAATAAGTGGTTCTTAATTATTGCTACTGACTATTTCACAAAGTGGGTTGAATCAGAACCATTAGCACATATACAGGATGTAGATATTAAGCGATTTGTTTGGAAGAATATCATTACTCGATTCGGCATCCCCCAGGGCACTTATTTCGGATAACAACACTTAGTTTGATTGCGACGTCTACTGAGAATTATGTGACATATTTTTCTTCACCAACTTATCCACAGAGTAATGTACAGGCAGAGGCTTCCAACAAAGTAGCCCTGTATGGCATCAAAAAGTGTTTGGAAAAAGCCAAGGGCAAGTGGGTTCAAGAATTGTTGAGTGTATTGTGGGCCCATCGCACTACGTCGAGACAGTCTACTGGAGAGACTCCATTTGCTTTGTGTTTTGGCAATGAAGCTATCATCTCCCTAGAGATTGGCTTACCGACCCTTCGATCAAGGGCTTCTGATACTAACCGAAATGATATGATGTTGGCCTTGGATATGGATTTACTTGAAGAACGTTGAGATCGGGTCCTTGTGACCATGGTGCGATATCAGCAGTAGCTTGTCAAGCCATACAACCAACAAGTGCATCTGCGCTGATATACTTCTAGAGAGTTGGTCCTTAAAAAAGTACTACATATTAGTAAGAATCCTACTGACGGTAAACTCGACGCAAATTGAGATGGCCCATACCAGATCGATTCCATTGCTGGGGCAAGGGTATATCGACTCTTAGACATAAATGGCATTCATCTTCATAAATTTTATCATTAGTGTTGATGGCTATGTTAATTCCTTCGTCAATTTTATCAGATTGATAGTTGTCAGCTTTTATGTATTTTATTACCTTGTATACGTACAGTCAATCAATGATACAAGATGTTATGATTACTTCCTTGTTTATTTAATTCTGATTGCCTTACTTTTATTCAGCTTCCGAATTCGGAGCACTCTTCGTGTTCAGCACAAAGCACCATGAATGAAAGCCTCTAGATTCGGAGCGCTCTTCGTGTGTGGCATGAAGCACCGTCAATGAAAGCCTCCGAATTCAGAGCGCTCTTTGTGCTTGGCAAGAAGCGCTATCAATGACAGCCTCCGAATTCAAAGTGCTTTTCATGCTTGGCACGAAGCGCCATTTATTCAGCCTCCAAATTCGCAGCACTCTTCGTGCTCGGCACGAAATGTCATTTATTCAGCCTCCAAATTTGGAGCGCTTTTCATACTTGGCATGAAGCGCATTAATGAAAGCCTCTGAATTCGAAGCTTTTGTGTGCAATTTGAAAACATAATTAGTCTGATTATTTCAGACAAGCATAACTACGTCTTTATTGAGAAAACATCATGACAAATTCAAATAACATTAGGGATGCATTCATCTTAAGGCCGATCAGCGTCCTAGTTACAAAAGTTGGAAATCAAAGCCGGAGTTTATGATACACGATTAACCTTTCTTAGGGATTTGTAGCCTCTTCATCGTCCGTCTTCTTGGCATCATGGGCTTCGAACGACATTACATAGTCCTGGTATAACGGTGAAGAAAAATCTACACCCGCCGTCTGAAGTGCTTTAGTCCATCCACGCTTAAAGCCACAATTTTCACATCGGCAAAAGTCATCGGCTAGCTTCACCATCGTCTTGTCAATACCAATCTTTCTTTCCCTAAAGAAGCCCTTGTTACAAGCTCGGGTCTCTATGGCTTCTCTTGCAAAAATATTGGCAGTATCTCGATTGGCTATTGCATGATCCATAAGGTGTTATGTAACTTTGCCTTTTGATATTGCCGAACCCATTGCCCCCGTCACCTTGAATTTAGCCACTCTGGCTTTTCGAGCATCGTTCTCCACCCTCTCATTGGCTTCCTCAAATCGGCGTTGCAAGTTTTAAATTCGCCCATCTTTGGGTTCAATTTCCTTTTAAGTGGCATGAAGGCGCGTGCTAACTTCATACGACTTCATAGTTGCCTCGATTGGTCATTGATTGGTGCACTTCAGGGGAAAAGATTTGCCGCTTAAATTCAACTGCCATATTTGGGTCATGGACAATTGAATCGACTTCAGTCATAAGTTTATTCCCAATAAAAATCAAGAAGCTCAACGGACGTGGCGGTCTACTCGGCTTGTTTCGAATTGGGGCATGGGCACTGGTAGTTCTACTATTTCCTTTTTTCTGGATTCCACTTCTAGGCGATCTACTTCGCTTATCTCTCCTGACCGTCCCCTGTTGCTTGGGTGATCTGCTTCGTTCCTCTCTCTTGACCATCCTCTGTTCCACGATCTCTTTGCGAACAAAATCACTGGGCGCTTCTTGATTCATTTATGCGTCCAGTTCTGTTAAACTCTTTCCCTCCCTTCTACTATTGAAGAACAGTCTTCCCAACATACACGGTTTTGCGAACTTCGCTGAAGGAAAGTATTTCCTTTGCGTTTAGTGTTGCGCCGGTGACGGAATATGAGGTACGATGGACCTTTTGTGAAAACTAACTCTCTTCATAGTAATTACAAGTATGATGGATCTAATTGAAGCAATCAAACTAATTATAAGTCGACTGGGCGTCCAACTTTATATTAACTACAGAGGCGCTACTTTCAATACCACCAAAATGACTCCACGTGTTTGTTGTCCCATTAATCATTAGTGCACGCCGCCAACATGTATCATACGTAATTGGCCCATTTTTGGCATCCCATGCCTTTGTCTTAGCCGGGGTAGGGGTAGATATATGAATCTACTCGGATTCCGGCATTGCCCTGCCCATAACTTGGCGTTATTTATTCAGCTACGCACAACGCATCTGTTCTCAACCTGGGCAGGAGCAGATATGTGAATCTATTTGGCAGATAAGTCGTGTGAAACCACAGAAAGGTGTCGAACTAACATGGTATTGTAGACACCCCATTTTTGACTGTCCTCAAGACTCGGACGTCACCGTTTGAACGCTCGGTGATTATCTATGTTCGTGTTCGTTTTGAGTTCTCGGAGGTCTCAGCTACATGCCTTGCC
Organism: Camellia japonica; assembly: GCA_030407325.1. Lineage (NCBI taxonomy): Eukaryota > Viridiplantae > Streptophyta > Magnoliopsida > Ericales > Theaceae > Camellia > Camellia japonica. Next base: position 18,668,000 of record JAPPVO010000013.1, read on the forward strand.
TTAGGAACTCTCAACTTGACTGTTCTGTGCTTGGTTTTGCACCAAACACTTGTTGTTTTGCTTCTGAGGGTAGAGGAAGACTTGTTAGCCATCCCCACACCTCACCGGCCATGGCTTGAGGCCACCGGCCCTGTTTTATTGCTACCGGCCATTAGTGATGGCCGGTCGGCACTCTTTCTGGTCGGTCGACCATTGTTTTGGTCAATTTGTCATTTTTGGCTCGCCGACCACTGTGCATTTGCTTTTGGCAGATATTTTATACCAGCTGTGATAGCTGGCATCCACAATGCACCCCTTCCATACACGTGTATGGAGGGATTTCACTCTTGCTTAGCTTGTTTTGTAAGCTTTGTAAGATTGAAATTCCTATAAAGGGAGGGCTTCTCCTCCCTCCTGAGCGGTTCTAAGAAGTTCCAGAGGTCTGGTTTTAGGGTTAGGAGTCTTGTATCTATCCTATCTCTATATCTCTCTCCTTTTGATTTGTGTGTGTATAAGGTGTGTTTGTTCTTAGTTTTGCACTAAGGCACCTAGTGTTACACCATACCTTGGTTGCTGAGGTGCCAAAGAGTTGTTCTTGGAGTTTTTGGGCTGGTTTTGACCTAAGGAAGGTGCTGGAGCTCTCTTCTTGAAGAAGGTCTTCAAGGGTAAGAACCTTACCCCTTTATTCCCCATTTTTGCACAAGGTTTTGACCTATCTTGCATCTATTTTTAAGCTTAGTCTATAACTAGTAAAAGTTTTTATTTTACTTGCTTTTGAACTTTGCTTAAGGTTGTTTTGAGGTTTGGGGTTGTTTGCCCCCTCTTAGGCCTTGTTTGGCCTCATTTTTGTGCTATTTTTGGTGAGCTCCGGGACCACCTTGTATTGGCCTCCTCACCACTGAAATCCAGAGGGATTTTAGTGGTGGGGATGGTGTTTTGAGGTCCTAAGAAGGAGAGGGCCATCCCTTCTCCTTGTTGTCTTCAAAACTTGTCATTTTAGCTTCATGTGTGAGCACCTTGATTAAGTCCATGTTGGCCATGTCTTAGTTGGTATTTGTGGTTATTTTGCCATGTTATAGCACTGTTTTAAGTTGGTTTAGACGCATCATGCATGCTTTGCATACTTGTCTTGTAATGCCATGAAATTGCCTTAACATGCATCATGATGTACCACGACTTTCTAGCATGATTTTGGCTCAGCTTTGTGAAGCTTTTATGCATGCTTTGGTGTGCTTGAGGTCTGATTTTGGTTATTTGGGTCACCCATGACTTGCTTTGTATAGCTACCATGCAATCTCCCTTGTAAGCTTTGAGTATTGGATTCTCTAGCATGCTCTATTTGCATCATTTCAGTGGTTTGGCACCATTAGTTATGTCATTTCGGTCCATATGGCATGCTTGTATGCTTGCATTTGATGTTCCTTTAGTGCTTTAAAAGGTCGATGTCTTATGCTCCATGTTTGGACCCTTGTGTATGCCATCATGTGTAGGACATTTAGATGCCATCTAAATGTGTCTTTGACCTTGTTTTGGTATGCCTTGGGACTGTTTTGAGTCCCTTTGGCCCTTTGAGGCTTGGTTGGCATGGTCATGGCTTGAACCCCTTGGCTAGCCTTGAGTTTTGGGCTTGGTTGCATGCTTTGCTTGATTTGTTTAATTGGTTTGGCACCTTTTCTAACATGATTTTAGAGCTTACAATGTATGCCATTTGTCCATGTTTTCTCCTTTTAAGTGTGCTTAAAAGTTGCTTCTTTGTGCTTAAGTTTTGAACCATGTATCTATGCATGTTTGTATGTACATTTGCCTTCATGTTCTTAGCATTTTGGCCACTATTTTGGGCCTATTTGAGAGCCGCCCAAATTGGTTTAAGTCCATCCCCGCATGTTGTTGCATGCTTGCCTTGTATGTTGTCACATACTTGTTGCATATTTGGTGAATTACATGTTGTAGCATGCTAGTTCAATTGTGCCTCGTTGTGTGCTTAATCCATGACATGTTGTTACATGCTTAGGTTGTAATGCATTTGGCATGCATTCTCTCTTTTAGTTACTTAACATGTTGTCCATGTCGCATCTTGCATGCTTGCATGGTTAAATTACACTTTGCATGCTTGTTAGCTTGTATATTTGTTCACATGCTCATGGTGCATGCCTAGCTTCCATGCCTAGGTTGCATAGCATTAAGCATTCATCTCTTGCCTCTTGAATTGATTATGATAGAGGTTGGAGGCCTTTTGTTTGTTTGGTGTGCATCTCATTTGATATCAAGATGCACAACTTGACTTCTTGGGCCATCATGCATCGAAATGCGTGATTGGTGGCCCGAGGGTCGAGTACCATACTCCCCTGAGTCTTAAACATGATAGGGAGGGTGGTTGTGCAAACATTTGCTTTGAAATGCATTGCCATGTCTTGTTTGCCCTCTGCTGCTGTCAAAACAGGGTTCTGCAGGCATAGATGGCCGACCGACCACATTGAGTGCCGGCCGACCACAAATCTCTGGCCGAGAGCTACATAGATGGTCGATGACCAATTTATCATGGCCGGTGGTGTTTCCTCTTGGCCGGTGGTCTCCCACAACCTTCAGGGAGTATTCCAGAAGTAACTTTGGGACTTGTGCAGTCTTCAGAGGCATAAAACAGTGTAAACAGAGGCAGCTTGTGCATGGTGGTGGATTTCCGAGCGGAGCCGGGAACGCATGCATTGGACCCTCTTCCCGAGGCTGTTTTACCGCTTTATTAGCTTAGTTAATTTGCTTAACTAGTTAAGTGGTCTGTAACTATTTAATTGGCTTGTTAGTTAGTTAAATTTGTATTATTCTTTTGGTCCCTCTGAGAGAGGGCGAATTGTGTAATAAGCGTGCGTGTGTGTGATGCATGTCTTCCAATCCCCACTTCTTTCTCCCTTTTACTTACCTGCTTTCAATGGTTAGTCTTAGGGCACGTTTCAATTAGCATACTTATGATAGCATGTTTGCATACATTCATTCGTATTGCACGCACCGGGCTCAGCGCATCATACTAATTGCATAGTATTTCAAATCTAACTTGAATACATGTCATCTGCTGCATTTCACATGCCATCCATAGATTAGCCGAGCCTATTCTAGCTGCATTTTTGCCTGCGATGCATTAGCCACCTTAACATGGACTTGGATCATACATTTGATTACTAACATGTTCTTTGTTTTGGCTTGAAGTACTAGGTGAGTGTTTATGCTTTAGTATCTCGCATGAGTGTGAATGTTAACATGAAAGCATGCTTGCCATGAGGCTAACTGCTTAGTTAATTTACTGCCTGAATGCCTGTGGGTGAAGGTTGGATTATCTGAATTGGAATAATGCATTGACTGTGAGTTTTAAACCCACTAGATGGTGGCAAAACCATGTTTTCTAAGCCCACTTGAGGGTGGCAAAATCCGCCTTTTAGCCTACTTGCGAGTAGCAAACCACTTTCAAAAAACAAACATGAAATGTTTTGTTCCAACTCAGGCGATCCAGTTTATACTTGTATGCTGTGCGCATCACATAGTAATTCTAGACTAATAACCTGAATAAGAACACATAATGTTTTCAAAACCTGATATCATGGTTAGTAGAGGTCGATCTTTGATTGGGCGAGCGAGGGTGCTCACGAAGTGACCTTCCCCAATCGTACCCAAGTTCCCGAGTCGAGGCAACTTTGGTGATGACGGACACGTGGCCTTAGGCACGAGTCAGGGTTTCCTAAATTCCCCCAAAATAAATATTTAGGTGGCGACTCTGTATCTGGCAAAGCAGTCCATGTTTGGCCCTTCTTTCAAAAAAATCTGTTTTCAAAAACGATTTGCCGAATTTGGACTCTTTGATGATTCATCGGTCTTGCATTGCACTCTGCGAGATTAGATACAGGACCGTGACATTGAGTCCTGAACTGTAGTGAGCCCAATGAACAAAACGGGGGATTCCCTCCCGGGACGTTCAGGGACGTCTACAGGTATACCCCATTTGAGAAATGACAATTCAATCACTCAACTTCCGCTTGGCCTTTAGGCTTAGGCTCATTGAGCCACGGTTAAGTCGACCCCCGTTTTTACCCTTAGTCTACTAATCATCGCAGGGGCAGATGTGTGAATCTATTCGATAGTTAAGTCTACCTCATTTGCGAAATCACAGAAAGATGCCGAATTAACATTTTTTAATTGCATCAATAATTATAGTATGCCGATTGTACAAACATCAATTCAGACGTATGACAAGTATAGTTCAATCATATCCATTCATAAAAGACATTTTTTGTGCACAATAGATTGTTTTCATTAATAAACTGACTTGTTACAAATGTTCGTCACTTTACATATGAAAACGACCCTAGTACATCATTTAAAAAAAAAAAAACACAACAACAACCAAACCCCTAAAACACAATAATAATAACAACAAAAAATAGCAACTTCATTCTTTTATTTTCAGCCTCATCTTTTTTCTGGATCCGACTCCAAAGGCTCGATATGTCACGACCCAAACCCGCCCCCATAGGTTTAGTGTCGTAACCGGCCAATAATCCTAAGATTACCAAAGGCCTCTAAGACAGATTAAATAAGGGGCTAGCAGAAGCAAATATCAGCATATAATGTCCATAGAGCTGTGCAGACTTATATGAGACAGAAAATTTAACTTATATTTACATATATTATGACGTCATTCTTGCATTACCATATGCACAAATAACAAAAAGGGACTTAGCCCTAAGTATAGAGTAACCCAAAGGCTTATCCAAATAAACAAAAGAAATAAAAGCTTAAAACCTATTCATTAGCTTGGTCACAATATTGTCCATAGAAATGGGACCACAAAAGACTCCTGGAACCTCCTCGGGAGGCGTACTGGTTGGCTAACACAAATAGAATCCAGACTGGAAGTCTTAGGCCTAGTCACGTGCTTGATCACCTATATACATAATATAAATAATGAGCTGGAGCCCAGTGAATAACATTAGAGTAAAGGTTTAGATGAATGATGTCCATAACAGAATCAGAATCAGAATTTAGATCAGAAACAGATTCTTATACATATTTAGATTTGTAAACAATTATACGTGGAACATCCATTAGCTAACAGATCAAAATGGTCATAAAGACCCACGTGCAGAGTAACAGATAAGATTGGTTATATGGACCCACGTGCAGAGTAAGTGGTCATATATACCCATATTCACATGAAATGGTCATTAAGACCCACGCGAAGATCAGATAGTTGATTATGCATAATCAGCTGGTTGAAGGAGATCATGTTACATATTCAAATTAAGGCTCGGAACCTTAGGTATGAGGGGGGAAGGTCATTAATTGAGCACCCTCGCTCACTCGATCAAAAGATCGGCCTTTACCAAACCATAATATGATTTTTATTAACTTTATATGTTCATATTCCTGTTATTTAACAAAACATAAAATTTACTATGTGAAGCAAACAAATATAGACTGTGTCGTCCATTTTGGAACAACTTAATTTCATTATCTTGAAAATGTTTTGAATAGTGCAATCATGAAAATCAATTTTATTCCAAATTAAACAACATAACCTTCCCCAACTAGCATGCGTAGCGTTATATCAAATAAGCACATAGCCACATGGTAGGATGCTAAACATAGTCAAAAAAATACACAAACGGGATGCTAAAGCACAAAAACTTACAAAAAAAAGTTAGTAAAATATGCATGATCCTATATACAAGATTCTAATACAATTCACTTATGAAATGCAAACTAAAGATCCTACTTCTAAAATATATGACATGTGAATCATCCCAAGACATGAGGTAGCACACAAAATCACATATTAAATGATTAAACCCACAAATGCAAATTTAGTCGAATCTTAAGGCATAAAACATGGATGCAAGGCATGGATATGATGACAAGCACGATATACTACATATATACATATAGAGAAAGCAAATAAAAGAATGAGATAGAAAGAAGCAGGAGTGGGAAATTATTACATCATTTGAATATTACAAATCCGAATGGGGGGAAAAGAAACAAAATATTAAAACAAGATATATCCTCACAAATCTCTCGTAAATTAAAAGAAAAATAGGAAAAACAGAAGCTTCAGGGGGGTCTCGAAGACCGTTGGGGACTGTTCTACTCAATGTTGGGATGCTGCTGGGCTTTGTCCAGGAGAGGTTGACCGGCTGGCCAAAAGATGAGCTAGCCATACAAAAAGTTGGCCGGCCAGCCAATTAATAAATTGGCCAGCTGGCCAATCAGGCCAGGCCAACACTTTATTTTCTACTTTTCAAGCACCAAAGACAGAAACAAGCAGGAAATACGTGGGTGGCTTAAATAACCACTCCCAGTTAGAGTATAACAAGCTTACAATATGAAATGAAATGAAAGCAAAAAGCTCAAAATAATAAATAAAGTAAAAGAAAAGAAAAGTGTGCAAAATTCACCTTCCAAGGAAATGATTTGATTTTCAAACTTTTTTGATCACCCTCAAGTTTAGGAAGTGTATTTCTTAGTTCTTAGTTTGAAAATTAGAAATTTTTGTGTGAATGAGGTTTTTGGATGTTTAACAGAGTGTGTGTGTGGAGGGGAGGGGGTTCTCTGTTTTTCTCTCTTTCAAAAGTACTCACTCTCTCTTGATCAAGGCTACTAAAGCTTGTCTATATTAGAGGTTTTGGGATGGTTTTGGTGTCTCAAGGATGGTATATCAATGAATGGTAGTGTATATTTGAAAGTGGGAGTTTTTGGTTCAAAGCTTACACTTCTCTTTTTCTCTCTAACTTACTTTTTTGAAATCAATCATCCTCTCTTAATAATCTGATCACCTTCATATAGGCAATACGAGAATGCTTAGTGGAGAAGGTGGTGGGGGACAAGGTTAAAAACAAAGGCCATAAAATGACAAAGGCCAAAGACTTTGTTGAAGAGGCCAGCTCTCTTGACAATGAGAGATGAGTAGATACACACCCTGCAAGGCTCAATTAAGCAAATGGGAGGGGATAAGGTGGAAGACAAAAATGATGGAGTGACAAGGATAGTTGCATTAGATGCTCCTTTTGGGGTAAGAGACAAATGCTCTTTTGGCAATGGAGGCCAATGGAAGATAGTAGAGAGCCAAAAGGTGTGTATCTCGTACATGCATGTATCAAGAAATATTTGGAATAGCATGTTCCACACACTTCTAGCAAGAATTCTGCCGAAACTGCTATGTTTCTGGGAAAACTAGTCGGCCAGCCAATTCCTTGGTTGGCCGGCCAATTAAGGTAGTTGTGGCTGACTGTTTTGTATGAAATAGGATTTTTCAACAGAATTCTATTCCTTTCCTTCTATTTCCACATTGTTCTTTGCTCGATTTCCTCAAAAAAAGTCTTATTTTGAAGTTTAAAAGTGAGCCTCGAAACATTACAGAAATACTCGGAACAAAGCATGGAAAGAAGGTTTCAATAGGGAGTTTTGAATGGGACTTAAACACTTGGGCAAAACAGGCTTAGGGTTGGAAATGAAGAAAAAATTCCATCTTTCTTACTAAGAACATTGTAAAAGTACCTTCTTGTTTTCATCATTGGGTAATCAAAAGAAAGTGTCCGAGTCTTAGGACCGGTCAGAATGGAGTGTCTACACACGTCATTACCACCAAACTTTTAACTTTTTGGAGCAAATAGGAAAGCGCCTTCATGGCATCGATGCATCCATTTTAAGTGCAAAGTACGCCATTAAATGCCACGCAACCAACTACCCACGTGTGTATGCACCATCCTTGCAATGTGTGAGCATACACTTTATCACATTTCTCACTGTGGAGAAGTGGTTTGGAAATACTCTTCTGATCCTGGGGGACGCTAATGATCCTTTGCTAGTCACCTAAAAAGGAACAAACACTCCGGTCGGGGGTGCCGAAATTAGCACTCCGATGGGCAAGTCAGTCTCTACACTCAAGATTACTTGTATTCTAAGTTAAGCATAATAGTTCTTACATACCTCTTTCTGGCTGATGTTCTTCTATTTGTATATTTTCTTTCTTGGGCCTCGGGGCTGGGCCTACCTTTAGTTCGCCATTCGGTTTCTTTTAAAGCAAACTGCTTTTCACTCGGCCCCTTACCCAACTGGCCTTTTGACCGAATAGGGTATGATTTGAAATTGCGGGATGAAGCCGAATACTATATTTATATTCCAACTCTCCAAGTTCAACCATTCGGCCTCTTTACGATCCCCATTATTCGGCCCCCACAATTGCCCCCCAAGCATCCCACTAATGACAGTTGGTTGGAGTGTTTGGTTTTGAACTCGAAAAGTTAAGGCCGAAATTCGGCGACTGACCTCATTCTAATGCAGATGTTTGAGCACACGCCTCTCGGTCATCATTTCAACTTCCCGCCCCTTCGTACACTTCTATTTATTATGACTTAAAATTTGGACGTCCTTTCAAATACATACACACTTTCAAATACTTGTCTCTGGACTTCCTTCCGAATTATCTTTGCAACTTCCTTTCCTTCACTATCCTCTTCGTCTCTTGTAAGTTTTCTCCCTCTCTGCTCTAAATCCTTTTTTCCTGGTTTATTTTTGGTTTAGAATATACCTATAAACTGAAGAAAATGGCAAAACATTTGAAAGATCTCCACTCTTCGGATCGAATTTATGGCTTCCGACGCCATTTTTCCATTCCTGATGACGTCCGTCTGTCTCTCGTGACAGACGGTACCCTTGATATGGAGAGGGCTGACGAAACCACGATCGTTTTCCCTCTCCTATCAATCGCAGAGGGTGGTGTCCGATTCGCCCTTCACCCACTCCTTAGGGCTATGCTCTGCCATTGGGGTCTAATTCCTTCCCAGTCCAATGTCAACTTGTTTAGAATCATAATGGGAATTGTAGCGCTAAACCATCGCCTTAGGATCAACCTCGGCATTCTTGCCATTCGGCATTGTTATGCCCTGGCTAAGTCTTCCGGTCGGCACGGTCGTTATTTCCTTAGGGCCAAGGACACCGACCATCAACTAGTAACTATGCTTTCCAGCTTTGGGAAGTGAGTCGATGACGTTATGGTCGTTGTCCAAGGCAACTGGGAATTCGGCGAATGCGAGGATCGCCTCAATCCTATTCCTAGGCGGAGGGGCGAACTAGGTGGCCGTATAGCCTCTTGTGTTTATTTTTCCTTTGTTATATTTGTAAAGCTTCACTTTTGAGACCTAATGGTTTTTCTTGTGCAGGAAACGATTTGAAGAAAGTTTCGATCTCGACCGACGACGCCGTTCTTTCGGAGATAAAAGTCGCATTGAAATACTTTAGCCGTCCAAGCCTTCAGAAACAAGGGAGGGCGGCCCATATTCTGCTAAAATACGAGCCGACGTACACGACTTTCTTGGCAGTAGAAAATATCTCGATTCCAAGGGGCAAGGAGTTTCCAACGGCTCTTATTTTGACCAACTTCAGAAACTTGCGCCAAATCGGCATCGAAGGATCCGACTCGGAGCATGTGGAAGTTGAGGTTGCTGAAGAATCTGGCCAATCCGAGGCCGAAGTAGACGAGGCTTTAAAGGTAGCCTTTGAAGAAGCCGGCCTCAATTCAGCTAACCCTCCATCCACCTCGAGTCGAAGGGAAGTTTACGATGACGTCTTTATCGGACTAGAAGATCTTCCCGGCGCGTACCCTGAAGATATGGTCGGGTTGTCACTCACACAACTCGCCAAAAAGGCAAACGCCGAGCGAATGGCCGCGCGGCGGAGAGCGGAGGCCATTCGAGCAGAGGCCAATCGATCCGAGGTGCCGCCCGTCGCAGATGTTGAGCCGCCCGTGCCTGTTATTGAGGAGACGGTTCAAATACGAGATACCGAGTCGGAGCCGATCGTGCCGGCAAATGAGGAGGCTGAACGACGGGCGGAGAAACGTCCTGCCGAGGTTGAGGCCGACTCTGGAGAAGAGCCCGCCGACAAACGGCCGCGCTTAGAGGAGTTGGAAATAGTTGTGCCTTTTGTGGTTCAGCCAAAGATAAGAAATATGTCGATCTCCTCTGACGCGTCGGCTATAAAAGACCCAGCCGTTGCGCTGAGTATGGCTTCATCAGTTTCATTGCCGTCTGACAAGGCGACTTTTTGCTCAGAGCCAAACGTTTTAGTAGTAGCGTTAGCCAGTCAATCGGCTCTTCTGGTAAAAATATATTTTTGGATTTAATCTCCTTTCCCTTCTATGCATATATTTTTGGATTTAATCTCCTATTTTGCAGACGGTCGGAAGGATAGCCGAGATAGGCCGCCGCCAGCACGACGCCCTCGAACGAATTGGCCGTTTACAAACTGAAGTTGAGGGCCAAAGGAGTTGGGCCGAGTTCGAAGCTATGAGGGTGAAAATGGAAGCTGCAAGGGCCGAGGCCAAGTTGGAAAGGGCCAGAAATGCGGACCAACTCAGATTGGCTGCCGAGCAAGGGGCGGACGCGAGCGAAGCTGCACTCAAGTTAGCCCAAGAGGCGATCGCCAAACTTGAGGCGGACTTGGCGGAATCGAAGGTGGCGAAGGAAGTTGCTGATTCTGAAGCTTCGAAGGCGTATGAGGCCGGGCAAGGCGCTGCCCTCAATAATTATGTGCAAGAAGTCCCCAATTCGAGAATCGGGGATTCAAACACGGCTGGCTCAAAGCCCTTGCTGCTGCTAATGTGACATTGGCTATGCCAATTTCATACAAGCAAGTGGATGTTGAGCCGCTGGAGTCTGACTCCGAGGATTGATCAGGGCGACAGTAGTTTTTGTTTACAGCTTTTGTTTAGTTTTTTATGTATGGCTACAGGTTTTAAGTTTTCTCTAGGCATTTCCCTACAAATTTGTAGCCTTTTGTTTAGTAGTTTTCATATGTAAAATGGCTACAATTTGTGCCTAATTTACTTAATGAAAATTCCTTTTGCACTTTGCTATTATTTGTGCTAAATTGTGTTATTGGATCATTCATTCATGTATACTTGCCGACTAGATAGTTAGGCAATTTTAACTTCAAAAAATGGCTGTGGCACATGTCGATCGGCATGGGGCCTAGATATTTGGCCGGTTAGATTACTAAATCTGCCCTTGCCCCAGCCAGTGCATGAACTCCAAAACATTCATATATAATTGTCGTTTAGATGATTAGGCAATTTTAACTCCAAAAAGCTGAAAATTAGTATATAGAGTGGCTGTGGCACATATCGATCGGCATGGGGCCTAGATGCTTGGCCAGTTAGATTAATAAATCTGCCCTTGCCCCAGCTAGTGCATGAACTAAAAAACATTCATGTATAATTGCCGTTTAGATTATTAGGCAATTTTAACTCCAAAAAGCCGAAAATTAGTACATGGAGTGGCTGTGGCACATATTGATCAGCATGGGGCCTAGATGCTTAGCTGGTTAGATTAATAAATCTGCCCTTGCCCCAGCCAGTGCATGAACTCCAAAACATTCATGTATAATTACCGTTTAGATGATTAGGCAATTTTAACTCCAAAAAGCCGAAAATTAGTACATGGAGTGGCTGTGGCACATATCGATCGGCATGGGGCCTAGATGCTTGGCCGGTTAGATTTATAAATCTGCCCTTGCCCCAGCCAGTGCATGAACTCCAAAACATTCATGTATAATTGCTGTTTAGATGATTAGGCAATTTTAACTCCAAAAAGCTGAAAATTAGTACATGGAGTGGCTGTGGCACATATCGATCGGCATCTGTCTTTTGGAGTTTAGCGTTAATGAAATCGCCTCGAGGTCGCTGCAAGCATTAGAAATAAATGGGATGGACTCTTCGCGCCAGTAACTTCACTTTCTGTGTTCAGACTCAATTTAAAACAATTTGTTGCGTGGGGTTAGATAAGTGCGAATGTCAAATAGAGTTTTCTTCAACAGCAGAGGAGAAGCGCGAACTTTGACTGAGCTTAATACTGTAATGAATCGCAGCAGCGAACCCACCCGTGCGGGAGGTAGGGCGTCCAAAGAACGGGAAAAACGTCAGCCTCCAAGTCGTCGAAGCAGATCACCCCGAAAAGAGAAACAGCAACGGGGAAGTTCTCCGCGACCGCGACCGAGAAATGAGGCTGACGTGGCGCCGCGACAGTTGAGTTTTGCAGTTTTCGTGGGGAATAAACCGATGACGGAGGCGGACTCCATTATCAAGGACCCAGGTGTGGCGGTCGAGTTTGCTCGACAGATTTTTCCACCGGAGGTCCAACAGTCGATGGTTGGTCGACAGGATTTCGACGTATTTCGAGAGGGCATCCACGGGGCAGTGAAAGGGCTGTATACCGCCTATGAAGCCGGCATGCACCTGTGCGCCGCGCGACGAGAAATAAAGAAGAAGGACAAAAGAATTGGCAGCTTGGAGGCTCGTGCGGAGAAGGCCGAGCATGAGCTCAGGGAGCTTAGGAAGGCTCAAACCATCGAGCCGCATGCGGTGGGTCAATCCAACCCAATCGTGGAGGAGAGGGTGACTCAATGATCACGCCATTGCCGACCGAGATACGGCAAGCATCTTCGCCGTAGAGAATGCGAGGAACATGGGTTACGAACAGGGCTTCCATGCGGGCCGAAAGGTTGGGATCGACAAAACCAAAGAGAAACTCGCGGAGGAGGTCTGCCGATGCGAGAACCGGGGATTTAGGCACGGTTGGATCGAGGCACTTCAGGCCGCGGAGACTCTCTGAGCAAAGGGTGTTAATTCGGCGTTGCCGTTGTACCAGCGTGATCATTTTCCCTTTTCTGCTTTTGAAGTCGAAAAGAGTGACGATGAGGGAGACGCTAGATAAGAACACATTGTGATGCTCAAAACGCAGATGGCGTTAAAAACTATGATATCATTGGCTGTTTGAATAAAATGTTTTGTTTTCAATGTTCGTGTTTCTTTATAATTTTTGTTCGGCACAGATATGTTTGCATAAATGTGTTTTATTGTATAAATGTTTGAATAAATGTGTTTTAGATGATTAGATAGACATTGACCATCGGGAGTTCATTCCAAATGTATATATGCCTTAATGTGCAAACAGTTTTTGCCGGCTCGTTATAACAGAGTGTTCATTAAATATTTATTCAGCATACGTGTTACGTATGGCCCTAGCCATAATCCGGAAGCTTTTTTGGCCAAAAGGCGTCATGCGCCAATGAGGCTCCGAATCTGGAGGCCTTTTCGGCCCAAAGGCATCATGTGCCGACAGGCATTCCGGAGACTATTTGGCCAATCGTGATATCCACGAAGGGCGCTCCAAATCTGGAGGCTTTATCGGCCCAGAGACGTCATGGGGCTTCGAATCCGGAGACTGGCCAATTGTGATATCCACGAAAGGCGCTCCGAATCCGGAGGCTTTATCGGCCTAGAGACGTCATGCTCCAATGGGGCTCCGAATCCGGAGGCTTTATCAATCCAAAGACGTCATGCGCCGATGGGGCTCCGAATCCGGAGACTTAATTTGGCCAATCATGATATCCACGAAGGGCGCTCCGAATCCATAGGCTTATCGGCCCAAAGACGTCATGCGCCGATGGGGCTCCAAATCCAGAGATGTAGTTTGGCCAATCGTGATATCCACGAAGGGCGCTCCGAATCCAGAGGCTTTATCAGCCCAAAGACGTCATGCGCCGATGGGGCTCCGAATCCGGAGACTTAGTTTGGCCAATCGTGATATCCACAAAGGGCGCTCTGAATCCAGAGGCTTTATCGGCCCAAAGACATCATGCGCCAATGGGGCTCCGAATCTGGAGACTTAGTTTGGCCAATCGTGATATCCACGAAGGGCGCTCCGAATCCGGAGGTATTATCGGCCCAAAGACGTCATGCGCCGATGGGACTCCGAATTCGGGGACTTAGTTTGGCCAATCGTGATATCCACGAAGGGCGCTCCGAATCCGGAGGCTTTATCAGCCCAGAGACGTCATGTGCCGATGGGGCTCCGAATCTGGAGGCTTAGTTTGGCCAATCGTGATATCCACGAAGGGCACTCCGAATCCAGAGGCTTTATCGGCCCAAAGACGTCATGCGCCGATGGGGCTCCGAATCCGGAGGCTTTATCAGCCCAAAGACGTCATACGCCGATGGGGCTCCGAATCCAGAGACTTAGTTTGGCCAATCGTGATATCCACGAAGGGCGCTCCGAATCCGGAGGCTTTATCGGCCCAAAGACGTCATGCGCCGATGGGGCTCCGAATCCGGAGGCTTAGTTTGGCCAATCGTGATATCCATGAAGGGCGCTCCGAATCCGGAGGCTTTATCGGCCCAAAAACGTCATGCGCCAATGAGGCTCTGAATCCGGAGATTTAGTTTAGCCAATCGTGATATCCACGAAGGGCGCTCCGAATCCGGAGGCTTTATCGGAACACTTTTGAACGGGATTTGGAAGTGAGTAAACAAGGATCTTTGCATTACAAAAGTGGTGCTCATACACGTTAAACCATTCGGAACTAGTATCATTCCCCACAAGTCGGGTTTAATGATAGAATTTTCGTAAGTGCGTTGAATTCCAAGGTCGTGGAAGGCTTCTTCCAGACATGTCTTTAAGCCGATACGCCCCTACCCCTACGATCGAATCGACCTGATACGGGCCGTCCCAGTTGGGGCCCAATTTTCCATCAGCCGATTTTCTGGCCGCCGGAAGTACTTTCTTCAGGACCAACTCTCCTGGTGTATAGCGGCGCAGCTGAAAACGTTGATTGGATGACTTGGCTAGCTGTTGCTGGTATCGTGCCATGGAGGCAAGGGCGCGGTCTCTTCGTTCTTTGATCAGAATCAAATCCAAAGCCAGTATCATGTTGTTTCAACCCATATCAAAAACTTACGATTTTAGGGTCGGGTGGCCGATCTCCAGGGGTATGATCGCCTGGGTTCCAAAACATAAAGCAAACGGCGTTTTTCCAGTGGATCTCCTCGGCGTAGTTCGATGTGCCCACAATACACTCGGTAATTCTTTGACCCATTTGCCCTTCGCTTTCTCCACCTCTTCTTGATGCCGTCCAAGATGGATTTGTTAGAGGCTTCTGCTTGACCATTGCTCTGGGGGTAAGCCAGCGTGGAGAAGTAGGATCGGATACCATACTTGCTGCACAACTCCCGGTAGACGTCACAATCAAACTGGGTGCCGTTGTTTGAGATAAGAGCTCTTGGAATGCCGAATCGTGTTATAATATTTCTCCACACAAAGCGCTTGACATCAGCATCTCGAATGTACATTAATGCCTCTGCTTCGACCCATTTTGTGAAGTAGTCTGTGGCGACGATCAAGTACCGCTTGTTGCCCGGGGCCCTTGGCAATGGTCCTACGATATCAAGCCCCCATTGGGCAAACGGCCAGGGACTGGTGATGGAGCTTAACTTTTCAGCAGGCAGATGGGTTAACGGGGAAAACTTCTGGCACTGTTCACATTTTTTCGCATAGCATTCGGCATCAGATCTCATTGTCGGCCAATAATATCCCTGTGTTATAGCTCGATGGGCCAAAGAGCGCCCGCCGGAATGTGCGCCGCAACTGCCTTCATGTATTTCGGCCAGAAGCTCTTCAACTTTGTCCGGATGCACGCATTCTAGGTATGGGCCAGAAAGGGACTTTTTGTAAAGCTTTCCTTGCGGATCCAAGTAGTAACACAGGGCTTTGTTTCGCAGCTTGTGCGCTTCTTTCTTGTCCTCTGGGAGCTGTTCGGAAGACAAGAATGCGGCAATGGGATCCATCCAACTTGGTCCCGATTCTATGATATTGACCTGGACTTCCTCCGGACCAATGCTTGGCTCCGGGATAAAACCCACCTCGATGGTCCGTTTAATCTCTGAGTTAATGGCGGAGGCTAGGTAGGCCAGGGCGTCTGCATGCATGTTCTGATCACGTGTTATCTGATTCAATTTATGATGTCAAATTTTGCTAGCAATGAGTTAGCCGTTTTCATGTAAGCCGCCATATGGTCATTTCTTGCCGCGTACTCCCCCTTCAGCTGATTGATTACCAATTTTGAATCGCAAAATACAAGTAAACGCCGAGCACCCAGAAGATGTGCATTCCGCAAATCGGCTAGAAGGGCTTCATATTCGGCTTCGTTATTTGACACTTCGAAGCCGAGTTTGACGGCCTGCTCAATTATTGCGCCGTCAGGAGCCATGATTACTACTCCGGCTCCACTGCCCCATTGATTGGATGACCTATCACAGTACAGTTGCCAAATGTCCCCAACATAGATTCTCCAATTCGGCTTAGGTCGAATTTCATCAGACTTGAAATCGGCAAGACCCCCGGTAAATTCAGCTACAAAGTCGGCGAGCACCTGCCCCTTGATTGAGGTTCTTGGTAGAAACTGAATATCGTATTGGCCGAGTTTAAGAGCCCACTTTGAAATGTGTCCTGATGCTTCCGCACTACGTAGTACTGATCGGAGGGGGTAGTCTGTTAGCACCCTGATGCTGTGCCCCTGGAAGTAATCCATCAGTTTTCTTGCCGCCATGACTAAGGCTAGGATGAGTTTCTCCAATGGCAGGTAGCGTGTTTCGGCGTCGACCATTGCCTTGCTCACATAATACACTGGCCGTTGCTCTCCCAACTCTTCTTTAATCAGTATAGCGTTGACGGCCCGGTCAGAAACTGCCAGATACAAGATAAGCGGGTCACCTGCCGAGGGTGTTGTCAAGAGGGAAACTGATCGAAGATAGGTTTTGAGACCGTTGAAAGCGGCTTCGCACTTGGCGGACCATTCGAAAGACTTTCCCTGCCATAGTGTATGGAAGAAGTATCGGCAATGATCTGTAGACTGACTGATGAATCTGTTGAGTGCGGCGGCCATCTCCATCAACTTTTGAACCTTTTTTACCGAACGAGGGGAGCCGAGTTCCAAGATTGCTGTGATTTGCCTCGGGTTGGCCTCGATTCCTCGGTGGTTGACAATGTAACACAAGAACTTGCCAGAGCCGATCCCAAATGCACATTTGGAAGCATTCAGCTTCATTTTGTATTTGCGTAGAATGCCGAATGTCTCCTCTAGATCGGCTATATGATTTTGCTCTTCCTTGGATTTGACCACCATGTCATCAATGTATACTTCCATAGTGTGGCCGACTTACTCTTTGAACATGGTGGTGACTAGTCTCTGGTAAGTTGCCCTTGCATTCTTTAGCCCAAAAGGCATAACCTTGTAGCAATAAGTTCCTCTTGGGGTGAGGAATGCAGTCTTGTCTTGGTCCTCTAGATGCAAGGTAATTTGATGGTAGCCTCTATAGGCATTGAGGAAGCTCATGCACTGATGACGTACCGTAGCATCTACCAGTTAGTCTATCCTTGGGAGAGAAAAACAATCCTTAGGGCAGGCTTTGTTCAGGTCCGTGAAATCAACGCAGACTCGCCAGGTCCCATTCTTCTTCTTCACAACCACAGTATTAGAGAGCCATGTAGGGTAGGTCACTTCCCTGATTGCCCCGGCGTCAAGCAACCGGTCAACCTCTTCAACAACTACGGCAGTGTGCTCTGCGGCTGATCGCCGGCTTTTCTGAATGATCGGCTTGCATTTAGGGTCAACATTTAAACGGTGTTGCGAAACAGACGGATCTACACCCGGCATCTCATATGGAGTCCACGCAAATACATCAAGGTTGCCGAGCAGGAAGGAAATTAGCTGCTATCGGTCGGCTTGATTTAGGGAGGCGCCGACCATGAAGAACCTGTCTGGGTTGCCATTGATTTCAATTCGATCTAGGTCTTCCGTGGCCTTTTCATTAGGAAGCTACCCAACGTTGTCAAGGCTCTTGCGATCTGTTACCTCAATAGAGTTAACTTGCAACTCCTTTGGCGTCTTTTGAGCAAGGAGATAACATGCTTGTGCCGATTTCTGAGATCTACGGATTTGCTTAATGCCGCGTTCTGTGGGGAAGCGTAGCAGCTGATGATAAGTGCTTGGCACGGCCTGCATAACGTGCAACCAGGATCGCCCCATGATGAGATTATACGACGATGGCAACCTGACGACCAAGAATTCTACATCCACTGTTCGGGAGCCTGCTCGGACTGGTAATGTGATTTTCCCCAATGGGTATTCTGGATTGGCATTGAAGCCGAATAATAGATAAAGAGCCGGAGAGAGATCCGATTCTGAGAAGCCGAGTTTGGTGAATGTCTTGTAATACATAACCTCTGATGTGCTCCCCGAATCAATGAGTACGCGCTCAACGGTGAATCGATTTACGCGTAACTCAATTACCAAGGGATTGGTGTGAGGAAGTGTCACTCTAGCCAGATCTGAATCATCAAAAGAAATGCTTGCAGCTTCATGGGGCCGTTTAGCTGGAGTGAGTTGATTTTGAGGGTAGGGATTCGACTGAATCGACTGCACCGCGGATGAAATTGGCAGGCTATATATCATGTGGATCACGCCGAGTGGAGGGGAATCTTGTCTCAAGGCTATTGCTTTGGTTGTGTTGCCCTGTAGACGCGCCCGTGGGCTTCGCTCTACAGTTCGGACTCCCTGTGTTGTGTCGCGGTTCTAAATCCGAACCAAAGAGTCCACCTCTGGCAAATCGTTTTGAAGAAAAATGGATTTTTGAAAAAGTAGTGCCAAACATGGACTGCTTTGCCAGATTACAGAGTCGCCACCTAAATATTTTTAAAATGGGAAATTTAGGAAACCCTGACTCGGCGCCGAAGGCCACGTGTCCGTCATCACCAAAGTGACTTGGCTCGGGAGCTTGGGTACGATCGGGGAAGGTCAGCTATGAGCACCCCCTTTCGCCCGGTCCGAAGACCGGCCTCTACTAACCGTGATATCTTTTTTTGAAAACATTACATGCTCTTATTCCAATTATTAGCCTAGAATTACTATGTTATGCGCACAGCAAACAAGTATAGACTAGGTTGCCTAATTCGGAAATAATCATTGCATATCCGTTTTGTCTCGAAAAACGTGTTGGTTTTTGTGCTACTCGCAAGTAGGCTAAAATTCGGATCTCAACGAGTTGTTCCAACTCAGGCAATCTAACCTCCACCCACAGGCATTCAAGCAGTTTATCACACATAAGCATTTAGCCGCATGGCAATCCCATTGTCATGGCAAACATTCACACGCATGTGATTATGCTAAAGCAAAAACACTTACATTGTACTCCGTGCCAAAAAAAAAACAAGTAACTGGTTAGCAAACATGCATGACCTAGTTCATGTTAAGTGGCTAATGCATCGCATACAGGGATGTAATCTAGACAGGCTCGGCTATCCTAAGCATGGCACATGAAATGCAACAACTATCATGTATTCAAGTTAGATTTGAGATACGATATAGTTTGTATGATGTACCGAGCCCGGTGCATGCAAACAAATGCATGGATGCACACATGCATTGCATAAGGTATGCTAATTTAAATGTGCCCTAATCTACCATCGAAAGCGGGTAAATAAAAGGGATAGAAAGAAATGGGGATTGGAAGACATACACCCACTCACACACACTTATTACATTTTTACCCTCGCTCGGAGGGACCAAAATAATAATACAAATAATTAACTACGCAAGCTAATTAATTATTACAAATTCACTAAATTAATTAGACAAATAATTAATCTAATTAAAACAGTAAATGCCTCGGGAGGAGGGCCCAAATGCAGCGCGCGCTCGGAATTGGCTCGGAATCGCACTGTCATGCAAGTGTGCCTCTGTTTCCCCTGCTCTCCTCCTCAGAAAATTACCAAAATCCCAGGAGTGCCTCTCAGGGCACTGGGGAGTACCACCGGCTGGGGCAGAGTACCACCGGCTGAAGGGGGAGGCCACCGGCACTGGATTTTTCCATCGGCTGAGGAATCACTGCCGGTCGGCACTAAATAGTGCCGGTCGGCACTAAATAGTGCCGGTCGGCACTTAACACCTGCAGAACCTGCAACTCACAGCAGCAGAGGGGAAAACTTGCATGGCAATGCAATTCAAGGCATGTATGCACCAAACACACTCCCTATCATACTTTTGACTCAAAGGGGGATGTGCCTCGGTTCCCGGACCACCAATCACGCATTTCCATGCATGATGGCCCAAAGAATCGAGAGTGCAATTTTAATTTCAAATGCATGCAATGCAATCAAGCAAACAAGGGTGCCAAACCTCTATCATACTTCACTTCAAGAGGCCTAACATGCATGCGAATGTGATGCAACCCTAAGCATGTTATCTATCATGCAAAGTGAACAATGTGATGCACTTATGCAAGGCATTCAAGCAAACATGCAAACCAATGGGGGATGGACTTATACATGAATTGGGCAACTCTAAAAGGCCTAAAATCAGTGGCCAAAGTGCTAAATTATGAGGGCCAAACACACATGCACACATACACATGTTAAGGTACCAACTCAAGGCATAAACAAGCAACATTCAAGCACACTTGAAGTGAGTTAAACATGGACAATTGGCATGCATATAAAGCTCTGAAAATCATGCAAAATATGATGCCAAATCATGCAACAAAGCAAGCCAAAGCATGCAACAAATGGTCCAAGTCTTGAAACAAGCCATTAAGGCTTAAACTAAGGCCAAGTCTACCAAGCCTCACAAAGCTAAAGGGACTCAAAACAGGTCACAAGCAGACCTAAACAAAGCCTAAGGAGCACCTAGATGGCATCTAAGAGGTTCAAGCACAAAGGCGTGCAACATGACCAAAACATGGAGCATTCAACACATGCTTTTAAAGCATTAAAGAAGCAACTAAGCGTGCATACAAGCACACTAAAAGGTCTGAAATACCATGTTAAATGGTTCCAAACCATCAAAAAGGAAGCAAGCAAGGCATGCTACACACTCACACTCCTAAGGCCAACAAGCCAAATACAAAGGAGCTATGTAATGCATGATGAGATTGACCAAAGCTATGGACAGAGCTAAATCATGGCAAAATAAGCATACAAGCTTCACAAATGCAAGCTTAAAACATGCTCGAAGCTAAGGCATACAACCTAGGCATGTTAAGGCATAAAGAGGCATTACAAGGCAACTATACTAAGCATGCATAGGAGACCAAAACCAACTTGAAATCATGTTATATCATGGCAATATAAGCATGGAAAACAAGTCAAACATGCTCAACACTCACTCAAGCATGAAGCTCCATAAGGAAGCAAAACTTGCCCTTTTCAAGGACATCAAGGAGAGGGGGTGGCCCTCCCCTTTCTAGGACTTTAAGGCACCATCTCCACCACTGAAATCCCTCAAGATTTCAGTGGTGGAAAGGTCCAAGCACACAAGTCCCGGATCTCTCCAAAATAGCACAAAAATGAGCCCTTTTCAAGGCCTAAGGGTGGTCAAACTTGCTCAAACCACAAAACACTCTTAAGATACAAAAAGAGGGTTAAAAAACAGAACTTTTTTGTGTTATAGACCAGGCACAAAAACTGTTTTAAAGCAAGCAAAAATAGAGTGCAAAAATGGGGTAAATAAAGTAAGTTTCTTACCCTTGAAGCTTTTCTTCACAAAGGTTG
The DNA here is from genome assembly GCA_030407325.1 of Camellia japonica. Classification (NCBI taxonomy): domain Eukaryota; kingdom Viridiplantae; phylum Streptophyta; class Magnoliopsida; order Ericales; family Theaceae; genus Camellia; species Camellia japonica. The sequence goes on from JAPPVO010000013.1 coordinate 18,689,395, forward strand.
GAGTAGTTGGTCCCTTGAGCTCCAAACCAGTCAAGAACACTAAAAAACAGCCCTAGAACCTCAGTTGCAAGGAGAAGGTGAGACACTAGGTGCTTGTGTGCAATAGTGTGAACTAAGGCACCTAGTGTACTAAATAAGCAAGAAAGGAGAGAGATAAGATAGATATATGATCTAACCTAAAACCAGAGCTTGCTCTCTCTCTAAAATGGCTGAAACCTCTCAAGAAATCCCAACCTTAAGCCAAGAGGAAGAGCCTTCCTCTTATAGAACTTGTAAGACTTACAAGCTAAGCAACTAAGGGCTCATCCCTCCATACACGTGTATGGAGGGGAAGCAAATTGCACACAGCTGTCTGAAAATATCTCAGAAAGCAAGTGCACAGTAGTCGGCAGGGCAAAATGGTCATTTCGCCAAAAAGAGTGCCGACCGGCACAAAATAGTGCCGACCGGCACAATATAGTGCCGGTGGAAACTACAGCCAGCCGGTGGCCTCTAGCCACAGCCGGTGGTGTGTGGGGATGCCTCACAAAGCATTCCCTGCCCTCCCAAGGCAAAACACAAGTGTTTGGTGCAAAACCAGACACAAAACGGTCGAGTTCGGAGGTCCTGAGGCAAGGCGCGCGAGCCGAGAACTCCGGGAACTCCAAACGAACACAAACATGGATAATCACCGAGTGTTCCAACGGTGACGTCCAAGTCTTGAGGACGGTCAAAAATGGGGTGTCTACTGCCCTTTCGGACGTACTGTTGTAGCCGACCATCCTGTACCAATTCCTCCAGGTGATCCTTCAATGCATAACAACTCTCATTTTCATGGCCATGATCCTTGTGATACTCGCACCGCCTATCCCGTCTTCGAGTGTCGAAAGGTCCTACCATCTTTGACGGCCACTTGAAGAACGGAAGATGTTGGATTTTGGACATGACCGTGCTGATCAGTTCTGACAACTCAGTATATTTCTTTTCGGCGCGCCTTGTGCGCCTGCTGTCGATTTGCAGTTGTTCATTTGCTCGGTGGGAGCATTGGTCACTTGATCGGCGAGAATCTCATCTCTTATCTCGTTTCGCCCGATGCCATGGTTCAGGGCTCTGAGGTGCTATTGAATTTAACGGCTGAGCAGTTTCAGCAGGAGCCGTCTTGTTGGTCATATTTCCGACTTTAACCCTCAAGGCATCATCTTCCACTTTACAGTATTCTTCAACTTTCTTCATCAACGACCAAACTGTTTTGGGGGGCTGTCTGGTCAAAGAGCTGCGGAGGGCACTGTCGGGATGCAACCCCATCTTGAAGGCGGTGATGGCCATGGAGTCATTGCAAGCATCGTCTACCAGATTGAAACATTCCCAATACCGCACCGAGTAGGCACGAAGGGTTTCCCCCGGTTGAATCTGCATTGCCCAGAGGGAATCGGCTTGCTTTGGCTGGACCTCATTAGTGATAAACCCTGCCCTGAAGGATTTTTGGAGTTGGTGGAAGCTTTTAATCGAAGCCGGCTCTAATTTAGAATACCACATGACAGTTAGTGGTCCCAAACTGCTCGAAAATATTCTGCACATCAAAGCCTCGTCATCTGCATGCAGCGTCATGGCTTGCTTGTAATGGCGGATGTGATCGGTGGGTCTGATTTACCGTCGTACAAGGTGAATGACTTCCAAGGCCAAATCTTGACGGAGACGTTCATTCTCAGTGATCATATTCTCCAACCTCTGTTCGTTTTGCTTTGCTTGTTCCATGATCGCCTGCATTGTCTCATGCTCCGAAGTCAAGGGTGAGGCGAAGTTCAAGGCATGTCTGGCGGCAATAGTCTTCGGTCCAAGCATGTTTGTTGGAGTGAGGTCGTCTCTTTGTGTGGTTTCGTCAGTGACTATTGGAGGGTCTTCTGTTACGCCCGCCATGGATGTATTTGAGTATTCCCACAGACGGCGCCAATTATGGAGAAGTGGTTTGGAAATACTCTTCTGATCTTGGGGGACGCTAATGATCCTCTGCTAGTCACCTGAAAAGGAACAAACACTCCGGTCAGGGGTGCTGGAATTAGCACTCCGACGGGTAAGTCAGTCTCTATACTCAAGATTACTTGTATTCTAAGTTAAGCATAATAGTTCTCACATACCCCTTTCTGGCTGATGTTCTTCTATTTATATATTTTCTTTCTTGGGCCTCGGGGCTGGGCCTACCTTTAGTTCGCCATTCAGCTTCTTTTAAAGCAAACTGCTTTTCACTCGGCCCCTCACCCAACCGGCCTTTTGACCGAATAGGGTATGATTTGAAATTGCGGGACGAAGCCGAATACTATATTTATATTCCAACTCTCCAAGTTCAGCCATTCGGCCTCTTTACGATCCCCATTATTCGGCCCCCACGCTCATAATTCTTTATTCAACGAAATATTACACCTAGGTGTTTATTTACCCATCTCTTTTCTCTTATCTTTCTGATGTGGGACAAGCCATAAAGCTAAAAGAGCCTTCCAAGAAAACAAGGAAGGTTTTTGAAATAATAAAAAATAAACCCATTTTATTTTAGAAAATCCCCAACAATCCTCCACTATTTTCAAAATAAAGAAGAAGTCCCAATTCTTATGGTAGACTTGTGCATAAGCGAAGGGTATCTTTCGATTTGAACCAATCATTTCGTACATCTCAAAATTAGTCAGGATGGCATAGTAGGCGTATCTTCGAACTAATGATCCACAATGACTAACCGGACACATTATACACACAATTCTAAATTGACAAAGGTATCCAAGAAGCTGACACGTGGATTAGTCTTGTGTCTATATGTGGGCACCATGCCTTTTTCGAGTCTAAGGCCCGTTTGCACACTAACTCACTTTGACCAAAAAAGAGTTGCCACTTAATTTTTAAAGGGGAACTAAGAAACCTTTAATAATGAAAACTAAATTAAGGACCAGTCCATCACAACTAAGAAAAATTTAGGGTTCATGAGCTTAGATACAAAAGGAGAAGGTCATTGAATAATACCATCCCTTTTGCCCAATCTAAAGATTAGCCTCTACTAACTTTCTATTTTATGATTTTAGTGACAAATTATTCATACAATTCATGTTAAGCCCTAAAACCCCTAACTAACCTAAACTATGTGATTTGAGAAATAATGAATATCATTTACTTTAGATTGAATGAATAAAGTCATATTTTTCATTAAAAAAGTGATTTTTCATCAAAAGTGAATTTTTGATAATCCATGGTCTTAAACGCAAACTAAAATAAACAATATTCATAAAAATCAATCAACACACACAATTCTGCATAGAAAACACCTAACTTGCATAATGGAAAAACAATGCAAGAAGCACACACATGCTAAGAAGGACAAGAAGACTTACCCGGGCACCCACTTCCTGCGTCTTTCATGCATAGACATAAATTAAATATGACCTGATATGCAACTAAACATGCAAAACATGAACTTAGGCTCGGCTTGAGGTGATTACCATGGTGAATATGCAGGAAATACAAATAACAAGTAAAAGATTAAAAATACTAGAAAACTACATGATAATCAAACCGGACCATGCTTGATTACAATACGATTAATATAAGCCTAACGCATGTTGTTTTAATGAAATAAAGAAAATATGCAAAATAAATACAAAAAATCTAATAAAACTAACAATCTACATGATGAAATGATGAACTAACAACCTAACATGGATAAACACTAAAAAAAGTAAAGCAAAAAAGGGTATTGGAATACAGAAGTTAAAGGGGTTTTACCTGCTGGTTTTATTAAACCAAAGAAAACACAGAGAATGGTGCAAGAATAGTTGAGTTCCTTGTTGCAAGCCTCCCTCAAGCAAGATTTCTGAGTTTTGTTCAAGTTCTTCCAACTTTCAGAGTATTTGCAGAGGTTTAGAGTTGCTCAGGGTGAAGGGATTTCGGAGCTAGGGCAAGGAGGGGGGGAGAAGAGGGTGTTTTTGCTCTCAAATGCTCAAAAAGCTCTCAAGTTCTTAACTTCCTGAAAGGAGGGGGGCTCTTTATATAGACAGAAGGGAAGGTTCTGGAGCCCCTCCTAGAGTTTTATCGCTTTCTCCCTTTGCTTTCTCTAAAAATGCACTAGGATTGAGTTACCAAAAATAAATCTATCACGCTTGGATGTGAGAACGCACAAACTTTGTGTGCACACATGTTTTGTCTTGGTACACATGTCATGCACGCATGCACAAGTGCAAGGTGCCATGCCCTTGGCTTGCTTGTGGCCCAAGTAAGCCCAAATTGCCTTCTAATAAATGTTTTTGATAAAACTGGTCACTAATTTTGAAAAATATATTTGATCAAAGAACAACCGGGTCTCTCTTTCTTTCTTGGGGTTAAAAAGTTGATTTTTGGCTAAAAACAGGTCCAGGGGTAAAACAATCATTTTCACAAAAAGTTGATTTTTGGCCAAAACAGGTTTATGCCGTAACTCCAAACAACTTTAAATATTTCAAGGATGAAATAATCACCGTTTCATCATCAGGAGGCTTTCAAAAGCCCGAAGGCTTAAGGTCAGTCAAAATGGGATATTTACAATTGCCATTCTTTAACAAAACTCAAGCGATCATTAAGTGATATGGAGTGAATGTCAAAGAGCCGAGACCATCCCAGTTGACATGACCCTAAGGCTTAAAGTAGTGCCAACATTCATGCAAGTGATTGAACCTGCAAGTTGTCTACATATCCTTGATGCATGGAATCAAATCAGTGTAGTTTGGGGGGCGGTTGTGTAACAATTCATACGTGAGTGAGTGTATGCAATAAGCACTCAAACATTCATCCAAGCATGCAATCTAAAAAGAGAAGAGCGGGCGATACCTGCCATACTCACCTTGTTGTGCCAAAGCCTATGCCAAGTTCATTTCCATTCATTTCCAAGTTGTGCCAGTCCTGCAAATTTTCCAAACAATAATACACACCGCAATATGGCTAGAATGATGCCATTATGATGCCAATGTATGTTATCCATGTGAGGCATGGGGACTACCAGATGCCATTCCATGCTCGTATTGAATTTGTGCTATTCTATGCTCGTATCGACGATGCATAGTGTAGACACCTCATTTTGACCGACCTTAAAACTTAGGCGCTCTTTTCTGAACACCCAATGATAAACGAGATATGCTAATCATATGAGTTCCTCAGCAAGAAACTCGAGAGTTAAGCTTTAAATCCCAACCAAGTACCTATTTTGGCCAAAATGCTTTTCGACCAATTAAAAACCCTTTTCAAAATATGTTTGGTTGCACAGTTCAAGACATTTCCATAATGTCTTAAGGCTCATCTTTTCAAACTTAAAATGTTGTCTCCTTTCAAATAGAACGAGAAAAGAATATAGTGTGATGAATAGGGAGGGTGGAATCCTCTGAAATACCTATTTTTCCATTCAAATCATACTAACTTTACATTATTTATCCAACGATGTATATTCCAACTGGCCGGACAACAGTTCATGGCCGAATGGGAATATAGTCAGCTAATATATAATAGTACGACCGACTGAATTGTCTAAGAACAAAGCATTTTTTGGAATTTCGGCATTTTTTGCAAGATTTTCATAAATATCTTAGATATTTATTTCCAAAACTTTGTAAATAGAGGATGAAAGTTCATTTGATAGGGTTAACAAATTTTCCCAAAGCCTAAGAAGAGAATTAAGAGCTTCCTTCCCGCACTTCACCTTTAACCTCCATTTTCTCAAGTTCAAACCTCAAAAACATCATTAAGCTTGACTCTAAGCTTCTTACTGAGGATTTTGAACATCCTAAGCTACATCTAAAAGACCTTGAGGGTACCAAGAAAGAGTTTTAGAATAAAGAAGAAAAAAGGTGAACTTTTGAACTTTGTACCATCTTTTATCCCTTGTTCTTCATTCCTAAGCTCTGAATTCTATTGTAGGCTTGTTGTAATCTTGTAATAAGTCCTCATGGATGTGGTTGGGGGTAGCAAGTAGCCATCCATCCATTGAGTTGATAGTTTCCTTACTTTTTGTGATGCCCCAAAAATCGGGAACATCAGATAATATATTAACCATTAAATACAGGGTTTATCTAAGGTTATAAGAGTAGGAAACGTCACTAATGAGTCCTTTGGCTAATAACCAAGCAAGATCGCAGGAAGGTCGGAGGAGTCAAAATAGCCTCCCTTCAAAGTCCAACCACCTTAGATAGCAAAGCTACCTTTTTGACAGATCTTGACAAGGTATTAACACAAGGCCTACATGAGTTGACGGAGTATAAGGATAGGTTACAAATGTTATATATGTACAAGTTACAAAATCATGTCTTAAATACAACATGGGATCTATCACTTACAATCTCAAAACACGTTTACAAACTAGTTTCTAATCCTCCTAGGGTAGTCGTACATCCTCAAATGCTTCAGCTTTGCCTTCGACCGGTCTAATAATCTTCAATACCTGGCATGAAACGCCATGAGCTTTGAATGCCCAGTAAACGCACACACACCTCGTCCCTTTTTCCCAATCCAATACATCATCACATTTATAGCAAGTAAGTAGTGAAGCATGATATTCAAGTCAATAACAACAATTTCAGTAATAGAGGAAAGGAACATGTCATTCAAATAGATAACAAAGGTTATAATGTTAGCGGTTAGTATTCTAGAAAACCCCCAAAGAGATTTCATCCTCCCAACCACAAGAATTGGACACCGGATTATTCGGAACTCCCCCTTTTGCTGCTTTGTTGCAGAACTAACCTCGGATGCCTACCAACAGTTATATACCGCGTAGCGCCAACTGCAGGGCCTCAAAAGGGACAGCGAAAAGAAAAATGTTTTATCTCCTGAATCCAACCTTATCCTTCCAAAAAAGTTTTATCATCCTGAATGTCCCATCCGGACCCAACCTTATCTCACCAATCAAACCATCACAAAGAGTCCGAATACGTTTGTTCCATTCTAGGGTTTACGCAACAATCGCTTGCACAAGACTTAAACTTCAATTAGGGAGCACATCCCATCAATCCATATATAACACATTATCATCTCTTCATTATTCAAGTGATCGAAAACCTAATACCATCCCAATTAAGTTTTCCGTTTGGATCAATGTTTTAAGTCAAGTTAGAACAAACTCAACAAGATAGTAATATTCACATAAGCATGAGCATCATTAAAATGAAGAAGATAAGGAACATAACCATAACACATGCAATATCATACCAAGACATGATCATAAACTAATAAGCATATTCATGAACATAAGAGCATAAAACACCCATGCAAAACTAAATTTCCAGATTCAATACCATTTAAAGATTAAAATCAAATGGGCTATTTCAGATGTTTCCCGAACCTAGCCTTCATATGGTTCATAGAGATTTCAATCTAGTTTTCAGAACATGTTTCGGAAATGTGATAGCTTTTCTACATTTTTAGTTGTTTAAGAAATGCTCCAGCACTTTCCAAATTCGTCGATCGTTACGAAAATCAGATTTTCTCACAAACCGCTCACTCATTTTCAATGAAACCAATTTTAGTTGAAAGATAACTCCTTAAGGAAGATTTTTACATAAAATGGAGGTCCAGAAGATTTTTATACAGTTTTCTAGAATTTTTGAAAGTTGGCTGTAAAATAGATTTTTCTGGCATAGTTCTTGAAAATAGAAAGTTGATGAGAAAAGAGGTCGGCTAGGGGAAATTTTTCACTTCTCTTGTGATGAAAACATGATAAATAATATGTATTAAACTCATAAATTTAAGGTGAAGGTGTGCCTTTGGAAATTTTGAGAGTTTGATATGGAAAAAGGTAGTCTTATACCGATTAAGACAAATACAAGAAGGGTAGAATCAAGGCTCAACTTGTTTCATTTTTAACATGGGAATACTATCAAAACAAATTGAAATGAATGTTTAAAACTTCTAAGAGCATGTATTTGAAAAAGGAAAATAAAAGAGAGAGTTGTGTTGTGGCTTACTTGCTAGGCTAGGCCAAGTTTAACAAGATTGCTCTCCTCTTCCTTCCTCTCCCTCTCAAGACTTTTCTCTTGCTCTCCTTTCTCTCCTCTAGGCCGAATGTAGGTGTGTGTGTGTGTTGTTTGTGTCTGCTATGCTAAGTGGGTGGTTGTATATATAGGCAAATTTGGTATGAAAAGACACAAAGGCCCATTAGTTGGAATTGGTTTGAAAAGTTTGGATTTACTTGGAGTCTAATGGAATAGGGAGTGATTAGGGGACTTAATTATGTGATTAGACAAGATTTAGTTGGTCTCTAGTTGGAATGGAACTAGGTTGGGAACATAACCCTTGTATTTGGTACTTTGCTTCTAGAATGTCATAATTACAAGTCTTGAAAATTGGTCCCTCACACTCTCCTAGGTTGGCCAGCCATGGGGAAGAGAAATGGGGAATATTTTATTCAACTTTTGAGTACTATGGACATATTCCCAATGTATATAGATAGATCCACAAATTGATTTGATGGTACTATAGTATAAAAAGTACATGTACTAGTTTGGGGCAAATCTTGAAATTAATAAAAGAAGTGAGGGCTTGAAATTAAACTCATGTATTGGAACCTTATTTGTGTATTTAATTATGATCTAGTTAGGTTTAGGGCTAATTTAAATACCTTCTAGTTAGAAGTACACTCATAGCAAATCTTTATAGGTACCAAGGTCATCATTGCTTCAAGATTTCAAGGGATTTGTTTGCACTAAAGTACAATGATTATAGCCTATGAGGTATGATGGCTAGCCACGTGCTCAAGATTTGGGGAGATTTTCCTATTTATTTTGTGTACAAATTCCATAGATATTGTGTACAAAAAGATTTGATGAATAAGAGGTACAAATATATATATATACAATGGTACTAACTTGGGGTCAATTTGTGATTTAAGTAAAATATGAGGGCTAAAGCCTTAATTTATGAATTAGAACATTTATTTTAGAATAGAATTTAACTAAGTTAGGGTTAGAGAATCTAATTTGGTTTGAATTTCTTGTTTCGAACAAAAACGCGATCAACCGACGAATGTGATAAAGACCGGAAAAAAACCTAGGGTTTTCAAGTGGTAATTTCATATTTAGGGAGTCAATTAGAGTATTTGAAATTATTTCCAAGTTTCCGAAATCGATTAGGGTTTGCGGGTTTTCAGTTGGTGCATGTATTTTGATCCTAGGGTTAAAATTGCAATTAATTAAGAAGTTGAGCGATTTCAAAGAAATAATTTAAAAGTAAGGGATCTAATAGGGTTTACAAAAGTTAGGGATCTCACACTTTTCCATAGTTTTAATCTCTTTTCTTGCTTTCTAGAGCTATAATATTTTGTTGTGGTATATTTGGAACCTTGTGGATGTGATTGGAGGTAGACATTAACCATCCATCCACAAGTTTGGTTATGTAAAGTAAATTCTTTCATACTTTCTCATCACATATCTCATCATTCCATCATATTGGTCCCTATGTCTCGACCCATACTCAAGTCAAATGAGTGAAAGTGGTTGTTTCATAGGGCAAGATGAATGATTTTTGAGATTTGATGTTGAGAAAGTGGTTGTCCTTCATATTCATTGATTTTTCTTGGAAGTAAGATAAGAAGTTTTAGGTTTTAAGATGTTAAAAACTCTCTTCTCCATCATTGGTGAATATTGAAAGGAGTGGAAACACCCTTATTTCATGAATAGAAGAGGAGTCTTCAATAGCCTTTGATGGATTTCTGGCTTTAAAGGCAAAGCTTCCACTAAGAAGTGATAGGCATTAATCTACTCTCTTCAATTAATAGCATGAATTTGGGTACTAACCCGCCCCTATTTACAAAGAGATAATTATAGGGTCCTACCAACTCGTCTCACATGCATTAGGGTTTGGACACTTGGACACTTATTCGGACCCTCTTGCATGAGGGCAAATATGTAATAATGGTGTTTACTTAGCATTTCTCATGCATTAGGATTCGAACACTTGGACACTTATTCGGACCCTCTTGCATGAGGGCAAATATGTAATAATGGTGTATGTCTTCCAATCCCCATTTCTTTATTCCTTTTATTTACCCGCTTATAATGGTAGCATAGAACATCATGTTTACTTAGCATTTCTCATGTTCGCATCTACTCGTCTCACATGCATTAGGGTCCGAACACTTGGACACTTATTCGGACCCTCTTGCATTAGGGCAAATATGTAATAATGGTGTATATCTTCCAATCCCCATTTCTTTCTCCCTTTTATTTACCCGCTTATAATGGTAAGGAGAGGTAGAAAGGATGAACGCCCCTTGGAAGTTGTGTTTTGTTTTTGTTTTGTTCCTTTTACACAAAAAAAATAATGTTCATCCCAAAAAATTGGACCAGCTAGACCCCTATTTGATTGGCCGGATGATTTTGTAGCCAGCGTAGTAAGGCTTATTCCCAAGCAGAGCAGAGCAGAACATGACAGTTTCTGGGGGAGTGTTCTCCTAGAATTTTGAGTTACTCTTTTGTAATTCTAATTTATTTTGCATGATTTGTTAGATTCAACAGTAATTTGGCTGAATCAATCCATTTGTTATAATAATTCCTCCAACCCCACGTCTTATTTATTCATTTGTTATAATAATTCCTCTCACCTTTCTTTCTTATTCATTCAAATTGTTGTAATAACTTCCAACCCCATGTCTTTCTATCATTTTATTTACATGTTTTCTATGTATCTTGTATATAGCATCGTGTTTTATTTATCATACCCAAGTTGTGCATCCATTTTTTTTCAAGCATATGGATTTGGTTCATTTGCATTTATGGATTTTATCAATTCAAAAGGTGGTTCTATGTGCTATCTCATGTCTTGAAAAGATACACATGCCATTTGGTAGTAATCGAATCCCTAGCTGCATATTGTGGGTATATTGCATTAACTATCTGTATATAGGATCGTGCATTTATTTGTATTGGGTGAGCATTTTTTTCAGTTTAGTATTTTGTGTGTACATGTTATTTATCATACCCCTTGCTATACCATGAGGCTAGATGCTTAATTGAAAAATCTATATGGATGCTAGTAGATGGAGGTTGTGTTGCTTACACTGGAATGTTACTGAGTCTTATTCTGCTTGAGTTTTTTTTAGGCCGAGTTGTACAAAATGCTTTCTAAAATGAATGACATCAAAGCATAACCAGAATAAACGACACAATCTATATTTGTATGCCTCAAATAATAATGTTAGCATTAATTAAAAATCGAAATATAAATATATAAAGACTATAAAAATCACATCATGACTTAGTAGATCAGATGAGTGAGGTACTCAATTCATGACCTTCTCCTCTTATTCCTAAGTTCCCAAGTCGAGACACTTTGGTTATGATGGATAGTGGCCTTTGGCACAAGTCATGGGTTTCCTAGTTTTCCCAAAAGATGAGGTGGTGACTCTGAGATCTAGTGATGTGGTTCATTTTCTGGCAAAGGTTTTGCAATAAAATGGATTTTTTGTATAAATTGTTGAATTTGAACTCTCATTTACGTTTCACATTGCACTTGTGGAATTTGATCAAGAGATCGGGAAACCGAACTATTGGTGTGATGACCTCGACCTCCATGCTATCATATTATATTGATTCAATAAATTTAATTGCATGATTGTGTGTTTAATTGTGTGATTACATGCTTAATTTTGTAGTTATCTGCTATTACTTGGAATACTTGTTCACTTATCGACTTAGAATCAGAAATTGAATGCCCGAATGACTTAAGAAGCTAAAATTAACTAGCCCAATAGACTAATTAGAATATTTAAAATTTTATGGCAACTTTTGTGAAAATTTGATTCGGACCAAAATAATTAGAATAAACTGATTGAACTTAGTTAGAATTGAGCCTACTTAATTAACCTTATTCAACTATGATTAGGCTAAGCTAATCACATGTATATATAAATGATATAATCCTTACTTGGCCTCAAATACATAATTTGGATGAGATTTTAAGAGGGGGAGACGAAGAACTCAACTTAGAGAGAGAGAGAGAACAAGGAGAAATTGAAGAAATTGGTAGAGAACTTGAAGGATCAAGCTAGAATACACTAGAATTCAGATTCTAGGTATGGAATTCCTCCTTAAATCTTGAAAATAAAACATGTAGGACATGAACTCAAGAAGTTATGAGTCTATTTGCATATAAGTAGAAAGAATTGACTTGATTATGGAAGAATTGAGTATAATTGCATACATGCATGCATAATCCTTCATCTTTGAGTTCAATTTCCTATGAATTCTTACATGCATGGGACTTTTACACATTTATTTAGAGAGTTCTTCATGTTTTTACATTTGTCATGCCATTTGATGAAGTTTTGAAAAGATTTGAAAAGAAATGAGGGCAATACATGTCATGCATGGTTCTAACTTCATGGTTTAAGTTTGATTTGAGCAATTGGTTTCAAATTGACTATATTTTCAAGTTTTAAAATGTTTTCCCATGTTTTTGTACCAAAAATACAAGTTTTGGACCTTTGAATATCAAATATGAACTTCAAATACAGTTCTGGAAATTCCAGAATTTGACTAGTCCGTTCGAGCGAAGAAAGTGTCGCTCGAGCGTGAAAATCAAGCTCCTATAAGTTTTTACAAAATTTTGCAGACCGCTTGAGCGACCAAATTGCGCTCGAGCGAAGATCCTTTTTAATCAGTTTTCCACTCGAGCGACCGTTGAGCGTCCATCGAGCGGAAAATTACTTTTACAGACCGCTCGAGTGACAGAAGTTACGCTCAAGCGACCATCCTTATTTTTGAACCCCCGCTTGAGCGAAAGAAACTACGCTCAAGCAGAGACCCTGTTTTTAGCAAAGTTTGACTAACTCTTTTATGTGCATACTTGCATCCTCATGTCATTTCGAGTACTCTTAAGCACCAATTGAGCTTATATAATCATGGAATGAGTTAGAAACACACAAGGGAAATTTAATTAAAGCGGAATGGTTATCAAACGGTACTCCAATTGTATTTTTGTTATGTGTTTTATATAGGTGGACATCCAAGGCCTAGTGACAACATAACCCACAGTGTGTAATAACTTTATAAAGATATGTTCGAGTTATGTTTACTTTCGAAAATGTTATTGTTATCGAAATTAATATGTGAATGATTAAATGGTCTATTGAAGTACTACTTGTCCTTAATAAGTCAAGTTCCATTTAAATTTATAATCGTGGCATCATATAGTGAGGCCCTTGCCTGGCGGAAACAATACCATGGCCCATTGACCCTTGCCTGGGGGAGATTAATACCATGGCCCATTGACCCTTGTCCGGGGAAAACAATACTGTGGCTCATTGGATAATTGAAACACAAAGATTTCTGTTGTTAGACCTTCATGGTTACAGTGAATATTGAACATTGATTGACCCTTGCAGTCCCATTGTTATTAAAGCATAATACTCTATTGGATGTGCTACATGATTTGAATGAAATGATTTTTGAGGCCAAGGTTGACTAGATGTATGAAAATGACAATTGTAATGATATTGAACTTCATTCATATAACCTCTTTATTATGTTATTACTCATTGGGCATTAGCTCACTATTTATGTATATATATGTGTAGGTGAGCAAGTTGGGCATCAAGGATAGAGAGTACCTCGGAGTCACCCAATGGTCAGCCTTTTATGGAACTCCCGAGAATGAGCCAACTTGGACTCGTGTGGAGCCAAGCAAAGTCTAAAGCCGTTTTTGGTTATGAACTCTTAGCTTGGTTTTGGGTTTAGGGATTTTGTGTATGTAAGACTTGACAAGTTTGAATTTGTGGGTTGAACGTTGCTTTTGAAAACTTTTGTGATGTATGCACTTACCTTTAGAATGGTTGTACAGTGTTAATGTGAACTTCTTTCATATATGCACAGCTCGATGGACTACTTCTATATTTTAATTTGCTTCCGCTAAGCCCCATAATTCATGTTAATTTGATTTCATTAATAGAGGCCATAGGTAATCAGAGATTACTGGTTGGTCATGACACTAAACCTATAGGGGTGGGTTTGGGTCGTGACAATTGGACCTGCTCGATAACCCCGAAAAGGCACCCCACACATAGCGGTTTATTGAATTGGTGTTATTCCATGCTTGTATTAAAGGAGGCATAGGGATTTACTAGATGTCATGCTTGTATCGACGAGGCATTGTGGCTTATTGTGTTCTAGCCATGCTCGTATCAACGAGGCATGAAGGTTTATTAGGTGCCACTGAATTCCATTCCATGCTTGTATGGACGAGGCATGGGGGTTTATTGGATGCCATTTCATGCTCGTATCAATGAACATGGGGTTTATTAGGTGCCATTCCATACTTGTATCAACGAGGCATAAGGGTTTATTGGATGCCATCTCATACTCGTATCGACGAGACATAGGGTTTTATTAGATGCCATTTCGTGCTGGTATCAACTAGACATGGGGGTTTATTGGGTGCCATTCCATGCTCGTATCAGCGAGGCATGGAGGTTTATTGGATGCCATTCCATGTTCGTATCGACGAGACATGGGGGGAATTGGATGCCTTTCCATGCTCGTATCGATGAGACATGGGGGTTTATTGGGTGCGAAGTGGTTCCAAATTTTTTTAGAATTTTCCAAGTGGTGCCAATTTTCAAAGCTTTCCTAAATGCGGTTTCCAAAGTTTTTTGATTTTGGGTCACTATGGTGGGAACTCTGACCATGCAATTTTTCCAATGCCAAATATGATTTTGAACACATTTTTCCTTTCTAATTAACAACCTAGATAGGGGAAAGTTAAGGGTTCATCTCTATGCGAGTGCCAAATGATTTGTGTGCTAGTGTTGTGCAATGCCATAAGATAGATGATTGAATTTTCAATTAAAATGATTTGTTTCGAACGGCATGCCAATGCTTGATTTTGTGTTCAAGACATACTTTGCCTTGAGGATGCCACAGGCTAACCATATGTAGAAGACATGTGGGCCACATATATAGCAGCACAGGATGTGTGCGCGCATATCAAACCGATGTGCGCACGCATAATAGGGCCGGCGTAAACAGACTTGCCGTGACCCGAAGTGTTTAAATTTCATTCCAAGCTTCATTTTTGACACCATCATATTCGAAGATCTCTCATCTCCTCCCTAGCCTCTCCTCTTTCGACGTTAGTGGCTCGTTGTTCTTAGGTGGTTCAATGTTCCAATTGTCCTTTCAGATTCCTCATTTTACGTCCTTCGTTTCTACCGAACGGTTTTCAATTTCGACCATTCTCCAATCATTCTTAGGTATTTGCCCTATTTCTTTGACTTTCCTGGCTTTTCTTCCATTGTTGCATGCTTTTATGACTTTTTGTGAGCTTTTGGTGACTTTTCAACTATTTCCATGATTGCCCAGGGTTTCTCCTCGTATTTCTTATTTCTTTTGCGAACATTTGCCCATCACCATCCCATCTTGCTTATGCACATTCATGCATTTGTGTTTCAGCCCATTTTCTACACTTTTTTACTATGTTTGCCATCCTTTTGCACTATTTCTCAATTTTTTGGACATTGTGTTGCCTGTGGTAAACTTACCAAATGGCTGGGCAGTTCCCTCCTTGTGATCTTGCTACCTATGTCCCTCTTGCCCATGCTTCATGGGCTGGGATGGAGAAATTTGTTGAGCTAGACGGGGGTAGTCCTCGCTCGGTGGTTCTTTGGTGCAGATCTGTCCTATACAGGCTTCAGGGTATGACCCCGCTTCTCTGTCTTTTACTATTGTTGCACTTCTTTTCTCTTTTCTGGTGATTTTACACACCTCTATTCTTTCCTGCAAGAGCGCTCCCGTCCTGTTTGCGGCTTTCGCTCGTTATCCGACATAACAGAGTGATACTTGGCCCTTCCTAGAACTGTCAAACTTCTGGTGGATGAGTACAGTTTCGGGCCTTTGTACGAGTTCTTAACTGACATATGGGTTAGTCACGGCCTTCTTACGGCTTTGATGGAGCGATAGTGGGACACCACAAACTCCTTTCACTTTTCGAGCTTCGACGAGATGACTATGACGCCAAAGGACTTCACGATGTTATCAGGCCTTCTGGTTGGTAGCCTCCCCATCTCACTTGACACAAACCTTGTCCGCTGGGATAGTGCACTGAGGTTCTTCCCAGGTATAGCCCCACTTCATGATAGTGGTTTGGTTACCAATGGTTCCATAATTGATTTCGACACCACCGACTGATCATTCACATCTAGATTGCCCACTATAATAGAGGATTCCTGTTATACCTGTTTGGGAGCGTTCTGTTCGTGAATAGGTCTAACAAGGTTCATGTTTGTTTCTTAGTCTCCATGGTCGATATGAATCAGATCAGGGACTAAGATTGGGGTGGCGCGGCTTTGGCCACCATGTACGGTTATGCGAGTGTTGTCTCCCATAACCGTGTACCGGACTAGGTAGGCACTGACACTTGTAGGAGGTACATCTCTTACTGCTCTTCTCCTTTTGTGCGTGTTTGTTTGTCTATACTACCTATCTGTTACTCATACCATCTATTTGTTACTCGTTTTCCTGACTATCTATTCTCGGTGTTTTCTTGCAAATGTGGTTCTTTGAGTATTTCCCAGAGGTGAGCCCTGGGGTACGAGGCATCTCTCTAGATGTCTTCTCTTGGGATGTCCAACACCAGAGGCGTCATAAGGATTGGCAACATCCCTTTCTTTCTACTTTTAGTGAGTATTGACAGATGCTTAATACCATCACCCATGATCACGTGAGTCTTTCTAACCATACTTTGATTGCCTGATTCTTTCATGCTTGTATGTTTGATCATCGAACTGCCTTTTCACATCATATAGTGTCCTTGGGCAATTGCGCTCCCTGCTAGTGAGGTTTAGTACCCAGACAACGACTTGATACTTGATTAAAGGATGATTGTTTGATTAGATACTTGGAATAAATTCAAAGTTCCTTGGGGGGAAAGAATTTTGAAAAAAAAAATATGAAGTAGAATTTTGGAAATTATGAAAAGTTTTTTATTAGACGAAAATCTTTAAATTGTTGACTTTAGAGGGAATTTTGATTTTATGGAAAAGCGTTAGACAAGGAGGTGATGACCAAGTCTTTCATTTTGAAATGAAATTTTGAAATTCCTGAGAAGACATTTGACTATAAGATAACTGTTTGATTGATTTCTTGCTATAAAATCTGAGATCCTTGAAACATTTTTAAAATAAAATTTGGGTAGAGTTCAGAAATTATGGAAAATTCTTTTCATCAAGTAAAAAAATCTTCGGGCTAATGACTTTAAAGCAACCTTAATTTTATGAAAAAATGGTAGACAATGAGGTGATGACCAAGTCTTCCATTTTGAATAAAATTCTAATTCCTCTGTAAGGTTTTGGCCAAAGGATGATTGTTTGATTGATTTCTTAGAATGAAATCTAAACTCCTCAAAACTTTTGACCAAAAAAAAAAAAAAGGAAAAAAAAGGAAAAAACTTTGAAATTTATAAAAAGAAAAAGAAAAAAAGAAGGGGAAGTTAAAATTTGATCATATACTTTTGAAAATAAAATGGGGCATTTTCTTTGGTAAATAATGAATAATGGGAAGGCAATTGTTTGATTAATCAGTTTGGTGAGAATTCTAAAAATCCTCAAAATTCCTTGACTGGGAAACTTTCACCTAATTGGTGAGGATAATGATTTTGAGATCCCACGGTAAGAATTTAGCTGGGTCCATCGTCTTATTCATAGGATTGTTTGCAACCATCACCCCTAGAAAGGAAGTTTCTCATGCCAAGTGGGCTAGACTCAGCCGATTGTCTCGTACTCAAGATATAATTGACGGAGAGCCTGTGTTAGACCCACTCAAGTCACCACTCCCCCCTAAAAAAAAAAAGAAAAGAAAAAAGAAGGAAAATCTGCAAGCAAAAGCCCAAGCCCATCCGAGCAGTCCATCTAATTCCAAAAAAAAAAAGCTCAGTCAACTCAGAAAAAGTCTAGCCCAAAAAAATAAATAAATTAGTTCATCCAACCTAGAAAAGCCCAGTCCATCTAATCCAGAAAAAGCTTGATCAAATCCAAAATAAAACCAAGTCTAATTGAATAAAAAAAAAAAAAAAAAAAGAAGGTAGGACTGACCAACATAGGCTAACTTTGAGATTAGCTTGAGTACTGAGATTGAACACATTGGCTTGAGAAATTGCATTTCTATGATGATACTGGAAAACAGGGTAATGAAAGAGGATGTCCCCACGTACAATGTGGATGTAATGACCAACCAACTTCAAAACTGGTCCAATGAAAAACGTATTGTCTATGAATCTGACAGTGAGTCTAAGTTAAGTGAGTCGGAATCCAGCCTGTCAAAATCTGACACGTCGTCAAATCTAAGTGGCTCGGAGCTTATAAATCTAGGAGTAGGAATCGAGTCTAAGTATTCTTTTATTTTGAGATTGAGTCGGATAAAAGCCCCTAATTTCAATTAATGGAATAATGAGTGATTCTGAGTACTTCGCAGTGCCAATAGCTAACAGTTTTACTCCCACTGATTTTGAAAAAGCAAATCAAAATGATTTCAAGAAAGAAATTCCTTAAAGCATAAAAGACTTGATTGAATAAGAAGAGGAACAACGAGCTAAACCTGTAGTGGATGAACTAATTTCAATAAACCTATGTAATAAGGAAAATCCTTAAATGATCTAGATTGGATCCACACTATCTTCAAAGGAACGTGAGTGCTTAATCGCTTTTTTGAAAGAATTTAAAGATGATCCTATAAGGACATGCTTAGAATTTATCTTGAGATTATAAAATATAAAACCCTTTAGACCCCAAAGGTAAACCCATCAAAGCAAATATTGAGAAGAGTCCACCCCGATTGGACACTTAAAATCAAAGAAGAAGTAACTAGACAAATCAGTGTCAGGTTCTTAATGGTGTCAAAATATCAGACATGGTTAGCACACATAGTTCCAATCCCTAAGAAAGATAACAGAATCAAAGTCTGTGTTGACTTCTGGGAATTGAGCAAGCCAAGTCCGAAGGACGACTTTTTATTACTACACATTGATGAGTTAGTAGACTTCATAGTAAGGCATGCACTTCCGTCGTTTGTGGATGGGTTTTTTGGGCAACAATCAGATTATGATGGCACTAGAAAATAGAGAAAAAAACAACATTTACCACATCATGGGATGTGTGCCAACACAAGAGTCAGAGGCAAAGGAAGAAAAGGCCATCTACTACCTCAGCAAGAAGATGTTAGACTATGAAACTCGGTACACACCACTAGAGAAGACTTGCCTTACACTAGTGTGGGCCACTCAAAAGCTACGATATTACTTGCTCACCCACTCAATTATGTTGGTTTCAAGATTAGACTCAAGATTAGACCCTATCAAATATCTCTTTGAGAAACCAGCACCAACTAGTAGGTTAGCAGATTAGTTGTTGTTTCTGGCTAAGTTTGACTTGAAGCACATCACCAGAAAATTAGTGAAAGGCAAAGTAGTGGCTGAATACCTGTTCCTGGATGAACAAATCATGCAGATAGTGAAGGAAATCTAGAAATTGTACTTTGATAGAGCTTCAAACCAAAACAGTTATGGAATAGGGGTCCTCCTTATTATCCCGATGAATCCCACGTACATTGATGTGAAATCAATGGCTCAACAGTGTATAATTGCCCAATATTCAAAGCAATTCAAGGAAAAATCAAGCATACTTCAACAGAAATTCAAGGCAAATTCAAACAATTCAAGGCACATCATGAAGAAATTCAAGGACATTGTTCAAATTTCATGGACAATTAATCAAGTGTATGAAATCTTGCCTTAGCTATGAGAAATCCCCAAAAATCAGTCCAATTTATGCAAAATCAAGAATGAAACTGTGAGGAATAGTTAAACAAATTGCAAAATCAAGGAACATGATGGGAAATTGCACAAATTCGTCAAAATCACTTGTTAAATCAAGCCCAAATCATAGATTGAACTTCCAAATCGTGCAAAATCAAACAAAAGATCAAGGAACTGGCCTTTTTGAGTTCCACCAGTGAGAAACACTAAAATCACGGATGAAATCGACGAAAAATGGCGCGGGTTTGGGGCAATTTGAAGTGGAAGAGAAATTTTAGAGAGAAAGAGTTTCAAAAGTGAGAGAGAGAGAGAGAGAGAGAGAGAGAGAGAGATAGTTGAGCTTGAGGATATGAAGGAATAAACCCTAGAAAGTGTTTTAAAGCAATTGGGTCATATAACCCGTTTCTGCACCGTGCTCGAGTAAATTGGCTGGCTGACACTTTCTTTGGCGGGCCGACACCTTTTTCTACCAGGTGGATTACTCTTTTGGTTGGGTGGGCTTTTTTTGTTGGCTGGATGTCTCCTCTTTTGTCCGAGTCAGTTATATTTTGGTCGAGTAGGTCACTTTTTGGTCGTGTGATTCATGTTTTGGCCTGCTAGCTCGTAACTTAGTTGGATTGCTCTGATTTTGTATGATTTCAAAAATCGGTTGGGTCATTCGTATTTTGTACAGTTGGACTCAAGTGATGGGACCAAGTTTTCTTATTTTTATCTAGTGACGACCAAAGGGCGTGCCCAAATCACCTCCGTTCTCAAAAACTCAAGAATGGCATTTGGAATATATGCTTTGGTGTCTCTACCTTTCCTTTTTTCTTGTGAAATGTGTTAGGATTTCAAATTACTCGGTTAAAACCTTCTCCTTCTCCATATGAAACACGGTTAGGTACGCTTGTTGGTTATACCACATTTCCTCCTCTCACATGAAACGCATTTGAATTTTGAGTTCACCTTTGCTCCTCTCGTGCGAAATGCATTTGGATTTTGAGTTCACTATTCCTCCTCTCGCATGAAACGCGTTTGGATCTCAAGTTCATACTTCTTCCTCTCACGTGAGACGTGTACTTTCATCGGCTATGCGGAAGCGCGAAAGTCCAACTTTTACCAGCTGTGTGGTAGTCTATAAGTCCAACTATCATTAGCTGTACAGAAGCACGTAAGTCTAACTTTCAACCGGCTGTGTGGTAGCATGTAAGTCCAATTATCAACTGGTTGTGCAGTAGCGTGTAAGTCCAACTATCATCGGTTGTGCGTAAGTCCAATTTTCAACCGGTTGTGTGAAAGCACTTAAATCCAACTATCATCAGCTGTACAGAAGCACGTAAGTCCAACTTTCAATTGGCTGTGTGGAAACACATAAGTCCAACTATCATCAGCTATGCGAAAGCGCATAAGTCCAACTTTCAATTGGTTGTACGGAAGTGCATAAGTCCAACTTTCAACCGACTATGTGAAAACACGTGAGTCCAACTATCATTAGCTATGCGGTAGTGCGTAAGTCCAACTTTCAACCAGCTATGTGGAAACACGTAGGTCCAATTTTCAACCGGCTGTGTAAACACGTAAGTCTAACTATCATCGGCAGTGCGATAGCGCGTAAGTCCAACTATCATCGACCGTGCAGAAGTGCATAAGTCTAACTTTCAACCGGCTATGCAGTAATGCGTAAGTCCAAATTTCATCAGCTGTGTGGAAGCACGTAAGTCCAATTTTGAACTAGCTGTGAAGAAACACGTAAGTCCAACTTTCAATTGCATTTCGAGCATATTATTTTCACGAGGTTTGCCTCGCATATTGCCATCTTTACAGCTTTATCATCATTACAATGCATTACATCAACCACGAATTTTTGAAACAAAAATCGCTTCGCAAAGCATGTAAGTCTAACTTTCAATTGCATTTCAAGCACATCATTTGCATTTTGCCCCCAAATAACGCTGGTTTGATTCCTTGCAAAGAGATACGTAGGCAACCCCTTGGTTCAACCAATTGTATTTGTATCTTGTTTGTTTTCCCGGGTCTTGTTTGTTTTCCCGGGTCTTACGGCCTTGTCAAAAGGGTCGTCTTCAGGCTTTGACATTCATTCATGTCATGAAATGACTCCGAGTTCTGTCAAAGAGGGGCAATTGTAGACACCCTATTTTGATCGGCCCTAAGACTTGGGCGCTTTCTTTTGATTACCCAATGATGAAAACAAGAAGGTATTTTCCACAATGTTCTCAATAAGAAAGACGGATTTTTTGCTTCATTTCCAACCCTAAACCTGTTTTGGCAAGTGTTTAAGCCCCGTTCAAAACTCCCTTTGGAAACCTTCTTTCCGTTCTTCATTCTAAATATTTTAGTAATGTTTTGAGGCTCACTTTTAAACTTTAAAATAAGACTTTTTATGAGGAAATCAAGCAAAGAACAGGAGGAAAGGACAAGAATTCTATCAAAAAATTCTATTTCATGCAAAACAATCAGCCACAACCAATATTTTAGCCGGCCAACCAAATTAGTTTTCCCAGAAATAGAGCAGTTTCGGCAGAATTCTTGCTAGAAGTGTGTGGAACATGCTATTCTAGATATTTCTTGATACATGCATGCATAAGATATACACTTCTTGGCCCTCCACTATCTTCATTTGGCCTCCATTGTCAAAAGAGTATTTGTCTCTTACCCCAAAAGGAGCATCCAATGCAACTATCCTTATCACTCCATCATCTTTGCCTTCCACCTTGTCCTATCTACTTGATTGAACCTTGCAGAGTGTGTATCTACTCATCTCTCATTGTCAAGAGAGCTAGCCTCTTTAACAAAGTCCTTGGCCTTTGCCATTTTATGGCCTTTGTTTTTAACCTTGTCCCCACCACCTTCTCCACTAAACATTCTTGCATTGCCTATGTGAAAGTGATCAGATTGTTAGGAGATGAGGATTGATTTCAAAAAACAAAGTTAGAGAGAAAAGAGAGAAGTTTAAGCTTTGAACCAAAAACTCACTTTCAAATATACACTACCATACACTGATATACCATCCCTGAGACACCAAAACCATCCCAAAACCTCTGATATAGCCAAGCTTTAGTAGCCTTGATCAAAAGAGAGTGAGTATTTTTTAAAGAGAAAAAAACAGAAAACCCCTCTCCCCCACCACACACACTCTGTTAAACATCCAAAAACCTCATTCACACGAAAATTTTGAATTTTCAAACTGAGAACTAAGAAATACACTTTCTAAACTTGAGGGTGATCAAAAGGAAGTTTGGAAATCAAATCCTTTCCTTGGAAGGTGAATTTTGCACACTTTTTTTTCCTTCTACTTTATTTCTTATTTTAAGCTTTTTGCTTTCATTTCATTTCATATTGTAAGCTTGTTATACTCTAATTGGGAGTGGTTAGTTAAGCCACCTATGTATTTCCTGCTTGTTTATGTCTTTGGTGCTTGAAAGGTAGAAAATAGAGTTTTGGCCTGGCCTGATTGGCCAACCGGTCAATTTTTTAGTAGGCCAACCTCTCCTGGATAGAACCCAGCAGTATCCCGGCGTTGAGCAGAACAGTCCACGACAATCTCCGAGACCCCCCTGAAGATTTTGTTTTTCTTGTTTTTCTTTTGATTTAAAGAGATTTGTGAGGATATATCTTGTTGTAATATTTTGTTTCTTTCCCCTATTAGGATTTGTAATATTCAAATGATGTAATAATTCCCCACTTTCGCTTCTTTCTATCCTGTTCTTTTATTTGTTTTCCCTATCTATACATATGTAGTATATCGTGCTTGTCATCA
This sequence comes from Camellia japonica, assembly GCA_030407325.1. NCBI lineage: Eukaryota > Viridiplantae > Streptophyta > Magnoliopsida > Ericales > Theaceae > Camellia > Camellia japonica. Next base: position 18,712,925 of record JAPPVO010000013.1, read on the forward strand.
TATCCATGCCTTGAATCCATGTTTTATGCCTTAAGATCCGACTAAATTTGCATTTGTGGGTTTAATCATTTAATATGTGATTTTGTGCGCTACCTCATGTCTTGAGATGATTCACATGTCATATATTTTAGAAGTCGGATCTTTAGTTTGCATTTCATGAGTGAATTGCATTAGAATCTTGTATATAGGATCATGCATATCTTACTAACTTTGTTTTGCAATTATTGGCAGGACGTCGGTAAATATGTAAGTTTTTGTGCTTTAGCATCCCGCTTATGTATTTTTCTTACTATGTTTAGCATCCTACTATGTGGCTATGTACTTATTTGATATAACTCTATATATGTCAGTGGGTGAAGGTTGTGTTGTTTAATTTGGAATAAAATTGATTTTCAAGATTGCACTATTTAAAACATTTTCAAGATAAAGAAATCATGTTATTCCAAAATGGACGACACAGTCTATATATGTTTGCTTCACATAATAAATTTTAGGATTTATTAAATAATCAGAATATGAACACAGAAAGTTAATAAAAATCATATCATGGTTTAATAAAGGCCGATCTTTTGATCGGGTAAGCGGGGGTGCTCAATTAATGATCTTCCCCCCTCATATGTAAGGTTCCGAGCCAAGCATCCTTGGTTATGACGAACAGTGACCTTGGTACGAGTCACGAGTTTCCTAATTTTTCCAAAACATTAGGTGGCAACTCTGAGATCTAATGACGTAATCCATTTCTGGCAATGTTTTGCAATAAAATAGATTTTCAATAAAGCTGCCAAATCTGGACTATCATCTACATTTTACATTACACTCATGAGACTAGATCAAAGAGACCGATGGTCCAAACTGTTTAATGTGTGCGGGTATCCTCCAGACAATGTTACAACGTGGTGATGATGTGGCAAGGTCTAGATCAGCATGTAGTGAAAGTGACATGTAACAGTCAGCACACATGGCGATGAGATGGCACAACCAATCGAATGGCTAGATGTGGGCTCGCCTTTTTCACGTCCCCTTTCGGAAAGTTTGAAAGAAAGGCCTCACAGTTCGAACTCTCGTGGTTCTGAATCTAATCTCACAAGTGCAATGTGAAACTGATAAATACCAAAGAGTCCAAATCTGGCAAATCTTTTGAAAAATCGATTTTAAATCAAATAATGCCAAAATTGGACTGCTTTGCCAGATATAGAGTCACCACCTAAATATTTTTTGTTTTGGGAAAATTTAGGAAACACTGACTTGTGCCGAAGGCCACATATCCGTCATCACCAAAGTTGCCACGGCTTAGGAACTTGGGTACGATGGGGGAAGGTCATGAATTGAGCACCCCCGCTCGCCCGATCAAAGATCGGCCTCTACTAATCATGATATGATATTTTATAAACATTATGTGCTCTTGTTCCGGTTATTAAGCTAGCTTTACTATGTGATGCACACAAGCAAGTATAGACTAGTTTGCAAGACTTGGAACAATTCAACTCATGTTTATTTGCGAAAATGGTTTGAATTTGCCACCTCAAGTGGGCTTAAAGTTTGTGGATTTGCCACCAAACATAGTGGGCTTAAAACGCACAATCGTTGAATCGTTCTAATTCAAACAACAAGCCTTCATCCACAGGCATTCAAGCAGTTTAGCATTTAAGCACATAGCCTCATGGCAAGCATGCTAATCATGGCAACATTCACACTTATGCAAGTAAGCTAAAGCGTAAAAACTCACCTAGTACTCCAAGCTAGGAAAACATGAGTTAGTGAAATATGCATGATTCCTAACTATGTTAAGTGCCTAATGCAACACATGCAAAGAATGTAATTAATAGGCTCGGCTACTAATATGACATATGGATCGATTTGAACAACATGCGATTAAACACGTATTCAAAGAAGATATTGAAATGGCAATACAGTTTGTATGATATGCCAAGCCTTGGTACATGCAATACGAATGAATGAATGCAAGCATGCGATATGCTAATTGAAACATGTCCCTATTCTAACCATCAAAAGCAATTAAATAAAAGGGAGAAAGACGTGAGGTTGGAAGACATACACACGCATACACACTTATTACAACATTACGCCCTCGCGAAGGAGGGTTTGAATGAATAAGCTAACTAATTAGCTAAACTAAACTAATTAAGCTAATTATTACAACACTTGAAACTAATTAATTATTCTCGTTAACTAAATATTACAAACCGAAATCGAATAACTAGTTAAACTAACTAATTATTTACAACACTTAATAGCTACAACTAATTAATTACAACACGTATTTAAGCTATTGCTAATTAAACTAATTAGCTAATCCCGGGAAGCAAGGGATGCATGCATGCTCGATTTCCACCCGAAAAGCCGCTGTTTTGTTGCTACAAGCCTCTGTTTGCACATTTGGTCACTAAAAATTCTGCCCACTTCCAGAACATCTCTCCCTCACCTTACCAACATACTGCTCAATTTTTATTGGTGGCCTACAAGGGGCCGATCGGCTACCAATGGTGGCCGGTCTTCTACCATTGGTGGCCGGTCGGCCACTAGCGATGGCTGTTGGCCACTGCTAGTTTAAACTTCTTTGCTGCAACAGAGAGCAAAATAGAGCAAAACAGTGTATTTCTCAAGGGTTTTTTGCACACTTTGCCTCTCCTTTTCATGGGAAAATCAAAGGAGGGACAAAATTTGGTTCACAAACCATCAATCAAGCAATTTCATTGCATGATGGCTTGTGAAACCAATTGTGCAAGTTTGATAAATGAAAAATGAGACTCAAAATGTCCATCACCCTATCATGCATGATCAAGGGCAATGGAGACCTAGGAAAATGGCACATTTTATCACTTTTGAGTATGAAATGTCTCATTTTCCTTGTGTTCAAATTAACATCCGATTTGAACATATACAATATAATAAAAAGAATGCTTATCTTGCCTTTTTTATTTGCCAATTTTGTTTACTCATTTTAATTACCAAATCATTCCATAATCCATTAAGTCCATTGGTAAGTGTCCTCTAATTAAAGGAGGGCTCAAGCCACAAGTTGCTTTGGGTATGAAAGAGGTATTACACTGTTGATAATGAACCCCCTAAGGGATTAAACCATTAGGTGTATCACCTCCATTTCACACTTAGGCAAACAAGTGGTTTGAAACCACTTTCAAAGCAAAACCAAAAATGTGAAGAAATGAGGGAGATTGCAGAGATTATAAGTGCTGAAATGAAGTAGAAAAAGCACTAAAACATGCAATCACCTTACACAAATGAGGGTTAAAGCCTTAAAACACTAAGCTAGTGAAGGAATTAACGCTACAACCATGCCATACAAGGCTCAAATGAAACAAATAACCAAAAACAGAGGCAAAACAGCCCTAAATATGGTCTAAAACATGCTGGACTTAAGTCACGAAAAGCCAAAACATTAAGCTAATACATGGGGTTACACTACAACTATGCAAAACAAGACTTAAACAAACTAACCAGCCCAAAACAGAGCTAAAACGGGTTATTTCAGAGGCTAAGACATGCTGGACTTGAGCTAAGTTAAGCTAAAAAAATATACTAACATGTGAAGCTAACTAGGCATGCAAACAAGACACAAGGAGGGGAGGCTAACCCCTCCAAATTTGGACTTCAAAATTAGTTTTTTGCCACTGAAAAACCTCTGAAATTCAATGGTTAAAAGGCTCAAAAAAGTTGATTTGAAAGTGATGAATAAAGGCACAAAAGCTTTACAAACTAATAAGCAAGAAGGGTGAACCACTCCCTAACTAAAACAGAGGCCCAAACCAGCACTTTTAGGCCACAAAAACAGAGTTTTTTTCAGTTCAAACCAGCCCCAAAACAGTAAGAAAAGATGGTAAAACAAGCTTGCAAAACAAAATAAACAAGACAAGTAAACTACCTCTTGATGCAAAGGGCAATTCTAGGCATAAAACCAAGCTAAAACCACCTTCAAGAGCTCCAAGAAGATCCCAAATAACCTCAGCTCAAAGGTAAGAGGATTTGATTTAGGATGTGTATGCAAAAATGTAGAGAAAACAAGCAATTAGGCACAAATTGTAAGAGAGAGAGAGAGAGATTTTTGCTCTAAATTTTCTAACCCTCAAAAATGGGGAAGGAACCCCCCTATATATAAAAAAACATGCCTTGAGCTTAGAAACACTCTACCATACACGTGTAGGGAGATGCAGCTCAATGTGCTAACAGCTGGCACAGCTATCAACAAATTTCTAGAAAAAGAGACTGGTGGCCGACCGGCCACACCAATGGCCAACAAGCACAAGCCATGGCCGACAGCCTCTGGTGGTGGCCAACAGGTCACCACAAGGTTCCAGACACCAAGTTTTGATCCAAAACAATGCACAGAAAGGACAAAGTCTAAAGGCTCAAAGACAAGGTGTTCTACCGAGGACTTCGGGCGCTCAAAACGAACACAAACAAACATAATCATCATATGCACAAGTGATGATGTCCCAGTCTTGAGGACGGTAAAAAATGAGGTGACATAAACAAACAAACATAATCATCATATTCAAACTTTCCTTTTGAAGTGACATCATCAACATTGTCATTCCAAATAAGATTTGCAACAACAATACATATGCATGTGCACAACTTTTATACAAATAATGGTTTACTAGGACCTACAATCAAGTAGTGATTCCTAAAATCAAATTAGCCCCTCTTAGAGCTCCAATTGCCTTCGAAACACCATTGGCCCTTTGTGAAAATGACATTTCAAAAACTCTATGTCCACAGAGCTCTCTTAGGATATACATTTGAACGAGTTAGCTTAATACTTCTTTTACAACTTTTAGACAAACATTTTTCTTCCCTTCAATTTTCTTTTAAATAGCAATTATTTTTCTCTCAATAAAAAATTTTAATTTTTAAACTATTTCAAGGGCCAATACTTTCTGAATATTATTCATCCTATTTGGTTAAGTTTTTAAAATATGTTTTCTATTTTTTCTTTCAAAAAATAGATATTAGTTTGATGAAAATAAATACCCAAAAAATGTTTTAAATTTTTTTTGCTCTAAAAAGAAATCATATGAAAATGATGATTTTTTTTTTTTTTTCTTCATTTCTTTACCAAACTAGTTTTAAATTTTGGGCACTTGGACCATAAATTCAATTTTGAAACTTTTGGGTCAATTGACTAGAACTTTATTCTTTTCAGGCCATAATAACAACTACAATTTAAAAAATCATATTACCCCCAATTATAATAACAAATCCCCTCTATCCCAACCAACTCGCCAATTGCCATCAACCACCGCCAACCACTAACATTGACAATTTTTTCAGCAACTTAAACTGATAGGTCTATTTGTCCATTTTTAAATTAAAATTATAGACAAATAAGTCTATATGTCCACTTTTTAATTAAAAAATGGAATCAAATAAGTCTATCTGTGCACTTTTAAATTAAATTGGGAACATATAAAGCAATCCAAAGAGGAAGAGAAATAAGTAGAAACGGAATAAAAGGGATATTTTTATCTTTTCAACTGAAAAAAAAAAATCATTTTTTTGCAATTAATTTTAAAAGTTTCAATATTTTGCAATTAATTTTGGATTGATTTTTTGATTAGTCCATTACAGTGTCCATTAAATAATGGGGATACATATGTCCATTTGTGCACTTGTAAAACACTTTTAATTTAAAAATAGGGATACATAGAAATACATGTCCCATGTCTTCGCATTTGTGCTATTATGTAAGAGGAGCTAATTTGAGCCCACTAAATTAATTAGGCTCAATAGTCCAAGGTTGATGGGCCGAATTTATCGCAAGTCCAAGATTGGTGGGCTCAGATTTATCGCTATCAAACGGACCGAATCTCTCTAAGCCTCGAAAGGGTTCGGATCCACAAACTTAGAGACTTACTCGGACTCGGACTCGAAAAGGTTTGAATCCACGAACCTAGAGATCAGAAGCACTTGGCTTCAAACGGATTCAGACGCAATCTAGAAGCCGCTCCATTAATGAGTCTAGAACACTTGCGGACTCGGAGCTTTCCGGAATCTACGTACTAGAACCATGGGCGTAATGGAGTCCGAACAAAGGACCCGATCCCGAGGACGGTGAGTGGAGATAAATTCACTCTTCGGTTAAACTAGCCTATACCCGGGTCGAGGTGGCACGATCTAGGGGGTCCCTGAGACTCGGCAATATTTGCGGCAGGGCGTTCTCTTGAACTACCCCTGACCCTTATGCGGCAGGATGTCCTCTGGGACTACCCCTGACCCTTTGGGATCATTGGGGATCATTGGTTAGGTGTGGCTAAGAAGAAGGGTTCATCGAGAGGTTGATCTCCTCTTTGGGGTTTTCCTCATCCTCGAAGAGGTCACCTCCTCGGACAAGGTGGTTAGAGAGAATATTTCCCATGTGCCTTGCACATGGGATCCATCCTACATCATGAGGTGCCTATAAATAGCACCCACCCATAGCTTTACAAGTAATGGATTTTGGAAAGACAATTTTTGGGAAAGAACTAATTTCCCTTCTCCATTATCAACCTTGAGAGTGAAAGTGGGAGATCCATGGGAGAGCCTTGCCATTATTCTCTCTCTAACTATTTTTGCCTTCTTCTTCACCCAATCTTTTATCTCCATCATCTCTTTGCTTTTGTGTTCTTAATTGTGACTATTGAAGAATCTAAGCCTCTCATCATCTTCTAGAAAATTTAAATTTTTCTTCAAGGATCTTCGAAGATCTTCGAATTTTCCAACGGCGTTCTTGAACCCTCTCTTACATTTGGCGGCTCCGCTGGGGAGGCGGATTGGTTAATGGTCTCAACGAGATCTGGAACTCATACAACACCGGCAAAAATGGCAGATAATGAAGTTTATCAACAAGGCTCTTCCAATGGTGGTGATGAGAGGACTCAAGTTCAAGACTCACCTCTCATCCTTGAAGCTATTCAAGGACTCCAACACACTCAACAAGAGATTCTCACGACCCTTCAAAATCTCACCCACACCATGTTGGTGATGGGTTCGCATTTCGCATCACTAGCAACAAATGGAGGTCAAATCGGCGCCGGCAAGCATCAACAACTTCATGGTGATGTTGGGAATGGTCAAAACCATCAAGATCCACCCCAAATTCTCCTTGAAGTTGTACAAAATGGTGTGCAAAATCAAGTGCTAGAAGGAACAAGTCATGGCCAACCTGCGGCCTATGGAGCGCAAAATCACGCACCTAGAGGATTGAGCCATGGTCCAGCGGTGGTTAGAGGAGTTTCCGGCACGACGAGTGATGTTCCGGCGGTTGTGGAAGTTCAAAGAAAGCCTATAGAAATTTCTCTACAAAATGGTGCTCCATCCATGCCTAATTTTGTTCCGCTGATTGTAAATTCTACTCATGTACCGAGTGGGTCTCCTCTGGCTCCGATGCCGAGTTTGCAAGCCCAACCCGATATAGCCGTGGCATACAATGGACTTTATGGGACCCAATGCAACGTCCCATCACCAAATGGCGTGTCCATAGGTGCCGATGGCCAATATCATCATCTGTCTTCACCGATGGTGAATTCTCAACACCCAAATGGCCAAGTTACTCCAAGCTCAGTCTTCGGGTCTACAAGTCAGGTTCCGGGAATACCACCATCAAGTTCTCTCGCACAACAATTTCTCACACTCGCCGATGTGCAAGCCATGTTCGATCTCGAACGGGGCAAGAGGACTTTACCCTCTTTGCCTAATCCGGATGTCAAGCCACCATACCCTATCGAGATGTTAAGTTATCCATACCCGGAGGGGTACATGGTGCCGAAGTTCATCAAATTCAATGGCAAGAAAGGAAATGCTCGAGAACATGTTGTTCGGTTCATTGAGACTTTGGGGATTCATGGTACAAGTCATGTCCTCCGACTGAGAGAATTTTCCAAGTCCCTTACCGACCGAGCATATAGTTGGTACGTTAACTTGACCCCAAACTCTGTTCGAAGTTGGGAGGAGATGGTCAACAAATTCCACGCCAAATTCTTTCAAGCGGCTGAGAAGGTAACCGCACTCACCCTATGTAAGGAAAAGCAACGAGAAGTGAAGACATTCTCGAATATGTGAAGAGGTTCCAAGACAAAGCCGTGGACTGTCATGAGGCTATGGAGGAAAGCTACTTGGTCCAAATCTGTGTTGAAGGGGCATTGAACGGGTACAAGATACTTCTTGTTAATCACAAGCTGCCCACCTTCTCGGCACTAATTGAAGCATCTCGGAACATCAACGTACCTCAATCTCAGGAGATCAGGTTCGAGACTAGTTATAAAACCAGCTTCAAGTCATCCCGAGGACCTTCTGTCACTGCGGCTTCCGCGTCTTCTACACGAAAGTTGCAGGGGGAGGAATTCAGAGGTCAGAAGAGGAAAAACTGTGAAGATGACACTCATTTTCCATGTAGTGTTGAGGAGGTGAAGGCCTTAGTTAAAGAATGGGTGGCAGACGGAGAATTGAAGTTGCCTCGTATCGAAGAGCTTTTGCCGAAGAAGGACCGCGAGGGCCCTAATTATTGTGTTTTCCACCGATCACTGGGACATCCTACAGAAAAGTGCCGGATGATTAAGAAGATCTTTAGAAAGAAAGTTGAAGCAGATGACTTAGAGTTCAAAGAACAGGGGCCCCAGGATATCTTAGAAGACATGGCTATGATGGTGCATGACGGCCACAGCCCGAGCAGCTGGTGAAAGCTTTCCAAATGACCTTACAACTCTAGGGGCAAATGTCAACATTCCGCAGAAGAATTTTCAATTTTTGTTGCCCTTCAAAGAAGAAAAATGAATAGTAAACTCGGTTACCAACCTGAAGGGACCTTTCTTGACGCAGTAGAAGTGTACTCCCGCTCGAACCTCCGAAGAGCAACCATTGCTTCCATCAATGCAAGCTTTGAGGGTCTTTCTTGCTGAAGTAGAGTGTGTGCTCCCACTCGAACTTCCGAAGAATAGCCCTTACTTCCGTCAATGCAAGTTTCGAGGGTCTTTCTTGTTGAAGCAGAGTGTGTGTTCCCACTCGAACTTCCGAAGAGCAGCCATTGCTTCCATCAATGCAAGCTTCAAGGGTCTCTCTTGCTGAAGTAGAGTATGTGCTCCCACTCAGACTTTCGAAGAACAGATCTCACTTCCATCAGTGTGAGCTTGGAGGGTCTTTCTTATGTTTCCATCAGTGCGAGCTTCGAGGATCTCTCTTGTTGAAGTAGAGTGTGTGCTCCCACTCAGACTTTCAAAGAGCAAATCTCGTTTACATCAGTGCGAGCTTCGAGGATCTTTCTTGTTGAAGTAGAGTGTGTGCTCCCACTCAGACTTTCGAAGAACAGACCTCGCTTCCATCAGTGCGAGCCTCAAGAATCTTTCTTGTTGAAGTAGAGTGTGTTCTTCTACTCAGACTTTCAAAGAGTGTCAAGGATCTTTCTTGTTGAAGTAGAGTGTGTGCTCCCACTTGGACTTCCAAAGAACATCCCTTACTTCCATCAGTGTAAGCTTCGAAGGACTTTCTCGATTGAAGCAGAGTGTGTGTTCCTACTCGGACCTCCGAAGAGTAGCCATTGCTTCTATTAACGCAAGCTTCGAGGGTCTTTCTTGTTGAAGTAGAATGTGTGCTCCCACTCAAACTTCCGAAGAATAGCCCTTACTTCATCAGTACGAGCTTCGAGGATCTTTCTTGTCAAAGTAGAGTGAACTCCTGCTCGAACTCCCGAGGGATAGCCTTTGCTTCCATTAGCTGCTGAAGTAGAAGTGCGCATCCACTCGGACTTCCGAGGGACAGCCTTGTTTCCGCTCGGACTTCTGAAGGACAGCCTTGCTTTCGCTCGGACTTCTGAGGGACAGCCTTGTTTTCGCTCGGACTTCTGAAGGACAACCTTGCTTCCACTCGGATTTCCGAGAGACAACCTTTACTTCTGTTGGTGCAAGCTTGGTAGACTCGATTGCATTGCAGAGGGATCCTTCTTGCAGAAATAGGGTGTGTGCTACTTTCGGACTCCCGAGGGACAATCTTGCTTCCATTCGGACTTCCGAGGAACAACCCTTGCTCTCATTAGTGTGGGTTCTAAGGGCCCCGAGGTCGTGGATTTCGATCAAGAATTCATTTGCCTAAAATAGTGAAGCCAACAAATGAGACAAACAATATCGAGTTCAGATTATGATTCAAACATTACCGAAATAAAGGCGACATCAACAATAGTAATGATCTACTTAAGCTGCAACAATTTTATTCCTCTGAGCGAGTTCATGAAAATGCAACAATCAAGGTTTTGTCTCTCCAGGGAGGTTCCTCTCAAGCCGACGTAAAGCAACAATGTTCAAACAAAATCTCAACATCGGGCATCAACTATTTATTTTCCGAGCATTCACAAGTTAAACAAACAACAATATATCATCTTTATTATCCAACGAGGTATTTCATCATATCAACAAGTCCTACGATGAATTCTACATCAGGAGTTCAAGCATGATATCTAATATTATCGAGGTTGCAACAATAAATCATTCGACAACAAGATTTATGTACAATGAGGGCCTCATTTCCTTGGGTTTCATCGACAACAACAACATTTATTTTATTCATCCCATTCAAGCAAAGCTAGCAGCAACACCAACAAGACTCAAAGGATTCAACTTATCTCTCTCTACACTAATGAATCTTTGCAACATTAATACTCAATTTATGACAGATCTATCAACACGGCCAAATTCCAAAACATGAATTTTAATACGACATTTCCCTCACAGGTTCAAGATTCAATAGCATGGATTTCAAGACAACAAAACCCAAATTTCTTCGATGGGATTAGCAAGGATTCAACATTAATTGTTCCAATATTGACAAAGAAAAAAAAAAATCAAGTCCTCTTTATCAAGATGTGCAACACCAGAAATTTATAAATCAGAGTTTATATAAATAAGGAATTCAAGAATGAGTTTCAACATATAGTTATTCACAGATTTGGAGAAGCAAAAATATATGAAGCTAGCTTGAGAGGGATTGAACCAACACAAACTGAAATCGGCAAGCTAAGGCCGATGCTGACCAAGAAAGACAGCAGGGGGCAGCGTCGGAGAGAATTAAGGCCGAGATCGGTAGAACCAGCGCCAGGGACAACCAAGACAAGTCGGCAGCAGTGAGTATATCTTGGACAAACAGTAAGTGAGAAGGGGGCTAGACGGACCAACGACGCGTTGAAAGGGCGACATGGTCGGCACTGGCCGGTCACGTCTGACCAAAGCAGCGATATTACAGGTGCTGGACGCGAAGCGCACGAGCTGCGCGAGTTGGGTGGTCGCGTGCAAAGAGCGGAGCTGCGACTGACTCTCACGTAGGCCGACGTCGGTGGTCTTCAGTAGTTGCAAAGCAAGCTGGTCACGGTTTGGTTTGGCAGCTGAGGAATGTTGAAGAAGAAAGCTGGGTGATCTCAGTTTGGAGAGAAAGTGTGCTGAAATGGGTCCTTGGATTTTGATCTCCTGTAAATAAATTAAAAAAAAATTCGTCGTCTCTGCTTTCTTGATTTAGAGAAGCGATGGCGGTGGTCTTCAAATAGAGTGCAAAGCAAGCTGGGGTCTTGTCCCAGTGTAGAGAGAGGAGTAGGGTTTGACGAAAAGGGATAAGGATGCATGTATATAGATAGTGGGCCTTCAATATTTTAAAAAAATTATATGGGCTTTATTTATTTTTTCTTTGACCTGGATAAGAAAGTTTGTTTCTCAGATATTCTACAAAATATATATATATATATATATATATATATTATTGAGATTTGTTTATTTGGCTTCAGAAAGGAACCTGAATCAAAATTATGAAGAAAAGCTACGTGGGTCCTTTACAAGATAAGACAACAAGAATAAAAAAAAAATGATGATGATGGCCAAAAATATATATATATATTCTTCAGATGTTAGAGTAAAAAAAAATATTATATTCTTCAGATGTTCAAAAAAAAAAAAAGAAGCTTAAAAAATATATATATTTATTTATTTATTTATTTTTAATATTACTTGTCGATTTTATCTGTAAATTACGGTGAGCCCTCAGCTTTATCCATAGACTCTGTTAAGACCAAATATTCTTGAAGACGTAATGCAAAGCATAGCTGACAAGGTGAAACTATGCATGTCCGAGAAAATTACAATTTCTCATACATGCAAGGGGCAAATGTAAGAGGAGCTAATTTGAGCCCGCTAAATTAATTAGGCCCAATAGTCCAAGGTTGGTGGGCCGAATTTATCGCAAGTCCAAGATTGGTGGGCCCGAATTTATCGCCATCAAACGGACCGAATCTCTCTAAGCCTCGAAAGGGTTCGGATCCACGAACTTAGATACTTAAATTTAGGATGTTTGGAATTATGTAAGGAAATGGAAAATGTTGTAAGTATTCGTATGATTGGGACAATGATTATTTTAATGATGACTGGTGGAGTTGGATATGTAATATCACTCCCATTGTAAAAGGATGGAATTGTATATTATAATTGGAAACTATATGTGTATAGAAATATCTGTTTTGGGCTATTGGTGGATGATAGTCTTGATTGTTGTAGACATTGCATGAGGATTAGGTTAAATGGAAACTAATTTCTCACACATTGTGCATAAAGCATCATTTCATATTGAACATTATTAATGTTTTGATTTTGAGAAAAATGGGGGAATACTGTGGTGAATCTGGTTAGTAAGTGTGGTTGTTGTTTTATTATGTTGGCCTATGTATCCTTGGTGAAAGTCTAGAAACCCGCACGGTTAAATATCTATCTTTCCTATTAGTACCAGTAAAATTGATTTAGTAGTGCTTTTATAGCTTATTGGCAAATACGTACCTAGAGATTCCTAGTGTGTTGTCTCCACTACTATGTTTTCTGTTATAAAAGGATTATTTTTATGAACTGATTTATAATCTAGCATTACATTGCTTTGAGATGGAAAACGAGGAATGTTTGACAAATGGTATGTATGTGTATTCACTTTAAAATTTTGCTAAGATTCATATACTATGTTACAGTATCTCTACTGAGTTGTAGCTCACCCTATATGGAAAACAACTTTTAGGTGCTGATGATATGCCTCCACCAAGGACGTAGCTTGGGAGGAATTGGAGCTTAAAGCTTCATTTTTGGTTTTTTGATGCAATTATTCTTGTTTAAGCCCAGTGCTTTACTTGTATTGAATTTAAACTCATTTTGTTGTAACCAAGCATCATCTTGGAGAGGTTATAGCCATTAAGGCATTTCATTACTTGGTTTCATTTCTCTTTTTACTTTTGTATCCATGTCATAGGCTATAGATTCAGAATCTAGAATTGGTGACTATATATTACGTATGTCATCTTTTATAATGATCAAAGATATAATGAATAAAAGTTATGAGATTGTTGATCAATTGTAGCACGGCTATATGATGGGTTAATGTTAACTATTACGAGGCATTACAACTTGGTATCAGAGCTACCAGGTTAGAATACTTTGGGATCGTGGGATGTGATTTTTACCACAATGGCTTCTCTTGCTAAATGATATTAGACATAGACCTAGTATGCTATGTGATAACATGTTTATGTGGCTAAATGTGTTTGGGATTTGATTTCTTAGATATTGATTGGGTCTACGAGTTTCTAGAAGTCCTGTTTGAAGGGCACTTGATCACTTCTATTTCCAACTGGAACTCTGGCAATGTCGCGGGACGGTCACTATCTAGAAAGGAAATTCCTTTGTGTTTATGTGATTAAGTGTTTAAGTGGAGTGAATTATTTGTTGTCCACCGCATTAGGACATGAGTGAATTAGCTTCGACACATTTGTGAATATGCTAATCTTGTGAGGCCGTTGATCTTTGCAATATTTTCCTTAACCCTTACTTTTAAATTATTTCTTTGTAGTGCCTCTATTTCTTAATTAATTGCAATTTTAACCCTAGAATCAAAAATATGTGCCAACCAAAAACTCGCAAACCCAAAATTGAACCTGGGAACTCAAGAACCATTTCTAAAACCCTAACAACAATTAAATTAATTTTCTAAGTATATTTTCTACACAGAAACCCTAGGTTTCCAGTTCTCAATACAATTCATCATTTAATTCAAAACAAAGAAACTTTAACCAAATTAAATTTCCAGATTCTAAATAAATTAAACACTACATTTAATTAAATGTTCAAATTCATAAATTAAAGCCAAAGCCCTCATATTTTGATTAAATTACAAATTGACCCCAAGTTAGTACTATTATATATAAATATATACATGTTGTACCTTTAAACTTATTTAAATCTTTCGTACACAAAAATATCTACAAATCGTATACAAATTATACACAAATAATCAAAAGAAATCCCCTCAAATCCACTCCCCATGGCCGGCCAACCCCTAGAGCTACCATTAGAGTGTACAAATTTGAAACACATTGCTAAAATTATGGAGATTTGTCTTTGACCTAGGTACAATTTGTATATATATTTATAAATATCTAATGTACTTGTAACTATCATGAGTTAAATTAAACCTAAGCCTAACTAGATCATGTTTAAGTACACAATTAAAGTCATAATCACAACTCATTTCATTATATTCCAACTAAATCAAAGAACTATTCAATTGAATTAGAACCAAGGGCATTTTAGACAATTCACACCATTTCTTTTCTATAAAAACACCACCACCCTCTACATGTTACATGTCTCATACACACCTACACATTTGGTTGAGAGAAAAAAAGAAGAGGAAAAGAGTGAACCTTGGTAGTGGAGGAGAGGAAAAGAGGAGAAAACTGTGCATGCACTTCACCTAACTTCAAGTAAGCCATAACACAGTTCTCTCTTTTATTTTCCTTTTCAAATACATGTTATTAGAGGTTTAAAATAATATTTTTAGATGTGTTGTAATGAATGAAAATAATTGAGCCTTATTCCACCCTTACTGGTGTTTTCTCTAAATCGGTGCAAAACTCTCTTTTTCTACACCTATCTCTCATAATTTCTAAAGAAACACCTTCAATCTAAATTTTTGAGTTTAATATATACTATTTAGCATGTTTTTATTATAAAACAAGTGAAAAATTATCCTTGGTTACCCTCTTTTCTTACTTTCTCTCTTATTTTAAGCTTTGTGCTCAAAGAACTAGTTTTTTAGTTAACTTGCGAAAATTATAGAAAAATGTAGAAAAATTTACTTGACCTCATTTTTTTATGTCAAAACCTTCCTTAAAGGGTTATATTTCAAGTAAAATTGGTTTCATTGAAAAAGAGTGAGCAGTTTGAAAGAAAATCCAATTTTTGTAACGATCAATGAATCTAGACAGCGCTGGATTGTTTCTTGAATAACTAAAGATCTAGGAAAGCTACGAAACTTCTAAAGATGTTTTGAAAAATAGACAAAATTCTCTATAAATCATAGGAAAGCCATGTTTAGAAAAAATCTGAAAATGCCTTTTTGTTTACAATCTTTATGACAATGCAAATCTAAAAATTTACATTCTTGTGTGATATTATTCCCTTAACTTCATGAATATGCCTAGAATTACTTGTGCATATTTTGATATGTTAATCTCATGTGTCGTAACTTTATTTCCTTCCATTTGTGCTATGAAGTTGTTCATACTTATGCAGTAGGTGTTGTTTCAAGAGCATGTTCTAACTTTGACTTAAATTATCTAACGAGAAACTTAATGGGTGGTAATGGGTTTGCGAACTTTTGGACAAGTTACTGAGTTATTGAATTGGTTAGTGGGATGTGTTCCATTTTGAAAGCTAAAGTCTTTCACAAGTGATTATTTTGGAACCCTTGAACGGAGCGGTTGTATTCGAACTCTAGGTGGTTTTGGTGTGAGGAGAGAATGGGCAAGGCCCTTATTTTACCGTCTCTTTTGAGGTCCTCGATTGGCGCTATGTGGTATGTAACCGTTGGTAGGCATCTGGGGTAAGGTCTACAAAGCAACAAAAGATGGGGCATACCGAATAATCCGTGTCTGATTCTTGTAGTTAGGAGGATGAAATCTCTTGGGGGGATTTCTAGACTACTAACAACTAACCTTGAAACTCTTGTTATTTACTTGAATATCATGTTTCTTTCCCCTATTGTTGTAATTGCTATTGTGTATTAGATTGGGAAAAAAAGACAAGGTGTATATGGGTTTACCAGGCATTCAAAGCTCATGGCGTTTCATGCCAGGTATCGAAGAAACATACGAGATTGACGAAGAGCCAGAGACATTTGAAGACTTGTGTCTGTTTTAGAGAAAATTAGAAGTCATTTTGCTTATGAGTCTATTCGTGCTTTTATTTTTTATTTTTTTGGATTGTAATAGTAATGGAACTCGTTTAGCAATTTAAGATTTGAAACACTATAATTATTATTTGCTTTTGTAATCCTATGCCTATCTCCGCGTTACTTATGCGACCTTGTGTTGAAACCTCTTAAGTTTTGTCAAAAAGATAGCTTGCTTTCTAAGGTGGTTAGACTTAGAAGGGAGGCTACATTAACTCTTCTGGCATTGCTAGGATCTTATTTGGCTATTGACCAAAGGACTCTTTAGTGACGTTACCCTAACCCTTAGAGTAGAAATTGGGGCATCACAAATCTATTGTGTTACCTTTATTAGGATGTTAGGATGTGGACGTGGTGGTGGTAGGCGTGGTAGGCCTAAGTGGCAGGAGATGCCACTATCGGATGACATTCCGATGTAGGAGGAGGGAGTTGGTCAAGCCAACGTAGCCGAGCCAGCAGGTTAGCAAGCTATGGGCAGTTTGGCTCGGGAAATGGCTGGTGCCTTGTGGGAGTCTATGGACATTCTCAAGGCTGAGAATCAAGTCTAGGCCCATGCTACTAAAACAGGGTCATCTTTTCTGAAGATGGAGTTCTTCCATTCAAATCCAAATGAGTTTTTTGGGGATCCAAAGGAGTCACTGAAGGCAGATGAGTGGCTAAAGCAGATAGTGAAGACATTCGATATGTTTGGCATTGAGGACAATGGTTTAAGGGTGACCTTGGCATCCTTCCAATTGCAAAAGAGATACGGGTTAGTGGTAGAAGTATACGCGTGGGCGCATTGGAGTGACTTGAGAAGCCTTTGTCAACGCCTTCCAGGGTAAGTTTTTGTCTCACACTGCTGGGGAGAAATTGAAGGATCAGTTCTTGAAGCTCAAGCAGTTAAACACACCAGTAGCAAAGTTTGAGGCAACTTTTACTAGCCTCTCTAGGTTTGCACTGAAGCTTGTGGCGACAAAGGAACGCCGTTGTGTCGAGTTTGAGAAGCGACTAAGGACCAAACTTCTTTTCAAGGTGGCCGCGTCCATGATTAGGGATCATTATAACGCTCCAAAATAATTATAATAAGACCAACCAATTTTTTAATAAATAACAACACCATGATGAACCCAATAACCTTTTCTTTTCATATGATCTCATAGTACAAAAGGTAACACATGCAGGTATACATTCATAAGTCCTAACTCTGAATGTATAGCATGTGTTACATGTTAAAGATATGAAATACAAGTTAAATAATTAAGAAATGCCCTAAATGCTTATAACTTTCCAAGACAGTGCTTGGTTACAACAACATGGATTTAAATCCAATACAGTCAAAGCCCTAGGCTTGTACAAAATAAATACAACAAAACAAATAAAATGAAGGTCTTGTTTCCAAGTCCTCCCAAGCTATTGCCTTGGCGGAGGCATATCATCAGCACCTGAAATGGTTTTCCCACATAGGGCAAGCCAAAGCCTAGTAGAAATAATCCTACACAATATATGAATCTTAACAAAGATATAAGGTGAATGCATATGCAATGCTTATGCCAAACATTTTCATTTCTCTTTCCAAAACTGTGCAATGCCAAAATTTATATCTCAATTCATGATATCATTTCCTTTACAATAGAAAACAGGGCAATGAATATGATACTGTGAATCTCTAGGATGTGTCTGCAAGTAGGTTACAAGCACTACCAAATTGTTATTTTTACCGGTATTAACCGGAAGGCTCAACACCTAACCGTGTGGGTTTCTGGACTTTTACCAAGGACACACATGCTAACTTAATACCACAACTACACCTTTATCCAGATTCACCAAAGTACTCACTTATTTTTCTTAAAACAACAACATTTTCAATGTGTTAACTATGCAACAATGCTCAAAGCAATGGATGAGAAAATAGTTTCAATTCTCCTAATTCTCATGCAATTTCTACAACAATTATAGTTATCCTCCACCGATAGCCCCAAACAAATATTTCTAAATAGATAATTAATTTCCATAATGATAAACTTTTCAAATTCCAAGATGTGAGTGGTAATACATACCAAACTCCACCATCCTCATCAATATCAATCTAATTTTCACATTTTTCAACATCAATTCCAATTATTTATACAAAATCAACATTTGAGATATTTATGGCAAAAACCCCATTTTTTTTCAAAATCAATTCCAAGTATCAAAACTAACCATTTTATCACAACTCAACCTCATTTCTAATCTCACAACCATTTTCAAGATTCCATTTGAAAACCCCTTTTTTGAGCTTTAACCTAAAACCCTAAGTTTGTTCAAAAATCTCCAAATCACAATATTATTTTAAAAATAACAATAACTAAGTTAAAAATCATAAGAACATAGGGAGAATCTCTACCTCAAAGAAGAAGACCCAAATGAGAGATGGGTAAAACTCAAATGAGCCGAAAACACAAACTTCCCCGATTAAAACGAAGCCCTCAACGTGCTCTCTCTTTTTAACAAAGGGACTATGGTGTAGAAATTGGTGGATCAAGGTATCTTTGGAGCTTAGAGATGATTTCTAGAGAGAGAGAGAAAGTAGATCGGAGATTTAGTGTGAGAGAGGTGTGAAAAAGTAACTTAAAAAATGAACTTTACGACCTGATATACGCACAGACTACTCGAGCGAAAAAAGTGCCGCTTGAGCAACCAGACACAATAAGTGAGACCGCTCGAGCGAAGAAGTTTATCGCTCGAGTGAAGAGTACAAACTCCCAGAAGTTTAACAAATAGAGGACCATCGCTCGAGCTGAAGAAGAACCGCTCGAGTGAACAACGCTTGAGTGTAGAATGCCAACTCCCAGTATCTTTACAGGCCTACAAAAGTACTGAGAGTTCTCAAAGACCGCTCAAGCGCAAAAAGTGTCGCTCGAGCGAAGAGGCTAAAATCTGAGCATGAACCATTTTGAAAAACTAACTCCCAACCTGTTCCAAACGCAACCAAGTCACTCCAATGACCAAACTCAATGAGGAATAAGGAGAAATAAGACATGAGCAATCGTATAAACAATAAAACTCTGATCCAAAATATCAAATGGGTTAGGTCTAAACCAGAATCGCTATAATTATGGTCATCTTATAGAGGTGGCTACTTATTTAGAGACTATGATTCAGATGGAGGATAAGAGGATGAGGGGCTCCAAGCAGAGGAGTCAGGAGGTTCAAAAAGAGATGAGGGACAACAAGAGGTAGAGGGGTTCCACCCTACAGTAGTCCTAGGTGTAACAAGTCCGCGAGGGACCTCAATGCTATAATTCGGACTCGTCTTGGTTACTGTTCTTAATTTGAACCAAAGAGTCCAAATCCGGCAAATCGTTTTGGAAAACAGATTTTGTAAAGAAGTGCCAAACATGGACTGCTTTGCCAGATACAGAGTCGCCACCTAAATATTTTATTTTGGGGGAATTTAGGAAACCCTGACTTGGTGCCAAAGGCCACGTGTCCGTCATCACCAAAGTTGCTTCAGCTCGGGAACTTGGGTACGATTGGGGAAGGTCAGCTATGAGCACCCCCTCTCGCCCGATCAAAGATCGGCCTCTACTAACCGTGATATCTTGTTTTGAAAACGTTATGTGTTCTTATTCCGGTTATTAGCCTAGAATTACTATGTTATGCGCGCAGCAAATAAGTATAGACCAAATCGCCTAAATTGGAACAAAACATTTCATGTTTGTTTTGAAAATGGTTTGCTACTCGCAAGTAGGCTAAAATGCAGGTTTTGCCACCCTCGAGTGGGCTTTAAAAAAAGATGGTTTTGCCACTATCCAGTGGGCTTTAAAACTCGCAGTTTTAATGCATTATTCCAATTTAAGTAATTCGACCTCCATCCACGGGCATCCAAGCAGTTATATCATATAAGCAACTAGCCTCATGGCAAGCATGCTGTCATGGCAAACACTCACACGCATGCAAGGATGCTAAAGCATAAAAGCTTACCTAGTACTCCAAGCCAAAACAGAAACTAGTTAGTAATCAATGCATGATCCTAGTTCATGTTAAGATGGCTAATGCAACACAGGCAAAATGCAGCTAGAATAGGCTCGACTAATCTAAGATGGCATATGAGATGCTACAAATAACATGTATTCAACTTGGAATTGAAATACAATGCAGTTAGTATGATGCGCCGAGCCCGGTGCATGCAAGACAAATGTATGGATGCACGCATGCATAGCATAAGGTATGCTAAGTTAAATATGCCCTAATACTAACCATTGAAAGCAAGTAAGTAAAAGGGAGAAAGAAGTGGGGGTTGGAAGACATACACACACTCACACACACTTATTACACAATTGCCCTCGCTCGGAGGGTCCGAATGAATATTACACAACAAATGAATACTGCTAAATTAATTATTACAGAACTTCTAATTAATTAACAAATTAAATGTAGAATTAGAGTGGCCACAGCCCTGCCTCAAAATGTTTGGATGATGCATGCTTGATTTGTCTCACCCGGAAACTCGCTGCCATAGCATTACTGCCTCTGTTTACACTGCCCAGCTCCTCTGAAAATTCTGAAAATCCCCAGACCCCTTTTACTTCGCATCTTTAATGCTTCGGAATGCCACCGGCCAGAGAGATAGGTCACCGGCCATGGGAATGAGCTTGTCGGCTAGAATTTGTGCTACCGGCCAGCCACAGATGGTCGGTCGGCACCCCAAGTGGCCGGCCGGCCATTTCTTACTGCAAAATCCTGCAGTTGACAGCAACAGAGGGCAAGCAGTGTATGGCATGGAATTTCAAGCAAATGTAAGCACAGCCACACTCCCTATCATGCAATAGACTCAAGGGAACATGACTCTCGACCCTCGGGCCATCAATTGTGCATTTCGATGCATGATGGCCTAAGAGGCCAAGGTTCGCAACTCAATGTGAATGCATGCAACAAAAGAGATGAGTGCCAACACCCTATCATGTTGAGGTCAAGGGGATTGGCGACCGAGGGTTGAGACGTGTTACATCACTTGGAGTATGAACACTTCTCAATCCTCTTACTTGGTTTGACACCCCAAACCAAGCAATATGTAATGCATGTATGCAACATGGCTCAAGTGTGCAATCATGGATCAAATATGCACCATGGTATCAAGGTAATGAACATGCCAAATGCAAGCTAGGATATGAGATGCAACTAGCTAAACAATATGCAAATGTGTAAACATGATACAATGCTAGCATGATACTAATGTAGTGCAACATGCATCATGCCAAGTATGCAAAGATGGACTTATACTGAAGTGAGAGGGCCTCAGCCCATCCTAAAACTGTGGCCTAAATGATGTACGAAGGTAACAAATTGTGAAGCAAACAAGCATGCTAATTGGTCCAAGGTTCAAAACTAGTCAAGATGTTTGAACTAAGGCCATGTCAACCAAACCCCACAAGGCCAAGATGACTGAAAATAGTCTAGGGGCAGACCAAAATACAACTAGGACATGCATGGAACATGGTTAAATCATGCCAAGAAATGGGCCCAAAACA
This sequence comes from Camellia japonica, assembly GCA_030407325.1. Taxonomy (NCBI): domain Eukaryota; kingdom Viridiplantae; phylum Streptophyta; class Magnoliopsida; order Ericales; family Theaceae; genus Camellia; species Camellia japonica. The sequence goes on from JAPPVO010000013.1 coordinate 18,734,668, forward strand.
AAAGGCATGCAAAGCCACCAAGTGGAGCATTACTCTACACCTACCCCAACCACTCATGGCATAGACTAAGCAACCAAAAACATATTTTCAATGCATCAAAATACACCCAAAAACCCTCTAATATGGCAGCCCAAATGATCTAAACAAAAGGCATGCACTATGACCCTCCTCAAGGCACCAAAGAACAACCCCTCAAGGCATGAAAGGGATGATGAATGCAAGCATACAAGCATGGATTAGGGACTGAGATGGCATGTGAAATGACTCCAAACCATTGAAACAACCCGACTAAAGCATGTTCATGACTCACACACCCGATGCCAACATGCTAGAATGCAAAGGGGCCATACAAAACATATCAAATACGACCAAACCAGCACCCAACAGACCTTAAGCATGATAAATCATGACCAAAAGCTTCACAAAGCTAGGCAAAAATATGCAAGTATGATGGTCTAATGGCTAGATGCATTTCTAGGCAAAATGGGGGAATACAAGGCAAGTGTATAGTGCATACAAAGGGTCAACAAACCAGCATGGAATAGAGATAAGATATGCCAAATAAATCCCAAATAACCTCTGAAGAGCCAAGGACAACTACTTATGCATGCTACCATTATGAGCCAAAAATGAGGACAAATGAGACACAAAGGGGAGAGGGGTGTCCCTTCCCTATATAAGACCTCAAACCCCCTTCTTCACCACTGAAAATCCATTGGATTTCAGTGGTGAGAAGGTCAATACACAAGAGTAATCAAAGCTTATCAAAGAGAGCACCAAAAGGGCCAAACAAGGCCTAAGAGGGGGAGGTCGACCCCCAACACCAAAATGACCTTAATGAAACATCTTAAGAATGCAAAAATAAGACTTTCTTTAGTTATACACAAAGTCTGAAACAATAAGCAAGATAGGAAAAAGTCTAGTGCAAGATTGGGGAATCTAAAGTTAAAAGGTTACCCTTGAATAACCCTTGATGAACAACAGGTGCAACCTCCTTCTTTTGGTCAAAACTAGTCCAAAAACTCAAGAACAAACCCTCCAAGCCTCTCAAGGTCGAAGCAAGGTGAGATGGTGTGTGTCTTAGTGCAAAACTAAGGTCAAAACACACTTTTAGGCCACAAAACACACACAAAAGAGGAGAGAGAGGGAAATATGGAGAGAGAGAGATGATGTATATCAAAATATATGTATAAGCTCTGGTTTTTTTCGTTCAACCCTCAACAAAGGAGGAGGGGGGCTCTATATATAGACAAAACAAAGGTTTGAAGCTTCTTAAAGAAGCTAAACAAGAAAAGGGTCAAAGGGAGCAAGGGGGGCAAGGCTTCCTGAGGAAGCTAGGATAGCTAGCAAGCTTCTTGAGGAAGCTAAGACAAAGGTCTAAGCTTCCTCAAGAAGCTAGACCAAAAGGGTGCAAAAGGGGCAAAATAGCCACATGCATGCCCCGGGGCAGGGTTAGTGCATTCCAGCTGGCACAGCTGGCATGCACCATGCCTAAAAAAGTCAAAAAAGTTCTACTGGCCAGAAAAGGAGGCCATCGGCCAAACAGATGGCCGGCCGGCCACACTGAATGCCGACCGGCCAATGGTATACTTTACCAATGGCCGGTAGCCTCAACACATGGCCGGTGGCCTCAAGACACGGCCGGTGGGTTGCAGGGGTAGCTAAAAAGTTACTCCGTACCCTTAGAAACAAAAACACAAGTGTTTGGTGCAAAACCGAACACGGAACAGTCGAGTTGAGAGATCTTGAGGCAAGGCGCGTAGCCGAGACCTCCGGGAACTCAAAACGAAACAAGGACATGAGTAACCACCGAGTGTTCGAGCGGTGACGTCCAAGTCTTGAGGACGGTCAAAAATGGGGTGTCTACACTAGGCAGCACTGTTTAGATCCACATTTCCTGTACCGAGTTCTTGTTCATGGATGACTAGTCAGGGTGGGATCACTTGCTTTAAGTGTGTTCAGCTGGGCCACAAGTCTCCAGTTTGCTTGCAGAGATAAGGAATGCAGCAATCTACACCGTTTGCGGCTCGTTCTTAGAGCCAGAGTTATGAGAGAGGGCAATCGCCTACTTGTTATCAATGTAGGTAGTCGGGGCACTTGAAGAGGGTTTGCTCTTAGACATGTGGCACACCTGGTGCATCCGGTTTAAGACAAACATAAAGTCATCAGCCTATCCAGTTAGCATAGGCCTCGAGGCCCACTCAAGGAACCTCTTCGACTTAATTAGCTTATCAGTCTTATGCTCCGAGGGGTAAGTAGGTGGAGCAGAGACCTACAGGGTGTTGTGTGTATGTTGTTACCATGCCAGATCAGTTGCCAGCACCCTCTGTTTTGAGAGGTAACTTTTTGTTGTTTAATTCTATTGTCAATGTTGGAGATAAGGATAACTTGGACTAGGGATGTCACGGTTGTGAGATTGAGGTTTCCAATCGCTGACTTCCTTTTGTTTTTGTATTGCTAGACATGTCGAGTTTTGATATCATTTTGGATATGGATTGGTTGTCTTCATACCATGCTGTTATAGATTGTTACCGTCAGAGAGTTACGGTGTGCACCTCGAGCGGTGAATGTTTTTATTTTTTAGGGGAATAAGCTGATAGAGTCTTATCGCCAATATGTGACCCTTGTGTTAGGGGCGAGCTTAGTTGTGTTCTTGCAGCTTTTTTGTGTAGTAAGAGTGATGTGGTCCGAGTTGAGTTGCCAAGGGTAGTTTGTGAATACTTTGATGTCTTTTCTGAGGATTTTACTAGTTTGCCACCCTACCGAGAGATTAAGTTCTCCATTGACTTAGTGCCTGACACAATACTGATTTCTATGGCACCGTATAGAATTGCACTTGCCAAGTTGTATGAGTTGAAGATTCAACTCCAAGAGTTGTTAGATAAGGGCTTCATTCGCTCTAGTACATTGCCTTGGAGAGTACCGACTCTCTTTGTTAAGAAGAAGGATGGCACTTTGCGACTATGTATTGACTACCAGAAGCTGAACTGGGTGACTGTTAAGAACAAGTACCCATTACTTCATATAGATAATTTGTTTGACTAGTTAAAGGATTCTTGTTGCTTTTCTAAGATTGACTTAAGATTAGGTTATCACCAGTTGAGGGTAATGGAAAAGGATATTCAGAAAATGGCATTCCATATACGGTATGGCCACTATGAGTTCTTAGTGATGCATTTTAGGCTAACCAATGCACCGACTTCGTTTATGGATTTGATGAATGAAAGTTTCCATACGTTCTTGGACCGTTCCGCGGTTGTCTTTGTTGGTAGCATCTTGGTCTATTTACTCTCTGAGAAGGAACACGAGGAACACCTGCGAGTTGTACTTGAGTTGGTTAAAGCCCACCGCTTATATGCTAAGTTTGGGAAGTGCGAGTTCTGGTTGAAAGAAGTTAAGTTCTTAGGCCATGTGGTATCTATGGAAAGGGTAACAGTAGACTCTTCTAAGATAGAGGTAGTGTAGGATTGGGAACAACCTAAGAATACCTTTGAGATCCGAAGTTTCTTGGGCTTAGCCGAGTATTATCAATGTTTCATGAAAGACTTCACTAGATTGGCCTCACTATTACCTAGATTAATAAGGAAGAGAGTGAAGTTTGTGTGGAGTGAGACTTGTGAAAAGTCATTTCAAGAGCTTAAGGTTAGACTCACCACTACTCCAGTGTTGATTATCCCAGAGAGGGGCTTGGGCTATTTAGTTTATTGTGATGCATCTCGAGAAGGGTTAGGTTATGTATTAATACAAGAGGAAAAAGTAGTAGCGTATAGTTCACGTCAGTTGAAAACATATGAAAGAAATTATCCTACTCACAACTTAGAGCTAGCGGCGGTGATTTTTGCTTTAAAGATCTGGAGGCATTGCTTATATGGTGAGAGATTCGAGGTGTTTTCTGATCACAAGAGTTTGAAGTATCTATTTTCACAGAAATATTTGAATTTGAGACAAAGGAAATGGATGGAGTTTATGGAGCATTATGACTTTGAGTCGCACTATCATCCCGGGAAAGCCAATGTAGTGGCTAACGCTTTGAGTAGGAAGTCTGCAAAGTATAGCTAGTATTGCTATCTGGAAATGGGAAATGTTATGTACTGTTGGCAAGTTCGACTTGCATCTTAGCAAGTCCGTTGAGTTTGACATTTTGTTCACTATAGTTACGCAACCTACGCTAGTGGGCTGAGTTATAGAAGCACAGCAAAGGGATCTCGAAGTAGAGGCTATCCGAGAGGAAATAGCTATCGAGAAGGTAGAGAAGGGCTTGAATGTGTATTCTGACTCTAGTGTGAGGTATTTGAACTGTCTTTTCGTGCCAAAATCTTGTAGAGAGGAAGTACTTCAAGAGTTCCACCATTCATGCTTTACGGTACACCCGGGAGGCACAAAGATGTACCACGACCTTAGCCGCCAGTTTTGGTGGAGAATGATGAAAAAAGACGTAGCCTTGTTTTTTCGAGGTGTCTTACTTGTCAACAAGTGAAGGCTGAGCACCAGTGACCAGCGGGTTTGTTGCAACCCTTATCTATAGCCGAGTGGAAGTGGAAACATGTCACAATAGATTTTTGTTGTGGGTCTTCCAAGGACTCAATGAGGTAATGATGCAGTGTGGGTAATAGTCGACCGATTAACTAAATCAAGACATTTTGTACCTATGCACACGAATGACTCGGTAGATTATCTTGCCAACCTTTATGTAAAGGACATAATTCGAATTTCATAGGGTCCCTGTGACTATCGGCTTGGATAGAGATCCTCGTTTCACGGCTCAGTTATGGCAAAGCCTACAGAATGCCTTAGGCACTAGATTAATATTTAGCACCGCCTATCATCCTCAGACTAACAGGTAGTCTGAGCGAACCATTTAGATCTTAGAGAACATACTTCAGGGTTATGTTCTTGATATTAAGGGGTCATGGGAGAGGCACTTACCTTTAGTGGAGTTTGCCTATAATAACACTTTTCAGGCGAGTATTGGTATGGCATCGTTTGAGGCCTTGTATGGCCGATTATGTAGATTTCCAGTGTGTTAGGACGAGGTGGGTGATGCACTTATGTTGGGTCCTGATTTAGTTTGGGAAACAATGAAAAAGGTCACACTTATTCATAAGAGATTTGTTTTAGCTCAGAGTCGCCAGAAGAGCTATGCCGACCGTAGGAGGAGACCTTTACTTTTGAGGTAGGAGATCATGTATTCCTAAAGATATCATCGAGACAAGGTTTGATGAGATTTGAGAAGAACGAGAAGTTGTCCCCTAGATTTATTGGGCCTTTTGAGATTCTAGAGCGGATCGGGGATGTAACTTATCGTTTGGCCTTGCTGCCTAAATTTTTCAGGATTCATGACGTGTTTCACATTTGTATGCTCTGGAAGTACGAGCCGGATCCTTCACACATGTTAGTTGGACTGAGTTGGAGGTAGATGAGAATGCCTCATATGAGGAGAGGCCGATACGAGTTTTAGACTCTCGGGACCAAGTCTTGCGAGGCAAGACTATTCCATTAATTAAGGTGATGTGGCGACACCACGGGGTTGAGGAGACGTCTTGGGAGCCTGAGGCGGAAGTCCGTGAGAAGTATCTGGACTTACTATTGTTATTTGAGACTTGTGTTGGAACTTGTACATATGTTGTAGTATACATATATGAACATTGGATATGTTTTGGAGAATTGAATGGTAATTGTTGATGTTGAAAAACTCGGTGTATCCTTGTTACGAATCTGGATGGCATCTAATTTGTTGTACTTTCAAGAATGTAGTTGATTTCAAATTTCAGGGACGAAATTCCTTAAGGGGGGAGATTATAACAATTTTGGTTTAGACTCGACCTATTTATATGATTTTGAATTCGAGAATCCATATACTTAACTGTTGTTCATCTCTTTTCCATCTTAATGCTTGTTAAGTATGGCTATTGGGAGTTTTGGTTGCATTTGAAGCAGGTTGGAAAGTTAATTTTTCCAAGAGTTGTTGCCCAGATTTTTACTTCTTCACTCGAGCGGTCTTTTATAGTCTGTAAAACTACTAAGAGTGTGATATCTGCGCTCGAGCAACACTTCTTGCGCTCGAGCGATCTTTTGTAGTTTGCAAAACTATTGGGAGGAGGTCATTGTGCGCTCAAGCGGTGATTTTGTTCGCTTAAGCGGTGTTAACTTTTGTACCTGTTCGCTCAAGCGGTGTTTTGGTCGCTTGAGCGGTCTGTATGTATATCAGTTTGAAAAGAAGACTTTTTGGATCACTTTTTCATCTTTTTCTCTCTCTAAAAATTTCAAAACCCTAAAAACCTTGACTCTCTTTCTAGCTCTTACTTCTAACTCAAAATACTCTCAATCCATTGATTTCTTCACCCTAGTCCTTTGTAGAAAAACGTTGAGCATATTGAGGGCTTCATTCTAATCGAAGAAGTTAGCGTTTTCGGCTTTGTCAAGGTCTACCCATCGTTCTTCTTGTCTTCTACTTTGAAGTAGGGATTTCTTTGACTCTTTTATATGATTTTTAGCTTAGTTATTTGCTCTTTGAAAAGGGTATTGATTCAAAAAAATTTGGAAAACCTAGGGTTTGGGTTTGAAATCAAAAGAGGGGTTTTCTAATGAGTTCTTGAAAATAGTTGTGGAAATGTGTTTTTGGGTAGGATATGTTAAAATAGTGGATATTTCTCCTTGAAATTCATTTTGTAAAATAAAAGGGGTTTTGCCCTAAATTTCGGATGTTTGGAATTATGTAAGGAAATGGAAAATGTTATGAGTTTTCATAAGATTGGGACAATGATTATGTTAATGATGATTGGTGGAGTTGGATATGTAATATCACTCCCATTGTAAAATGATGGAATTGTATATTATGATTGAAAACTACCTGCTTATAGAAATAATTGTTTTGGGCTATTGGTAGAGGATAATCTTGATTGTTGTAGACATTGCATAAGAATTAGGTTAAATGGAAACTAATTTCTCATACGTTGTGCATGGAATATCATTTCATATTGAACATTATAAATGTTTTGATTTTGAGAAAATGGGGTGAATACCGTGGTGAATCTGGTTAGGAGGTGTGGTTGTGGTTTTATTATGTTGGCCTGTGTGTCTTTGGTGACAGTTCAGAAACTCGCGCAGTTAGATGCTGATTCTTCTGGTACTGGCACACACGTACCTAGAGATTCCTAATGTGTTGTATCCATTGCGCTATTTTCTGTTATAAAATGATTATTTTCATGAATTGATTTATAATCTGGCATTACATTGTTTTGAGATGGAAAACGATGAATGTTTGACAAATGGCATGCATGTGCATTCACCTTATAATTTTGCTAAGATTCATATATTATGTTAGAATATCTTTACTGAGCTGTGGCTCACCCTTAGGAATGGCAATTTAAACTCGGCCCGATAGGGACTCGACTCCCCGACCTCGATTTGAGCGGTTTTTCCCCGAAAAATATCCCCGTGGGGGCGGGGATGGTATTCAAAAACCAATCCCAGATCAGTTTCGGGCCAGGGACGAGAATTAGTGTCTTAGCCCCGTACCCGGCCCCGGCCTCGGCCCCATTTCCCCGATGTAAAATTACTATTATACCCTTATATATATATATATATATATAAACCAAACCTTAAAACACACATTACCTCTCCCACAGTGAGTCATACCGCCTCTCATCTCATCTCTCTCTCTCTCTCTCTCTTCGTAGAATCGCAGCTCCTCTCCCTGTCGATCTCACTCCTCATCTTCCTCAGTTCGACTCTCTTCGTAGAATCACAGCTCTTCTTCTCCCCGCCGATCTCCCTCCTCCTTTTCCTCAGTTCGACCGCCGATCGAGTTCGAGACCCCCCTCCTCTCCAAACTCTGCCGCAAGAGGCTGGCCAGTGGCCATGGCGGCTCTGTACGGCCGATCGAGACCCCCCATTCTCATGCTTTTTGGTATGTCTGTTGGGTGTTAATTTTTTAGAACTGAGGCTGATGAGGAAGATGATGATTCGACTGCCATTCTTGACAACTCGTGCTTATTCTTGACCTTTGTCTCTCTGTGTGTGAATGTTTTAGATTTTTTATTTTTAATATTTGAGCTCTGATCTGTTCGATTTGTTGCATATATATGTTAAATTTGATGTATGGGTGTGTTGTTGTTGATGATGATGAACAAATATGTTCAGATCTGTTGTTGTTGAATATCTATGTTTTTTTTTTTTTTTTTTTGACCGGGGAATCTTCGGGGTCGGGGAAACCCGATCCCCGTTAGGGGGCGGGAGCGGGGGTGGTGATAGGCTCCCCGTCAGGGATCGGGGCCGGGGACGGGGAAATTTCTACCATTGGGGATCGGAGACGGGGAGTGTGATCCTCGGCCCCGCCCCGCCCCGTTGCCATTCCTACTCACCCTATATGGAAAACAACTTTCAAGTGCTGATGATATGCCTTCACCAATGATGCAACTTAAGACGACTTGGAGTTTAAGGCTTCATTTTTGGTTTCTTAATGTAATTATTCTTGTTTAATCCCTGGGCTTTAGTTGTATTAAGTTTAAATTCATTTTATTGTAATCAACTATCGTCTTGAAAAGATTGTAGCCATTAAGACATTCCATTACTTGGTTCTATTTTTCTTTTCACTCTTGTATCCATGTCATATGCTATAGATTCAAAATCTAGGATTGATGAATATATATTGTATATGTCATCTTTGATACTAATAAAAAATATAATGAATAGAAGTTATGAAATTGTTGATCAATTGTAGCATACTTATATGATGGATTAATATTAGAGTGACTTACGTGTAGGTCCTAATAAGTGGACTTATTGTCCAATAGGTCCTATGATAATTAGTGACATTTTTCATTAAAAACTATTAAAAATTGTCACTAATTGTTAATTTTCAACGACAATATGAAAATTTTGTTGTTTGGGGAGTGGCTATTTTAGCCAAAAAGTCAAAAAGTTACTAAAAGTTGTCACATCACTTCTCTACTTTTCTGCACATCTTTTCGTAAAAAGTCAAAAAGTTACTAAAATAACATGTTCCCAAACGAGGCTTTGTAACTAATTTATAAGTTTTAGCGATAGTTTAAAAAAATCGTTACAAAAAGTGTCACTAATTCACAACTTTTAGGGACAATTTAAAAAATTCGTCATAGAAAAACGTCACTAATTGTAAGTTTTAGTGACAATTTATAAAAATCATGACAAAAAAAAGTCACTAATTGTTAATTTTTAGTGACATATGTAAAAAATTGTCACAAGAAAAATTATTTTTGGCGACAATTTTATCAAGACTTATTTTCAATAGAACTTAATGGGACCAATTATTAGAAAATATTGGTAATTTACCCATAATATTAACTATTAGGGGCGTTACACTATCAACCTTGGCATTAGTTTATTTTAGGATAAATTACACTGATACCCCTGAGTTTATATTTATTACAGTTTTCCCCCTCACATTTGAGAAATTACACTGACTCCCATTGTTAATTTTATTTTATGTATGATGATCATTACGGTGAGGGGAGAACTATTATGAAACTTTAAACCTTAGGGAACAATCTGTAATGAAACTTTAAATCTCAAGGTAATTTCTAAAAAGTGAAAAAAATTATAATAAAACATAAACATCAGGGTGTCAATGTAATTTATCCTTTATTTTAAGATGAATCTAAAATTGTCAGTACCACTTCTTTTTTTTTCTTCTCCATGAAATTGGACCATCTGTATGCCCGACCCACTTCATGCCCCGCCCACCAAAAATCTTCAAACCCTCGTTTCGAGTCTAGAGACCCTCTCTTTTTGTTCTCACTCACTCTCTCTCTCTCTCTCTTTCAACAAGCAGTCCAGTTTTCAAAGACAGTACACAGTTCTGGTGAAGACTTCAAAACAGCGAAGGTCCGAAGACTCGGAAGCACCAGAGGAGAGAGAGAGAGAGAGAGAGAGAGAGAGAGAGAGAGAGAGAGAGAGAAGAAGAAGAAGAAGAAAGTATTCAATCGTTGAACGAATGGCAGAGAAGCTCAAAGTGCCTATTAATCCATCGATTTCTTCAGGCGAACAAACTGTTTGGGCCGATGTTTCGTCTCTCCTCCAATTCACTTGTAAAGGTCTTCTCGTTTCCCCCTCGTATATATATATATATAAATGTTTACCTGCTCTGTTTGTTTCCCGAGAAAGACTAGGAAAATAAAGATATGACAAATAGGGGTTTTCTGAATCTCAGTTTTTCTGGGAGGCCTTTGAAGGCATCCTTACCTCGTGCAAACTATCTAATTTGTGTAATTGAGCTGTTCATGTTCCGGGGAAAATGCAACCGGAAGCACAGGAATTTAAAATTTCAATCTTTTGTTTGTTTCTGGTTTTTTTTCTCACAACCAAACACAGTGTAGTTGAAGTTTATTTTGGCTCTGTGTTCGTAAAATGATGGATTTATTTACAGATACTTAGTACTAACTTCCAATCAGGGGAATTTATCACTGCTCATTAGTTGCAAATGATTATTGTAATTTAGATTGTAAATGATTATTTGCAGCAGCAGTTTCTCAATTCTAAGTCTAATTTTGTGGACAAAGATAATTTTTTTTTAATATTTAATTTTCGTTCTATTTTTCATGTCGAACATCATAGATTTTTAATCTCCTATTTGACGATATTAATGTATGATCAGTAGTTTTGGGTGCCTATGAGGTAGATGCCAGAGTTTGGTGTATATTTTATATGATATTTTACTTGTAATTGAGGGTATAATTCTGGTTTCTACCTTCCTAATTGTTTACACAATCTGCTTGATGTATTGTTCTGAAAATTCCAATGCAATTTTTATTATGTAGTTCTCAAAAATGGGTCAAAACAGTGCTTGTGTCGAGTGTGCAATTATATGTTTCTTTGTTACTTGTTGTAACTTTATTTTGTATTGTTTGATCACAGAACTTCGAGATGGTGAGCTTATACATGGAGAGAATTTTAATCTTTTTGCTGCCATGTCTGCCCTGGAGGTAATGGTTCTTCTTGATTGGACTTACAATTTTTAGCGGGCATTGTTGAGTGTGTCTCATTTTCAAATGAGTAATTATGTGCCACTGTCACACATTGCTACAAAACCTGAAACACAACAGAGGATGTGTGAGACAACAGTTTTTTCTTTTTTGTAAAATTAAATATGTTATTCTATTTTTTTTTTTTTAATTTATTTTAAGAGGTAAGTGCTGAATTGTGTGTTAGTGATGTAAATCAAAATCATAATATCTCAGTAAGCCACATTTGGTGTTGAAATTCAAAAAAAGAAGAAGAAGGTATTTAAAAGTGTCAAAGCACTTGACAGAAATAAAATCCGGCCCAAATGGGGCTAGTGGACATCTTTCTTCAAGGGAACTTAGGATTCTATCTGAAAAGAGTAGAAGAAAAAGGAAAGAATCTGTACTGGAAAGTACAGGTAGAGAAAGAGGAACCAACCAGAACAATTCACATTTAATCTGTTTTACATTTTTGGAAGGACTGAGATAGATTGACTGCAAAAGTGAAAAATTGTTTAGGGGGGAGACCTTTTATTGTTTTTAGTTTTGAATTCCCTTTATTAGTGATAAGATGACATAACGTGCTGCTGTTATATTCTTAATTATGTATTTGAATGTTTTCTCTCTTTGAGCTTGTGTTGATTTCTCTGTGGTCTTAATGGGAGAATTTCCTTTCACAATATTAACTTGCTGCAAGAAGTTCCTTCATCACCTGCTCAAATGTTTATTTTCCCCTTTTAATTTGCTTAAGTATTCCCTGATGCTTCCTTCACAGCTAATATATCTAATTTGCAAGGTATTCTCTATGATATTGAACGTTCATCCATCATGTGGTGCAATACTTAGTTTACCCCCATTTTTATGTGCTTCAGTTATTGCTGATGCTTCCTTCTCACATGTGATCTTATTTAAATTGCTATTGACAATTAATATGAAGAGGAGTAATTTTTTTCTTTTATGCTTATTTTATTGTACACCTATGCTTTATCTTTCTTACAATTTATTTTATCTTCTGTGAGTACTGAGGTGTTGCCATGAATTGGATTCTCATTATAAATATTGCGTAAATCTGCTGTCATATTGGATCCATAATACCTTGGATACTCAATGCTAACCATTGCATAATTTTACCAATATCTACTGCGACAATTTTTGCACTTTATAATTATTTATGATCCTTCTGCCTTGTACTTATTTGTTATTTATTTATTGTTAGATTATGGACCCGAAGATGGATTCAGGTATTGTTTGTAGATATTATTCTGTTGATGAAGCTATTGAGAATGGTGCTGCCCCAGTCCCTTTGAGCATGGATAGAACTGTTGATGTCCAATGTACAATTGACATCATGGACCATCTTCTAGCATGTGAGGTACTGTCTATATTGCATATGATTAGTATTCCTTGCCTTATTGTTTTCTAGCTAATTACAATCTTGCATGGCAGGCAACATGGCACAAGGGTCATTCATTGGCACAAACTGTTTTTTCTTGCATCTATCTACTGAGGGCAGATATAACAGCATCTCATGCATTGTTGCATTCTTATTGCAAAGTCATACGTGCAACATGCAATGCAGTTGTTTCAGTTGTCTCTGATGCCCGTACACATGAAGTAAAGTATTCCAGCAACACTTTTGGCTTTTCTTGGTTTTTGGGAATATATATGTATATTTCTTTTTGGATAATTTCATTGTTGAGGATAACATAATAGGTTTCAAACTGTTCATATATACTTAACGTAACCTACTCAGGTTTCAAACTTGTTCATATAGACTTAATGTAACCTACTTTTGGTGAAATCACTAAATATGATTCGATTCCGCTTCTGTAGCAGCACAGAATCTTGGACCTGTACATTTTTATTCTTAGTCAAATCACCAACTATTAGGACATGGGTTTTGTTCTCTTTACTTCAGAAAGGAGAAAAAAAAAAAAAAAGAAAAAAAAAAAAGAAACAAAAAAAGAAAAGAGAAGAAAAAGAAATAGAGAAAGTGTAGAATGATTTGACTTGAAATTTAATGATGTATGAAATCTTTAAGGAACTTGACCTGAGCTGCAGACAAGTGGTTTTGTGGTGGGTGTTTGTTATGGAGAACTTTTAGACTTTAGGGTCTTACAAAGTAGAAGCAAGCTTCTCTAGATGGAAAAGGGTGAGTTTTGGCTTGGTTTTCAATGTATAGTTGCACAATTTTAGGAATTAGCTACTGGAATTCTTTGAACAACAAATTGGCATTATTCTATGGTTATGAATACCCGAGAATGGTGATTTGTGAGAAGAAGTGAAAATAAAACTCTAGAAATCCTACTCACAACTCCTTAGGAATAACGCCCCTAAGGCGAGGCCGCATGATTTATCACTCAAAGTTTCACAAGTTCTGATTAATTCTCAAAATCTCGACCCTTTGGAATAGAAGAGTTACATAGATATTTATAAGCTATTGTGTTCTCCTAACTAGGGCAATGACTCATAATTTAGGAAACTAAGAAACTTTCAGTCTTTTTATGTAGACTAAATAACATTATTTGACCCATGATACAATTCGTAGACACCCTTACATGCCATTCCAGACATTTGCGAATTGCCGAGAAACTCCTAACAACTCAAATGTAACAAAAAGTCACTGAATCTATCCATCAGCATTCTGGTATATAAATATAAACATATGAAAGGCTTAAGTTGTGCTAAAACATAATTATATAAAGCCCACGAAGATGCTCATTGTGAAATTTTATATTTGCCCTTTTTGGTATTTTTCCATTCTCTACATTACTTAATTATTTAAGTTAATTAGAATTAGGTCAGGTCATCCTGGTGTTTGCTAATGCCGATATAGGAGGTTTGGCTGGTAGTTTTTGGGTTGAGTGTGAACTACTTGGTGTAGGAACTTGGGAACGTTGTTGACTGTTAAATTTTAGTGTAAGATGGTTTGGATTCTGTTACATGGGTCTCAGAAGTTGCTTTCTATGTAGAAATGCAGGTTCCATGCTAATTGGGAAAGACTAACCCTAGATTGCATTTTCATTTGTCTTGGATGGTATGTGCAGAAAGACTTTTAAGGAGTTTTAATAGGTGAGCTATAGAGAACTAATTCTTAGAGAAATGTAATTTACAGAATGTTTTCACCTACTATTATTGTTGTTGTTCCTTATTTTTTTCTCCCATCGTACATCTCATGATAATGCAAGGACTTCTTGGCCTCTCAGTTGTTCAGGGGGTTCTGTAATAACATATGGTATTAACAAGTTGTGTACCTTTTTGTCCTTTGCTTTCTTATTTTTTACATGAGAAGTCAGATTTGATTTTGTTGTCTTCAGTTTTACAGTTAATACAGCACTTTTTCTCCTAAAATTCATAATAATAGTTCCTCAATCCAAAATTCTTTGGTATATTTCCTTTTCAAAATATTCCCCAAGAAAGAAAAGTCTACGAAATTATCAAGATAATAAGAAAAGGAATTTTAGTGAAGGCAAGGAAATGCTTTAACATAATGTTTAAGGACACACGGATGAATATGGTTAAAAGGATTTTTTATTTTTTATTTTTCAAGTAAAACAAAAGCTAGAGAAACATTACTCATAATACTGTAATCTTCAAACAAGAGAAAGAAAAAGGCAAACAAAACATCAACCTGTGATTCTTTCATTGATAAGAATGCCATTTTAATCTTCTACATAGCCAAGTGCCTTCTAATTTGAAATTATGATTTGAGATTAGCTAAACTGAGAGTTTGTAAAAGTTATACTTGTAAATGATGAAGAATAAGATCATGTTTTTTGACACTTCTCATTGTCTAGCATAAACTAACAGTTTTTTAGTTGCAGATTTCATCCCATATGGACCAAATGACTGTTGAAAATAACAAACCATGCTGTCGTAGCACTCTCCTCCCATAAAAATTTGAAGCACCACTGCATAAAAAAGGAGATTTGAGTAGTGGAGCATACAATATAACTGGCATTCTAAAACAGTTGTATACCACGTTGCATGAACAATGAGGCAATGGTTAATCTTTGGCTCTCTCATTATCTATTCTAAGGAGCACATGCACTTCTGTGTAGTAGGCAAAAACAATGATGATAAAAATGAAACCCAGTGGTATGATGAGATGAGAACTCCTGATTTGGTTTTCTGAATGAGAGTGCTGGATTCTTACCACCCAGCTGTTAGCAGTACATGAAAGAGAGAAATAGATGGTATGCTTGAGATAGAGAAAAAGAAACCTATGAATGAGTAATGTAATTGAGAGGCGAGAAAAAGAAACCTTGAGATAGAGATGGAAAGGCTTGAGACGGAGTCTTTGACTCTCTCATTGAGAATTTTAAATATAGTAAAGCCAAACCCTTAGAATGAATGGAACTTGGTTTTAATCCCAATGGACCAAGCAAAACCTATTTTTAATGTTACAGAACCCTGTAAATAAAATAAAAAAAAAATAAAAAAAAATAAGAGAGCAAGTTTTCAGATCCATGATATGCTTAACTGTTTTTAATGTTGAGGGCGATTATGTTGTTGCCTTAGAAATTATGTTAAGGTGACATGGCTTGAGACAGAGTCTTTGACTCTGTCATTGAGAATTTTAAATATAGTAAAGCCAAATCCCTTAGAATGAGTGGAACTTGGTTTTAATCCCAATGGACCAAGCAAAACCTATTTTTAATGTTACAGAACCCTGTAAATAAAATAAAAAAAAAAAAAATAAGAGAGCAAGTTTTCAGATCCATGATATGCTTAACTGTTTTTAATGTTAAGGGCGATTATGTTGTTGCCTTATAAATTATGTTAAGGTGACATGGCATGAGAAGCTCATCACCTATTTTGTGCAGAAAATAAGTGCAATTGGTCCTCACTGTATTGTGAACAAAAACATAGAAGAAGAAAACAAATATGTACTGCAAGAATTGAACAAGCTTAGAGCAACATGAAACCACCATTTATAGATACTGTGTGAATGGCGTTTTACTTATAATGCTAAATCATTTGCTAGAGCTCCATGAAGGGTTAGGAATAACAGAAGGAATCAGATTGTAAAAGATAATGGTACTTTTTATTATTTGATTTCAATATGAATCTTGATGGAAAAATGCTTTTGTTGTTTACTATTGAGGTTTCTCAACCATCCCATTCTTCTGTAGTTAAATTGTGATGAGAAGCATGGTTACAACTTGGTTTTAATTCTATGTGTTTTCTTTTGGCAGGAAGAAGATCTTTTTACAATGACGTATGGTCTACCTTTGAAAGGGGACGGAGATGAAAAATGCTTATCACTGCTACATGCAGTTGAGGAAACAATTTCTCGCCAATTGCGTGCTTGTAAAGCCCCATCGTCAAAAAAGAGGGTCGTAGAAGGTAGCTACTATCATTTATCATTTCATAATTTTCTAGTTAGTAAAGCACCATATATTGCAAACATTTGGGTGGATTCGTTTTGTAATGAGTGAGGGTACTGTTGGTTGTGGATGGACAACACTCAATGAAGCCCAAAAAATGCAGTTATCAGCATTTGAGGTGTTAATCATATAGAGAATTTTAAATGCTTAGGTGGATTTGCTATTTAGTTATTGAGGGTACTGTTTGGCGTGGATTGATGCAATTGAAGAAACCATAAAATCGAATTATTAATGTTTCAGGTGTTAATAATACCCGACAATTTTGAATTCCCTAAGTTGTAGTTCAATAAAAATAGCAGCTTTGACACACAACCAAAGGAAAAAAAGAAGCAGCAGCTTTGAAGCTCTGTCTCGGTTTTGATAGATATGTTACTGTTAAAGCTTCTTTCTCCATTTGAAGAATTCAAGAAAGCACCTTAAAGATAAATTTTCCTTTAATGTGAAGCCACTATGGACTTGATCTATCCTAAGTTTTCTTTTATGCTTGGGTATAGAAATTTTTCCACCGAATCTCCCATGTCATTCTTGGTTGGACAAACCCAACCAGCAATTTACTATTAAAACAAGTCTTTTTGCTTTTTGAGAGCACTCTTAAATAAAGAAAAACCTGATGGATCAAAAAAGAAAATATCCACTGCTCAGTTACGCACTTGCTGGCTGAAAAAAAAATAAAAATGGAAAGCCTTTGCAAACGAACAGTCCGACAACTGCACTAATCCCGCAAAACATCAATCAGTACCGGAAAAGGCTCAAAATATGAAAGTCTTCAGTAGCTGCAAAACGTGGGATAAAGGAACAGTAGGGATTACAACATTGCAGGATCAATCATAATGAAATCATGTTGTGGTTGCCCCAACATCTTCAGGATCTGAGGTTCATAAGCAGGGCCTATCACTTTATATGATATTATTGATATCAGGATAGTTATTTGCCAAGCCAGTAATCTGTGACAGAAACTGGTCCAATCATGTGTGCTGCACGTATAAGATAATGGAATATTTTTTCTTTGTTTGACTGGAGGAGTAATTTAGGTATGTAAGAGTCTGATGGGAGGTGTTTACTTTATATAATGGTATAGTACAGATACCAGGATAGCAATTTGTCAGGCTAGTGTCTGTGACAGTAACTGGTCCAAACATTTGTGCTACACATATGAGATAATCCACCCAGTCTTTCAGTCAGCAATCTGTGACTGTCTGTTCCAATAAAGACCTGCCTTTTGTTTATAACTATGTGACATTTATATACTTGGTTTTGTCTTACTTAAAAATGGAAAGAAAACCTACAAGATGCATTGTGTGATTATCATGTTGGATGCTTGAGAATATAGAGTTTCTTTCTTTCACCTTTTTCTCCCATCAGTGCATTTCTCCATGAACTTGTGACGTGCTAAATGTTTCTATGGTCTGAAACTCTTGGGTGGCTTAATCATCTACAGTGATCTCACATTTTTTATCTTGCGAGTCATCTAATGTGAACTTCTTGTTGCTGCTGCAGCTGCTAATTTGATTTACTGACAGTGGCCATTTGCTGCTTTGCATAATGCATTAGTACTTTTTTTGAATACTTAAGGTAAGATGTTTTGGAATATTTTCTTGAAGGTTGCACTGCCTATGTTAGTGCAGATATAGAGCCACTGCAAACAAATCCAGACCTGGAAGAAGGCTACTGTAAAGCTTTGTTGTGCCGCATTCGCTTTCGTAAGGTCTTACCATGTGTTTGTGCTCTTTATATGTTTCCTGAATCATCTGAATCATTGAGTATACATCTTCTTGTTAGCATATGTCTATGTATTGAAGTGTATGGTTATGTTTGTGATTGTCTACGAGTACTTTTCTCTTTCATTTTGGCTATTGTGATTCTCAGCATTTCACTTCAGTATGCCACCGCTTAGGACATCATGAATTGTAAATAATAGATTAACTTTGAGAAGCTTTGTAAAGATTGGGAACTAGTTGCACCAAAACCATGGTAGCTTAGTGGTTGAAGTGCTTCTGTGAACTTACGCTTACGCTTTTTATTGATGTCAATCTAAAAACTGGAAACTAGTTATTTACATCCACAGTTTTTTTGTTTAATAATCTGCTATAGAATTTTAGTTTTACTTGCTTTTGAGTGAAATGTCATTGTCTACCTGAAATCAAACTTTAATGCTATCAGAAATTACCTTAATATTCTAGACACTACTTCAACTTTCTTAAGGCCCTAACTCTAAGATAGATCAAATTCCAAACATTGGCTTGCATTTAATCCTCCTACCTAAAATCAAGCATCTGCATTAGCTTTAACTTGATTCGTTTATTGCTGGGGGAGTACCAATTAGACAGCCCCAGTCTGTATATATGGAATATCAGATAGTTGAATCTTTCCATTGATAAAAATAGCAGGACTAATCACACCAATGGTCCCAAAGTAAGCGTTTTGTTACACTTCAGTCCCCAATCTTTTTTTTTTTTTGTTTATTTGGTCCCCAAATTGCAAAATGTGAGTTTAAATGGTCCCAAGTGATCACAACGTCTAAATTGATTAATGGAAGCATGGGTATTCTTTGAATTCAACAAAAAAATAAAAGACGGCAACAAAATTAAAAGATGGGGATGGAAATGCAACAAAACGCATATTTTTGGAAATGCAACAAAGTGCATACTTTGGAGACCATTGCATATTCAGTCCTTTTAATTTTGTTGAGGGTTCATTTAAAATTCTGATATTACTCTAGCTACTATTAACCAATTTGAACATAATGAGCATTGGGGACTATTTAAACTCAGATTCTGTAGTTTGAGGACCAAATTGATAAAATTTATAGATTGGGGACTAAAATGCGTACTTTGGGAACCATTGGTATAATTAGTCTAAAATAGTTTTTAAACATTTGTGGCGTAATAAATATATTAAAATTATATTTAAATAAAAATATAAGTAATAAAATTTATAAATTACAAAATTTAAAAATATTAAATTATCTTAAATATTTCTTCTAATATTTTTTTTACTGAAAAATATAATAATATATTTAAAATATTATTAATTTTAATTTTGGAAAAGGAAATCAAATATTCAATATTCCCTTTATATGATTTTAATTCAAATAATTTGATTGAAAGAAAAACAAAAATTTTATAGGGATATTAAAATTTCAATATTCCCTCCAATACGTTTGATTGAATCTTACATGGATTTCTTGAGTTTTTTGAAAGAATTTTTTTCTTATAAATAGGTGGAGACTTTCATAATAATTTCAAACTCTTAATGGGATTCTCACAAGAGGAAACCTTTGAAAGAGAGTTTCTAATTAAAATTTTCTTCTATTCTTATATATTATTTATATATATACATAAAATAAGAAAGAAAGAAAGAAAAAAAAAAAAAGGTTAAAAGAAATTAAAAAAAAAAAAAAATTTCAATTTCATCGACCCGGTGAACTGGCTCTGGGTTGACCGGTTCGCTGGTTCAACCGCTGGTTTTCCTGGTTCTCTTTAAATAGGCCTGTTTTTAGCTTTGAACGGTTCAGAGGGTATATCCGGACCGGAACCCTAACCGGTCAACGGTTTAACCGGTCGAACCGGCCGGTCCGGTCCGGTCCAGGCTGGTCCAGTTTTCAAAACCTTGCATAAAATATCCTTTCATTTACCCAAAATAAATAAATAAATAAATTGCATGACGTTGTCATCTCAATTTTGCATTGGTTATATCACCCTTTCAAATCTATGTATAGATGAAAAGTTGGTGTATGTTTCTGAAGTTCAAAAGTTGACTGAAAACCCATCTCTCTCCATTAGCTGTTCAAATTACCACGCATTCATTTTCGACAGTGGCCAAGTATAGTTCATAGATGGATGGAGATAGAAGAGTTGTGAAGCAGAGTACTAGAGGGGGAGATGGTGTTGCTCTAATTGTCGAAGATGGAGAGGTTGAGCAGCTTAAAAATCCTTCTCAATCAGAAAAATGGGATCCCAGTTGTGTAGTTAATTCACCTTCGTTCAAGTCTTTGAAATGTCCTTATCAATTTTTTTATTTGCAACTAGTACACTCCCGGAATGGCTGGTATAAACGGAGAGAAGGTGAAATTTTCTGGTATTCTTGAAATGGTCCAAGATAGGCGGGTAAATTCATTGGAAGGGAACTAATAGTATACTGTACTGGTTTCTTGCTAAAATGGTTTGTAAACCGGCAGGTATGGCCCAATATAGAATGGTATTTACAACCTTGGCAATTTCTGCCTCGTAAGGTATAAGCAGAAGGCAGTGGTGACTACAAGAATTTTTATCAGCGGTGACATTAAAAACTTAAATTTCACAAATTCTATACAAATCCTATAGAATACTTGTTGACAACTTTTTCCATATCTGGTCTCTTTTTATATTTTGTGTTTCTCATCTTTTCTCAGCTCTTGTCCACCACTGAAGAAGGAAAAAAAAAAAAAAAAAACTAATATAAACCAAATAAAAACTAAATAATCTATCAATAGTTAACTATATGAAGAGTAAAGAGAAGGGATTTATTTACTTTCATTAGTACTTCTCTGGATTATTTTTCTTGTTCCATTGAACGGTAAAAATAATGTTTTAAATCCTAGTTTTTGTTTTATCTCACTTTCACAGACCATAATACAATAATCTCGTAGTACAAATAATCCAATAGTCCCATGGTATAATAGAGAATGGGTGGCTCTCAATTTTAATTAGCTAACAAATACTACACACCCAAAAAAAATTTACCCAAAAATATCAATCCATGGCTCATATTCATTCTATACATGGACCCCACTCTACAGCCATTCAATCTCCCCCACATAAACAAATTATGGGTAAAAATCTGGGACTGAATTCTGGGTTCATAGGATTTCATCTAATTAGCCTCTTATGCAACTACTTTTATTTGGTGAAACAAACGTGTACTTAAAAAGTATTTTTGGTTAATTGAAATAAACATGAAATGGAATGATCATTCCATTAAAATGTTTATTTTCATGTTTGGTTCGCCAAAAAAATAATGAAAAATGCATTGTAAATGAAATCATTATTCACTATTACAAGGGAATGGTTGTTCCATAATGGATGTTTCTTTAATGCTTATGAAGTATAGCATACTGATTTTAATCAGATAAAATGAGAAGAAAAAGAATGTTACATGGACTTGGATACGAGTATCGGGGGAGTGTACAAGTTCAGGTGTTTGATCTTCCTAAACATAAATCTTAGAATAGTGGGATATGCATCCAAAAATTGGGTATGGGTTCTGGGACTGCGACATGTCTTAAGTATATATTGCATATTGTGTAATTCTTAGATATGATGTTGTAAATCAGTTAGAAATGTATTTCAAGTTAAATAGGATGTAGGAAAAATAAGGAATTTATATCTCCAATTCATGTGAGAAGCTAGAAATGTTTCTTTACTAACAAATGTGAGTGTCTTCTTCTTGAAACATCGTATAAAATTAGAAGATCCAAGTGTCTAAATTGCATATGGGTGGCGGACACATCCCACATTGGTGGACATGAGTATATTGGGGCAAGTAGAAGAAAGAAGGTAGGAGGGGAAGCAAAGAAAGATCGGAGAAAGGAAGCGAATATAGAGTGAAGATATGGGAGGAGATAAAAAAGGGAGAAAAGAATAAGGAGGAAAAGAAGAAAGAAAGTGAGAGGGGGAGATAGAGAGAGATGGGGTAAAGCTCTTACAAATGTATGTTTATTCCCCTAGAAGGTTATTTTATAGGTCTTACAAAACTCTGGTAACAAATAATTACTATATAAAACAAATATGGCTCCAACTTAATCCATAAAATTTCATCTGCAAAACCTCAAAAGTAAAAAATAAAAAATAAAACAATCTAGAAACAACTCCTAATAAAATTCTAATTGTTGAATTGGCAAACTTCATGCAAATGTTGCATCCACTAGGCTGCATCACATATCATAGTTGTACTTTTCTTGGGGTAAATTTGTAGACCAAAACCCAAGCCAAATTGTTCTAATTACACTTAATGCTTCTCAATGCAAGCACTCAGGAGATTGAACTCTTGTATGGTTTGCTTTATGTCTAAGTTATGTGCTGCTTACTTAAAAAGTTCATTCACATACGTTTTTTCACACCTAGTTCTGTTATGTTGTTCTATATATTGGATTTGAATTTTATAATAATTGCTGAAACTTCTATCTTACACCATGAATTGTAATGTTCTATTTTTCCTAGTCAAACAGTCACCCAAAATTATTGGTGCACATTTGTTTAAAGTTAGACATAGCCCTCATAAACTTCTTTGAGCCGTTGCTTGTTTGTATTTGTTAGATAAGTCTTGGTTTCCAAACCTCAATAGTACTTCTTGTGACTCTCCTATGGGTCAAACACCTGTAGTAGTTCTGCATCCAACAAATGGAAACAATTGCCAATATCCTTTGGCTTTCACATCTTGCAGCTATGTTCAATATTGAATTAGTTCTATTCGGCAATTTAATAAGGTTCTATATGCTTGCTCGTGGATACCTGAATATATCATATGGCATTTATTCCATATCATGAAAGATGAAAACAGTAGATGTTCCACAGTAATGTTTAACATATATTCCCTTGCTTTCAGCACTTCAACCATGTTCTTACATCTATGAAGCGAGCTCAAGGCAGAGGTTTGGAGCAAGCGAGAAAACATATAGCTTCCTGCTTATCCGAGCTAGAATGCATTCTTAAATCATCAGAATTCCTAATGTCCAATGCATGTGGAACTTGTGGAGATGGAATAGGAGATAAAACAACAGCTTCCGGTTGTCAACCAATTGGGTTTGATGCTACTTTGAACTGTAGATTGTCTGCTCCTACTCCACCTCGGGCAATTAAAATTCTCAGCTGGAAAAAGGTGAGTGCGTGGAAAAGTAAAACTGATATATTTGGGTTTTTTACTTTAAAATAAATTATGTTTATTGTTGTTTTTTCTTCTACCAGGCAGTTGAATATTTCCAAAAACTTCTTCATGATCTAGACATTATATGTTCCTACTCTTTGGACCCATTATTTGAAGGTGTTTTACGCTTTGTGGTTGAGTTCCAGAAATTTAAACCCGATTTGGTTGCAAGAGCTCATCTCCAGGTTGTGTACTCAAGACCTTGTTTCACCTTTTGTTCATTGACTTTGTTTCCTTTTCTTGAAATTTGATTGCTGATCGTTGTAGCATGTCACTTGATTTATGTGTTCATTTTATTAATGTCACCCACATGATTATTTTCACATGTACCACATGGTGTTGTAGTGACAATGGTGGTATTGTTGGTAAGACTCTAATCTGCTCGTTGGTGTTGGTATACCGCCGTCTCGTTAAGTCCAGGAAATGTTGTGTTTTTGCTCATTTTTTGTTGATCACGAAAAACGTTTTCCATGGACTCACATACTGTTGTTGGCTGTGGGTATGTGTCTGACTATCAGATTCATCTAATTTTCATGCCCAAGTACAAAAGGACACCACTAAATTTCATATTTATTAGATACTTCTTTCATGCACATAATAGGAGGCCCATACATAATTGCATGGTAAGCTTTACTACTTAAACATATTTGTTGGGTGCTATTGAACTAGAGGTGTTGGACACATATTCCATACCCAAGTGTCAACTGTCTGACATGGCATGGGTACACAAATTTAGAAGAATCCTTGTAGCATAGCCTATATGTAGTGTGTAGCCCTTTTTTCGTATACCGCCTGTGTGTGTCTTACCTCAGATCCCCTTTTGGTGCCTTCCATTGAGTTGTTTATGCTGATCAAGGAAAAAATAAAAATTTGGAGTATTAATGTTAGTAAATTGGTGGAAGAGATTCTAATGGTTGGGACAGGGTGTAGAACATGGCATCATAATAGTGTAGGTTGTGATGATGGCGATGATGGCAATTTTAGCAGCAGCAGTGGTCATTATAAGTTAGTGACAGCAAATTAGTGGCACAAAAAAATTGATTCATCTACTGTAGTGGTGATAGCAGCGGTGGTGGTAACATGAGTATTTAAAATGGGACCAGACTTATGGTTTGACTGTTCAGACCTTGAACTGGATCCGATAGTTCAAACCCAAATACCATTCATTATGTAACTAGTTTATTCCATGCAAATTGTCTGGGTTAGGCACTTGGATGGTTAGTTTTAGCACATAGAAAAAAGATTCGGGCTGTTGAAACTGTCATGGCTTTGACTGTTCAGACCTTCAAACCATCATGGCTTTGGTATTGTTTATCCTTTCTCTAAATTTCACGATAGGCTTTTTATTAAATTATTTTTGCTCTAATTTTTAGTATAGGCTTCTTGTGTTCTGCCTTTATGGCCAAAGAGGCTCTAATCCTCAATGTTTCATATCTATGTTGGGTAAATTTTTGGGCACCAGTACAAGCTCTTTCCTATGCTCCAATCTAATCTGTGATCCGTTTGGTTTGTTCTATAATCTCCAACTATTTTTCCTTGGCAAAGATTTTTTTTTATCAGCATGAAAAGGACTTCTATTAAAAACAGAGAGAAGTACAAGAGAGAAGGAGAACAAGGAGTCCAAGAAACGAAAAACAAGCAAAGAACTATTACTACTACAAATTACACTGCCCTCATATTTCTACAAATTTATAAAATAAAATACAAAAGTGGGATCTCTTGAAAAAGAGGGGAAAGTGAGATCCAAAAAGATGACAAATAACAAACTTTATTCTATAAAGACTTGACATCTTCAATGTCAATCTTATTCTAAAAAATCCTAACATTTCATTTGAACCAAATAACCCAAAAATTCATGAAACAAACATTGTCCTATGATACTTTTGTTTTTGCATTGAACCAAAAATCCCCAAAATCAACATAATCTGCATGACCAACATAGAGTATACAATGGACAACTTCTAACATATGAAATGATATGGCAATAAAGATTAAAATGTAGTAAGGAACTTTAGCAAAGTTCTCCATATAGGTTGTATCATTTTTTTTTTTTTTTTCTGAATTTGCAGTGCTGCACTTATTTTCTTCAGAGTCACATTAATCTGAACCTCCAAGCGATGATGAACTGTTAATTTCGCCATTGCATAAAGTTTCACCAGAATATTTCCCGGATGGTAGGGTATAGGGAGTTATCATCTGAGATGAGGATCGAACAGAAGATAATCATTGTTCAGGTTGATGAGAGATCTAGAGGGAGTCTTGTGGAGATTATAGAGAGGAATCGACATCAAAGTTTCTCATTGAAGATAGATTTGGGTGGAGTCAGTTGGGCAGTGCAAGCTCTTCAGAATGTGGGGAAGATGTACAAAGGTGGCTCGTTCTTTAGTAAGTATCAGAGTAGCTCGGCTGTATTTTGCTTACACAAGTATACCAATGACAAGGGTGTTTTTATTGACTTGTCAAAATGGGAGGGAGGTGTTAAGAGAGGTCATATTATTGTTCCAGCAGGGAATAATGGAAGTGGGTGGACAGATTTAGCTTACATGCTTCGGAAGGTCATTCGCAATGAACCCAAGAGAAGCAATATAGGCAAGGAGGATAGGGTTAGAGTTGCAGAAGGAGTTCAGAGCATGGGGTCACAGGAGATGGTTCTGGCAAAGAAAACAGGGATGAACAGAGGAAGGATGTTTGTCGACTTGTTCAATGAGAATCGAATGAGTACTTTAGGGGTCGATATGGAGCGGGCTGTCATCTGTGTTAGATGTGATTTTTCTAGTAACTGGGCTCAAATTGAAAAGGAGTTGAGCAGATATTTGAAGATGAATATTGTGCTTCAGCCATTTCAGCTCAATCGAGCTTTGTTCTGGGCTCGAAGCAGAGAGGATGCGAATTTTATTGGAAATAAGGGATTGAGGTTCTTCGACAAAGGTGTGGCGATTAGCTTGGAGAAGTGGTCTGATGAGAGGCACGCTAAACAAGAGGTTATTGTCTCTTATGGTGGATGGATTGTTGTGTGTGACTTGCCATTTTCTGGTTGGAATGATCAGATTTTCGAGTACATCGGACAGAAATGTGGTGGTCTGTTGGAAGTTGATAAAAGAACCGTCTCCTTGGCCAATCTCTTCGAGGTCAGATTGAAGGTCAGGGGTTATGATTGGTTTTCTACCAGCTTTTTTGGAGGTCAAGGTGGGAGGTAGGTCTTCCATGGTGCGCATCAGGCCATTGTCTAGAAATGGGCGGTGACAAGTGGAAGTTTGGCCAAAGATGCTCCGGCGAGAGTTTTCAGGTGTGCCTTGTGCCAGCGAAAGAGAAGACGAAGAGGCACGATGGCCAGGGTGGACACGTGGCGGCATGACAGGGGAAAGTCGAAGGGGTGTAGTAGACGAAGGGGTAGGGGTTAATTCCAGTGCGATAGAGGGAAGTTCAAGGGATGGGGGGCTTAAGGAAATTCCATATGGGCCGCAGGAGCATTGTGGGCCAAATTTTCATTTGGGCCCAAATGAGTTATATGATAAGGACCAGGGGCTTTTTAATCAGGAGCCCAGGTCGTCTTCTCCAAGAGATGGGCTAGTCCATAAGCAACAAAGGGATGTTAGTGTTGGGCCTCTAAGAGTGGATCAGGCCCATTCTGATGATTTAGGCCTAGTGGGTCTTGTGAATGGGTCTCAGGGTTTGGTAGAGAGAATTCGAGAGGCAGATGGACCCGTATTGCTTGAAGAAGAAAGGCGATCCAGAGGAGAGCAGGAGGTTCAACGTCGGATGTCGGCTACGGTGCGAGAGGATGTGGATGTGGTCTGCGAGTCGAATTCTCAGAGGAATAATCAGTTTCGACTAACGTCTGATGAGATTCAGCTAGGATTAGCCGACTTAGTGAGAGGATCTGTCGAAGACTTACCGCGAACAGAAAGGAATTTGGAGGAGTGGGTTGATGATGGGATAGAGGCGATGAATGATGTAGATGTGTTGAGTCGCCAAGTAGAAGAAGGAAATTTCGAACCTATAGAAGTGTTGCAAGCTCTGGAAATTTATGGGTCTGAGGTCAGCTCTGATCCCGACTTTGATTCAGGAGGTGATGGTTGTGATCAAGAAGAGTATGATTTTCAGCTGTTTAATCTCTTCAAGGAGCAAGGTACGGTTGAGGAGGAGGATTCCGAGGGTGTCTCTGAAACAATGGGTCATGTCTGTGATACCATTATTCAAGATTCCACAGTTCCAGAATCTGAGAGGGGTATCATTGTTAGACAAGTCTTTTCTTCTTCTGGGGATGGGGTAGGGGGATCTCACTGTCTGGATCTTGATTCTTACGTTAGGGGCATGGATGAACAAGGAGTAAGGCCAGATATCTCCAAAGCCATGGGGGATGTCTCTACTATTAATCCTGTGTCTTATAATGCTAATATTACTGTTGGCCAAGTAAATGATGCTCAAGAGGGAGATTTGGTTAATCATAAGCCTAGGAGGAGTAGTGTTTTTAGTGGGGTGAGGGGTAGTGAGGCAGAAACTGAGCGGTGGTTGTTGGAGTTAAGCAAGTATGCGTCTTGTCCGATTGAGGAAGATGAAGTTCCTCATTTCAAACATTTGCTTCAAGTTATGGGTCTTTCGCTAGTAAGGGTAAAAGGGAGGGGTGGTGGTAGTGGACAGGGGAACAGTGTCAGCAGGGGGGAATGTGTTAGCAAAGGGGGGGCTTCGGTTAGAAGGGGGAATAGGGAGTTAAGGAATTTGGTGTCCTCTATTAATTATGATAGGAGGTCGGAGGAGGTTAGGGGTGGCAATGGTTCTCAATGAAGATTGTTAGTTGGAATGTAAGGGGATTGGGCTCTCGAAGGCAGAGGGGGGTCATTAGAGATTTGGTGAGAAAACATCAACCTGATATTGTCATTTTCCAGGAAACTAAAGTAGAAGTTTGCGATAGGAGTTTTATTAAAAGTGTTTGGGGAGTTAGGCATAAAAAGTGGGCTTTTGTACCATCAGTGGGAAGGTCTGGAGGTATTTTATGTATTTGGGATGAACGGGTAGTTTTTGAGTGTGAATCTTTAGTTGGAGTGTTTTCATTAACAATTAGGTTCAGGAACCTAGATAATAGTGAGTGGTGGTTGTCGGGGGTTTATGGCCCAAATAGTCCTTCTCAGAGACTGGCCTTGTGGGAGGAGTTAGGAGGGTTATATGGTTTATGTAACCCCAATTGGTGTTTAGGGGGGGACTTTCATGTGGTTAGGAAGGTTTCAGAGAAGCTTCATGGGAATAGAATCAATAGGAGTATGAAAGATTTTGATGAGTTTATTAGAGGTTGTGAGTTGGTGGACCCTCCTTTATTTAATGCAATATTCACATGGTCTAATCTTAGGGAAAATCGAGTATGTTGTAGGTTGGATAGATTTTTATTTTCTTTAGGCTGGGAGGGGATTTTCCCCAACGTCAGACAGGAGGCTTTGCCAAGATTGGTGTCCGATCATTGTCCTATTATGATGGAGAGTTGCCCTTTTAAGTGGGGCCCGACCCCATTTAGGTTTGAAAATGTGTGGTTGGAACATCATTTGTTCAAGGAGAGCTTTGTAGGATGGTGGAATAGTGCTAGATGTCATGGGTGGGAGGGCTTTAGATTTATGAGGAAGCTGAAGATCGTTAAAGAGCATGTGAAGATTTGGAATAGGGAGGTGTTTGGGAATTTGGAATCATCAAAACTTCAAGTTATGAGTAGAATTGCGGAGATAGATTCTTTGGAAATGCAGGGAAATGAGGTTCAGGAATTGAGAAGTGAGAGGAGGGAGTTAGGTGCGAGGTTAGAAGAGTTGTCTCTTAGAGAGCAGATTTTTTGGGCACAAAAAGCAAAGGTGAGGTGGTTGAAGGAAGGGGATGTTAGTTCTAAGTTCTTTCATAGGATTGCGGATGGAAAAAGAAAGAAAAAGTTTATTAAGAGGTTGGAAGTAAGGCCAGGGGTAGTGGTGGACTCAGAGGAGCAAATAGTCCAAGGGATTTTTGAGTTTTATTCTAATTTATTTTCGAAGGATGGGTTAGTCAGGCCTGGGATAGAGGGGCTAGAGTGGAAGCCTATTGATCAGGAAAGTGCGACTTGGTTGGAAAGACCTTTTGAGGAGTTGGAAATTAGGGAGGCAGTTTTTGAGTGTGAAAGGGACAAGGCTCCTGGACTGGATGGGTTCTCTATGGCTGTATTCCAAGATTGTTGGGAAGTGGTGAAAGGGGATTTGGTGAAAGTTTTTATGGAATTTTATGAGACAGGGGTGGTCAATTTATGTGCAAATGCCACATTTATCTGTTTGATTCCTAAAAGGGAAGGAGCCATTAGAATTGGGGATTTTAGACCAATTAGTTTGGTGACATCACTCTACAAGATTCTGGGGAAGGTTTTGTCAAAAAGGTTGAGGGCTTCTTTAGGGGATACAATTTCTACGACTCAGGGGGCTTTCGTGAAAGGCAGACAGATTCTAGATGTGGTTCTGGTGGCTAATGAGGTGGTCGAGGAGTGTAGGAAGGTAGGAAAGAGAGGTATTGTGTTTAAGGCAGATTTTGAGAAAGCATACGATCATGTGGATTGGAATTTTTTGGATTTCGTGATGGACAAAAAAGGGTATGGGGAGAGATGGAGGTCTTGGATTAGGGGATGTTTGGCGTCTTGCAATATGTCGGTAATAGTCAATGGTAAACCTGGGCAAAGTTTTAAGGCATCTCGAGGGTTGAGACAGGGTGATCCTTTATCCCCCTTTCTCTTCATTTTGGTAGCAGATGTGTTAGGAAGGATGGTGGATAGGGCTACAGAGGTAGGTCTTTTTGATGGTGTTCAGGTTGGCAGAGATAAGGTTAGTGTGACACATTTGCAATTTGCAGATGACACTATTTTTTTCTCTGAGGGAGACGAGAGCCATATGGTTAATCTCTATTCGGTGATAAGGCTTTTTGGGGTACTATCTGGTCTTAGGGTAAATTTAGAAAAAAGTAGGGTAGCGGGTATTAATGTGGATTCAAGTTTGATTCAGAGAGTGGCTGAGTTACTAGGGTGTGGTATAGAGACATTTCCGATGAAGTATCTGGGGCTTCCGCTGGGAGGTAATCCAAGGGGTGAGGTGTTTTGGGATCCGGTTGTGGAAAAGATAGGGAAGAGGTTAGAAGGATGGCGAAGGGCTTTACTATCTAGGGGAGGCAGGTACACGCTGGTTAAAACAGTGCTAAGCGGAATTCCAATTTATTTCATGTCTGTGTTTAAGATTCCAGTCAAGGTAGCAAAATTTATAGAGAAATTATTTAGGGACTTCCTTTGGGAAGGGAAAGATGAAGGACGGAAGGATCATTTGGTGAAGTGGGAAACAGTGTCCTTATGCAAGAAAAGGGGGGTTTGGCCATTGGTAATATAGTGGCTAGAAACACGGCTTTGCTGGGCAAGTGGTTATGGAGATTTCCCGCTGAGTGTGATTCATTATGGCATGCGGTTATTAAAAGTAAATATGGGATTCAGGTTAATGGTAGGGATTCTCAAGTGGTCTCGAGAGGTAGTGGGCATGCTCCTTGGAAATCCATTTCCCAGATTTATCCCGTTTGGTCCCAATTCATTTCTGTGAGGGTGGGTAATGGGGAAAAGGTCAATTTCTGGGAGGATGTTTGGGTGGGTTCCTCGTCTTTGGCGGAATTCTATCACTATTGTATAGCGTTTCTCAGTCTCATTATGTTTCTGTTGTGTCTGTGGCGGGTTCTTTGGTGGCTCCTTTTTCTTGGAATTTTAATTTCCGCCGGAATCTTCATGATAGGGAGGTTTCGGAATTGGTATCTCTTTTGTCAAGGCTTGAAAATGTTTCTTTGGTTCCATTATTGGAGGATAGTTTGGTTTGGAATATCCATTCTTCGGGTTCTTTTACTTGTAAATCTTTTCTTGATAAAATTATTGATTCATCTCATGTACCTCAGTTTCTTTTTCATAAAAAGATTTGGAAGGCATGTGCTCCTCTTAAGGTGAAAGTGTTCATGTGGATCTTGGTTTATGGGGGAACTTTGACAAATGATTCATTGCAAAGGAGGCGACCCTTGCGATATCTTAATCCTCAATGGTGCGTTATGTGTTGTAAGAGTGGAGAGTCTCTGGATCATCTCTTTTTGCACTGCTTGGTGGCTAGGCAGTTGTGGCATATGGTGTTTGGTTTGGGTAATGTGGTGTGGGTGGCCCCAAAAGGATGTGCTCAAATGCTATTATTTGATTTTCAAACTTTTGGAAGGTCGAAGAGGGCTAAGGTGCTTTGGAGTGGAGTCATCTTTGCAATCTTTTGGGTCGTTTGGTTGGAAAGAAATGCGCGTGTTTTTGAAGGAGTTGTCCGGGATTTAGACTATTTGTGGGATAGGGTGAGATATTTGGCGTCTTTTTGGGCCTCAGCGAGTTCGACATTCCGAGGGATTCCGCTTTTTTTGATTGAGGCAGACTGGGTGTCAGTTTGTAGTGTGTAGTTTTAGTTTGTTTCATCTTTTTGTATTCTCTTTTGTTTAGTTTTGGTTTTTTCTTTTATGTCTTCCTTGTAGAGGATGCCTTATCCTCTTTTTACTTGGCTTAGTGCCTTAATAAATTTCTTGTTTGTTGCTGATCAAAAAAAAAAAAATCCCCAAAATCAATCAAAAGCAGCTGGAAACAAGAAGTGGGGACTACTGAACAAGTGTGCACCATTTAAAAAAGCTGGGATCATAAAGACAAAGCTAGCGGCAATGCAAAAATAAATTATCCAAAGATTCCTCATCTCCATATACATGGTACACCATTGAGGACAATGATTGCAATTAGGTCTCCATATTTGAAAAAAGTCATTAGTTATGAGGCTACTATAAGCCAAAAGTCCACATAAAAATCTTAAGAGGCACGATTGCTTTCTAGATACTATATCCTTTGAGGATGAGTGAGAAGCTAAGTTATACGGACTCGGGTACGAGTATCGGGTGCGGGTGTGTATCTAGGGGTCGGACATTTCAAAATTAAAAATTGAGGATACGTGGATATGGATCTAAATTTGGATACGGGTACGGGGATATGTTAAATATTTTTTTAAAAAAATATATATTTATTATATGAAGATGAATTAAATAAATAAAAAAAAACTCAGGGATAACAGATTTTGTTAAAAAAATAACAAATAAAATATAAATAATAAATATAAGTTATATAAATTATTTTAGATATAAAATAAATTATATTATATATGATAAAATAAGTTATTTTTATTTTAGATATAAAAATTATATTATTTATAATATATTATATTGTTCAATTTTTTATGAGTGAATATATTATATAATCTGAATAATATAATATAAATGTAATCAAAGGATAAGAAAAGAGAAGAGAGCTGAGAGATGAAAGAGAGAAGTCAAAGATGAGAAGAGAGAAGAGAAGACACAAAAAGAAGAAGAGAGAGAGAGAGAGAGAGAAGAGGGAGATCAAGAGACGAGAGGACAGGAAGAGAAAGATTGAAGACGAGAGAGAAGACAAAGAAGGGAGATCGAGTGAGTTTTTTCTTGCTCTTGTCTCTCGATTAAGCGAAGTCGGCGACCAATGTCTTCTCTCGTCTAGCAACCAGAGGGATTGAAGTCGGTGACCCATGTCTTGCCCTTTCGAACGGCGACCAGGTTGGTTCTTGCCTCCTCTCATTTCTTTTGCCGCCGTTTTTAAAGAGTCGTGTCCAAGAGAGAAGAGGAGAATCCGACACAGATCCCACACCTGCACCCATGTCATGTCGTGTCGACATGGGTACTTCACACCAAAGTGTCGAGTCCATGTAACATAGGTGTGAAGCACATTTGAGTTATCAATAATCTTATCAAAGAGAGACCTGCATTAGGAAAACCTGAAGGTACCAAGTGATCACCCACCACCTTTTATAACTAACATTAGATCTCAATGAAATATTATCATCAATAACGGTCAACAGAGAAGCCAATTTATCCGTTTCATGATCATTAAGATTTCTAAAAAAGTTCAGTGTTCCATGAAATCAGAGCTGACTGAGACAAAGTCATAAGGGTGATGGAAACATTTTGAAAACAAATCAAACAATACAAATGAGGAAACGAACGTCAAAGGAAGAATCAATCCACCCAAACGTCTTTCCAAACAGAGTACTTTCCCAATCACCCACTTTCAAGGACAAGAACCGTGAGAAAAGAGGAAAGATATGAGAAATAGATTTCCTTGGAGGTCGACAACTACCCCTGTTAACCACAAGAGAATCTGTCATGATCCGAACCCGCCCCTAGAGGTTTGGATCATAACCGGCCAGTAATCATGAGATTACCTACGGCCTTAGACAGAAATCAAATCGAATTTAATAATATGGGGTCAGAAGCGGAAGTAGAAATATAAAATTTTGTCCAATGAGCTTGTGCATAAATAGCATGAACAAATTTTTTTATATATTAATAACTCACACTCATACATATATAAAGATTCCATGTGTCAAAGATCAATCATATGTTATCAACATACAAACACCAAACTTATATACAGTGGTCGAGCATGACCAACAAAAGGAAACAGAAAATCAAAAGACAGAAGAAACAAAAGCCTCGCTCGTGAGGCGCTCATGACAGATTTCTCAAAACTCGGTATCCTTCCCAGGTTCACTAAGGCTAGGGCTAGACATCCCACTGCTTACCTACATACATATATATATAAATGGAGTGAACTAACGCCCAGTGAATAATATCAGAGTAAAGAGATTATGTGATTAAGTTCTAGTAATTGACATAAGCATTTCTATATCATAAGCAATACATAACGAAATGACCTTGAGTCTAACAGATAACAGAACGGCCTTGGGTCCAACTTATAACAGATGTACAAAATGGAAATGATCATATCATAACAAAACGAACCCGGGTCCAATCATTTATAGCTGTATAATGACCATTCGATCAACTCCTAAGAGATAATCAAATTTATTAGATGTTTAGAATAACCTTGGGTCCATCTTATCAGATGTACAGAACGATCTTGGGTCCATTTTAGATATATAGATCGACCTTGGGTCCATTATAAACATTCATGTCACATCAATCACATTTACAGATATCATATTGATCAGAAATATAGAAACTCATTCGCACTTGTAAATCGTAGTTTCGGAAAAGCTTACCACATTAGGACATTCAGAAAATGAAGTCAGTAAGAAAATATCTTTACTAAGATATTACTCACAGTGATTTGGTTGTTGACTCGTTCTTGCAGATGAACTTACAATTCACATAAATACGTACTTACATTAAATCACATTACTTATTCAATCCGTTCGTTAACTTATTTAATTCTCTTAGGCTTTTTTTAAACTCTTTAATTCATTTAGAATATTCAATTCATGCCTAAGAATGCTCAGAAAGGAATGAGAATGCACACGTGATTAGAATATGTCTTTTCAAAATTTGCTGAAACAAAGTACTTCGCTCGAGCGCAACATTGGTCGCTCGAGCGGACCACTTGGTTTGCAAAAGGATTGGATGGTCTGAATCTAGGCTCGATGTTCGCTTCAACCAAGGTGCAAGATAAAAGGCGGTCGCTCGAGCGGTGACTTGGTTACTCGAGCCAATTATATTTGTCTGCAAAAATACTGGATGCATGAAATGTACGCTCGAGCGACAAATTGTTCACTCGAGTGGTGACATAGAGGTCTGGAAATTCTAGAACAGAATTGAACTTCAAAACTTATGCTTTTAAATCAAACTCTTGCATGGCTTGTATACAACTTCTCAAACACTTAGAACTCCCTCTATAAACATGGATTCAAGACCAATTCTCAAGCCTCATGGCCAAACTTTATGAATTCAACTCAAATGATCATGCATGTATGATTAAACTTCAAATTCCTTTCCAAAGTTTATAAAAACATGCAATTCACTTTCAAAACCTTGTAATTCATGCATGCATATACAATTCATCTTCCAAATTCAACATGGATGACAAAATCATGCTAAAAATGGTGAAACTCAACAAAACTACGCATGCATGTATGAATTAACCTCTAATTCTTCATTCTAAGCTCAATTCTTAAATTTAAACACATAATCTTCTTGAATTCACATATGAAATGACTTAGTTTCATGAATTAGGGTTCAAAAACTTACCTAGGGTCTTCAATTGAGCTCAATTTAGCAAGTTCTTGAGCTTCTTCTTCACAATACACAAGCCGCTTAGCAAATTCTTCAAGTTCAATCTCTTCTCTCTCTAAAAATTGAGTTCTCTCTCTCTAAAACTCTCTATCTCAGAATTTTTGAGTTCAAATTATGATTAAGGGGTTCAAGCTCTTAATTACAACATATATATACTTGAGGATTAGATTAGGGTATTAATCAAGATTAACTAATTACACTTAGTTCTAATTAGTTTAATCTGAATCAAATTTTAATCAAACTTTCTAATAGGCTCTAAAAATTATCCTAATAAACCAACCAATTTCGGTTTCTATCGTCATTAAAGCCTTCAATTTTCAGATTGTAACAGAAATTATAACAAATATTTCTACGATTAATAGATATGAAGTCAAAAGCCACATTGATCACATAATTAACATTCAAATTCACACCTAACACATAAGCGCATGTATAATTCAAGAATTAAGAACATAGTGTGTGACGGGGTTGTCACAAGATCCCTCCCATTAGCTTGGAACCTATAATTACTCTTAATAACATAATCCACAAGGAATCACACTCAATGAAAAACCTCTGTAAAAATTTACCAAGCAGAGCTTTATTCCCTCCCAGAATGTTTGCCTTTGGGAAGGGACACCACCTCGCCAGATGATCCTTTCTTCTTTTGTCTATGCCTTCCCACAAAAAAATCCCTTATCATTTTCTTGATTTGATTTGCCAGCTCAAGCAAAATCTTAAACAAAGCCTAGTAGCAGGAATCTTCTATGGAGGCCTCACTTCTTGCATTTGCATCCGCTCCCAACCTTAAACTCTTTTATAGGGCCCTTGCTCCCCCTCCCTCATCCTTGCCCCCCTCCCCCTCCTGCTTCTGCTTTGTGCAATTATGGAACAAAGACAGATAATAAATTGGAATTCTATGCAAAACTGATTGGACTAAAGTATACCTCTCTTCTAGAATACAAAGCTCTCTTCCACTCCTCCATTCTTGTACCAATTTTTTCTACCATTGGTGCCCAAAAAGATTCCACGCTAGGGTTTTTCTGCCAATGATGATCCCAAATATTTGAAAGGAAGACTCTTGATATGTCATCTTAAAATTCCTGCCAACCTTTGTAACCTTCCCTGATGGATATTAATACCCACAATATTACTTTGAATAAGGATTGAAATAATCTAAAAAATTCTCAAATCCAAAGGCAAATTAACAACCTTAGATTCCTCCCTAGAAGGAAGAAAGATACTTTCATCTACAAATTGTAAATGAGATACTGAGACACGATCCTTTCCATTGATGAAGCCATCCACAAGACCAACCGCCTTAGCCCTGTTGACAATCCTCACCTCACTATGACATCCACTACCTAGGTAAAAAGAAAAGGAGACAGAGGATAACCTTGCCTATGACTCCTGGATACATTAGAACTTTTTCCCACCTTACCATTAACAATGTCAATGATAGAAATATTGCAAAATGACAAGCAACCAAGGATCCATCTCTTCCATCTATCGCTAAATCCTTTTCTTTGCAACGCAAAATCTAAGAAATTTCAATCTACATGATCATAAGTTTTCTAAAATTCCACTTAAAAATTAAACCCTTTTTATTAGAACCTCTATAATCTTCCACATCCTCATTGGCAACCACCAAAACATCCAAAATCTGGCGATCGTCCACAAAAGCTCCCCGAGCTAAAGCAATAACTTTACCCAGAATTTTACATAAAGATGTCCCACGCTAATCGGCCGAAGGTCACTGATATTAATAAAGTTCTCTTTTTTAGGAATCAAACACATAAAAGATGCATCGGTACAAGCCTTCACCACCCATTCTTTGAAAACTCCTTGAGATCATGAACCAAGTCTTCTTTAACACCATTCCGATAGTCTTGGAAAACGGCTGAAGTAAACCCAACAGCTCTCGATGATTTGTCCCTCTCGCAATCGAAAATTACCTCTTTGATTTCTGCCTCGTCAAAAGGCTTCTCCAATGACCTATATTTAGAAGCATCAAGTGGAGCCCAATCCAAACCGTCAATGCCTCTCTAACCTAAAGGATGATGGACCCCACATAACAGGGCAACTCTCAAGGGTCCTTGAGGGAGTAGCCTAGTTAGTCAATCGGTATGCTCCCCACATGCCCAACTCAAGTTCGACTCTTGTCGGCCCATCACGTTTGCCCAGATCATGCGATGATTAGGGGGTGTTGCTTGATTCTCGGGTTTACTCTCTTGGGGTGGGACCAAAGGACACGGTTCGCGTTATTTAAAAAAAAAAATGAAAAAAAAACTCTTAACCACATGATAGGGATTTGAAACCACTCTAGGAAGCACGTCTTGCCTAATATTTGGAAACCTCTCTCATCCCAAAAAAATCATTTTCCCGGCCATTATATATCGTTGATGTATGTCAAGATCAGTGCAGATGACCTCAAATTTTTTTATTATGATTATTGTTGTTATTATATTTATGGTGATATTTATATTATACAAACATTGGCTCTTCTGCATCATAGATAATAAGAAAAGAAAAGGGATTCTTGAGCCTTGGTAACCGTCCTCATTTTATGAATTTTTTTTAATTTTTTTTTTTGTCCAATTAGTGGAATTTGTGCTATATTTGGTGGTTTTCCTTTTTTAAAATTTAAAGACAATGTTCTTTTTGGTATACCATGTTCCTTCCTTGGTCTTGTTTAGGGGTTGCTCAGAGGCACCCGATGGGGCATTTAGTTGGGGTGCTTCCTCTAAACATAAAGCACAAAGCTAGCTTTTTGATCACTCTGAGGGTGCTTAGCATATTTTTTGTGGTGCCCACACACTTGCTTTCAAACATAACCTCACGCAAAAGTGATAATTCCCTACATGTCCCTATTTCAGCAACTCCAAATGGGGCTTTTTTTCTCTCACAAGTTTGTCATGTTATTGTTGACTTCTCACCCTAGAAAATAATGAACAGCTTCTACTGGTTCAAGATGGGAAACTCTATGGACGGGATCCTATCTTTGCTGTGATTTCTAAAGCTGCAGCATTGCCTGAAGTCTCAAAGAACCATGATATTCAAAAGAATGAAGTTCTTGTGCAACTAGGGCAGGTAAAAATCATGAGATCCCTATTTGTTTTAAAAACACTTTGAACTAGTTTTCCTGTGTATACTTGCATATATACATTTTTTGGGTGATGTCTATTGTTCTTTGATCTACACTCAAGTTCTTTTCAAACCCAGGGTATTGTCATGTGAAATCCAGTTATCAGTTTGTTGTCATCAAGCTAGATTAGTTTTTGGAGCACAAAATGGCTTGCATTTATGTTGGATTGTTGTTTCTGTTGTGTACTCCAACTTATTGCAAAAAATTGTTTTGTCTAATATATCTTATGTGTGTTTTGATGTTGCAGCTAGTGATCAGTTTGCTTAAAATTATTTGTACAAATGCTGCATGGCAGAGGCGTAAGCTTGGGAAAATTTTACAAGATTGGCGAGTCATTTATATACAGGTTTGCCACTCATCAAAAAAATGTATACTGTGCTGCTTGCAATTTATTTCACTGGGTCTTGTTTTTCTTTATCTTCTCAAACTCACTTTACTTCCATTGGTGCTTTGTCTTCGTTTAAGGATGTTACATTCTGTTATCTCCCTTCAGTGCATCCACCTCATGATTTCTGACATCAATTTTTTGTGCATTCTGATCATTGATGAATTTATGATAACTGACTGATAAGTATGGTAAAGATTTTAATTAACTAAAGGCTCTTGTACTTGCTACACCAACAGTTTCTTAGAGAAGTTCAAAACTGTACTTGTTGGCTTCAGAGTTTGACTTTAACATTACTTTTTTTGACTCAGGGCTTACAAATTTGACTTATTATGTCACCGAGTGAGAAAGGGCTTGACTTTTGTGATTTATGGCTTATGTTGTTGGACTCCATAAATATGTGACATGACTATGTTAGAAATGTCTTGCATTTGATGTTGTGAGAGATGAAAATAGAAAGCCTTTGGATACGCATACTCTAGCGTGCAACAATATTTCACCTGTCTAACTACGGCCTGTGGTGTTGGTAACCATAGGTCGCAAAACACAGCTCAAGGACTAAGATTTATCTGTAAAATTATTGTATTTGTACTGATAGCACTGAAGCTTAGGTCTATATCTGTTCTATCCTTCCAAACACTTTGGCTGGGTGGTGAATTAGCTGAATTACTATATTCCACTCCACACATAGAGTTATCTCATTGAGATGTGGAACATTTTATCTATTGTCACCCAAGCTATTATTCTTTTTTCTTTTTTCCTTTTTTTAGCAAGGTGATATGTGATATGATTTTAAGTTCATATTATTGTTTAAGATGAATGCATGGATTGGTTGCTGCAGTAACCAGTACCTATGGTACATAAGCTAAATATGCTATTTTTTTTAATCATAGAAGTTGTTACCATCATGCCATTGTTATTATGCGTCTTCAATATCTATGTCAACTTAGCAATGGGGTTTTCCTTGGTAATAAACAACTGTCTGGGGCTGATTAATGCATTCGGTTGCTAAAAAACTTTCTTCTTACAGCTAGAGTTGTCTTTTAGAAAGGAATTTGGAGAGATCTCAAGCACTTCAATTGATGAGGTATGTTGCTCTTTTTTTTTTTTTTGTGGATAAATATGAGGTATGTTGCTCATTTGTCAGTATATATAGAATTTTTTAACCAAATATTGTCGGTATCATCTGTTTACAATTTGTTGTGACATTGATGCCACTTCCGAAAAATATTCTTAACCTTAATTTTTAATTTTTAAGGAATTTTAGTCTCGCACAAGCTAGTTCATTAGCTGAGATTATTCTCATACTGTCATAGTCCATTCTCCCAACAAACCCCCCCCCCCCCCCCCCCCCCCCTCTTGCCTTGATTTTAGAAGTTGGAGACACGACTATGAATTTATGACAAGCCCTATAGTTGGTGGCATTTGTGCTGTTAGTTTTCTTCTTTAACTTAACCATATTACCATCAAAAGTATTAACCACCTTTGGAGAACAGTCTCCCCCATTCTTGATCCCCATGACAGTATTGCTCTCTCTCTCTCTCTCTCTCTCTCTCTCTCTCTCTCCCTTTCTTTTTAATGCATAATTCTTAATTTTATTATTATGTTTTAGAGGAACTTTGATTTTAAGATTTTGAATGTATAATAGTTAATTTTTGCCCTGAGATTTGAAGAAAATACAAGAAACTCCACAACTTTGGTATAATTACGTTGGTCCCTTGAGGTTTTAATTCACGTAACACTTAATTCCTTTTCATCAATAATTTGTTAGGCACGTGGATGGAAAAATGATGTTGTCATCTCTTTTATACTAAATTGTATATTTTTTTTTCTTGTTTATTCTTGTGTCTTCACACCATCTGCATTAGTTTTAGTCCATTTAAACTTACTAAAAGAGATGTCAGTGTAATTTGCCCTAATTTTTATTGTGGTATGGGGGGAACAATTAGCCTACTGTGATTGTAATTATTTAAATTAGTAATTTTGATTATTATGTTATAGGAGACATTTTTTGAATATGGATTGTGTTATAAATTTTTGAATTTGATGCTTATGGAGTGTGGATTTTTTAATTAGTTTTTAAATTAGTTTGAAGCTGAATTTTTATTACCTGTGTAAAATATTCATATATACATGGCATAATAATTATATGTGAATATTTCTTTTCGTGTTCCTGTGGGGCACCACTTTTTTTTAAAATTAGCGTGTCAGCATGTCATGTGTTTGTATCTATGCTTGTTAGCAGAGCATCAACATTCTCTTCATTTCTATTTTTGACATGGCTATTCTCATCCCTAGTGGCAAGTAGATGGTGCCAAGCAGAGATCTCAGACACACTTAGGGGAACTCTGGAAAGAAGAGGTGTTAACATCTTAAAATGGTGTAATTAAATAATTAGGAAAACCGTTTTTCTCATTCTTTGATTATTGTGCTGCTGCTTCTATTTGGTTTCTGTTTACTAAATTACCAAACTAGCCGCTTAAAAGCTTGATGCTAATAAACTATTCTTTTTGTTCATCCTTTCCTTCTAAATTTATTCAATCACCTCAAGTAGGATTTGAAAAGTGGTAGGGAACATGAACTAATAGGCATATGGACACTTAATATTCATATATATGACATAATAATTAGGGTTAATTACACTTTACCCCCTCAACTAGTAAAATTGCTTCACTTTCACGAAGGGGGTCTTTGTACTGCTTTTAATAGTTGGGAAAGATTTGTGGCGACTTCCTTGCTAATGTTGGTATTTAAAAAAGATTGGTTTTCATGACGGGGGTCTTTGTACTATTTTTAATAATTGAGGGGGGTAGGGTGATAATCAATGATGGTTAAGGGGGTAAAATGTAATTAACCCTATTAAGTATATAAAACTATGGGTGATTTTATTTGCACACCACTAATACTCTTAGTATACACCATTAATATATTAAATTTATATTCCAATAATATCCTTCAATGAAATGACCATTAAGGACAACATGAGGTGTATTCTATCCATTCAAAAATTTCATATTTAAAAACACAAAATACTCTTCACACACCATGATCCCTACAGGGTTTAGGGTTTTAACATATGAACATTATATTTCTTCATCATCTTCACCATTAACATACACATGATATCATTCGTTATCAATTAGTTTACTTCATTCTCTCTCTTCTTCTTCTTCTTCTTCTTCTTTTTTGTGATAAATAGTTCGTTTCATTATCTTCTCCATTATACTTATTTTTCAAACTCAAAACATTATTGCCTTTGAAGATTTAGGGTTTAA
The DNA here is from genome assembly GCA_030407325.1 of Camellia japonica. Taxonomy (NCBI): domain Eukaryota; kingdom Viridiplantae; phylum Streptophyta; class Magnoliopsida; order Ericales; family Theaceae; genus Camellia; species Camellia japonica. The sequence goes on from JAPPVO010000013.1 coordinate 18,776,865, forward strand.
GAACATTGACATCAATTAGTTTTGAAGATTTGCATACCATGGATGACAATGAGATGGTTGGTTCCCATATAAACATTGGAAATGTTGATTTGAACATTGAAAAGGTTAGTTTATGCCTTAGCTTTTTGGTTTTTTTTTTTATTTATCTCGTTCGTATGTTTGGAAGATGAGTTTGTTCGTTGTGTTCAGATAACCAGAGTTGAACTTTTACACAATGTTCGATTATTTATATTTGAACAAAACAATTTTGTTCAAATTATTAAGATTGACCAAACATTAAATATTCATACACAAAAAAATTGAACATTAAGTTAGTTTGGTTAAAACAAATTAAACTTTTATTCGTTATTCAGCTATAAAATTTTGAACACATTAAGCTTGTTCAACTTGGTATTCTTGAACATGACTAATTTGATGAATTTGTTAAACACCGACAATGAAGATCAACACCGGCAAAGATGGAGGTTGAATGAAACACTCCACCGGTGATCTGAAACGACGAAACAATGAGGTGAGACACGATGAGAGTTCAATACCAATTATAGAGATCAACACCGGCGAAGATGGAGGCCGAATGAAACCTTCGCCGGCGATGGAGATCAAGACTAACGAAGATGGTCTCTGTTCTGAAGATTGTGGGGTTTTTGTTGTGTGTAATGGTGAAGATGAAGAGTTTTTGGTGTGCATAATGGTGTATATTCAAATAGTTAGTGGTGTGTTAATATAGGGTTAGTAATGAAAAGTTAAGGTGTGAAATAAGATCTTTTTAAACCCTTAAAATTATTGTGTACTAAAGTGTACTGAGAGTATCAGTAATGTGTAAATAGAATCACCCTAAAACTATATATTTTGCGCTTCTTCTTGTGTTGTGCCCTGCATGTTTAAAAATTGTTATGTCAGTGTGTCCATGTTATGTTGCATGTCCGTGTCCATGTCCGTATCCGTGCTTCTTAGGATCTAGTAGTAGGTTGTAGACACATCAAGCAGGGATCATCATTCTGGTCCAAGGGAGACGTGGCTGCCATAGGGCCCTGCCAGAACTGTCCATTCACTTACCTGTATAGTGTGTCTGTGGTTAACTAATTGGCATTCAGCATCAGCTTGATAATATTTTCTTTCTTTTCCTATGTGAAACATCATTGAACTTGGTCTTTTGGTCAATAATATATTTTTCATGTCTATCTAATTGGTTCTACAGAATTTATGCATGAAGATATCCAAGCACATCCTCATCTGGGTAGAGGAGCAAACATACTGGATAGCTTCTCGTTTTCTCGTTTTGGGCTTTGAACTAGAGCTATACTCACCTGGTGAATACTGCATGGTATATTGGTATATTTATGTTGTCTGCATCAAACTTGCAGAGAAAACACATCTGAAGATGTTGACAAGCAATGAAACTGGTGAGCATGCTGTTTGGCAGAAATGTTCATAAAGGATATACAAGATTTGCTAGCTTGAGTTGTACACATGTACAGATGCAAGTGAACTCGAGTGCCACTTTGTTTTTACTTTGAGATTATCTGCACCTAAAGAATAAATGAAGTTGAAAAATGATTTCTTAGAACCTTTATCATGTCATGGATAATTCTGAACATTTGCTCTTTCACATTTCTCTGGATGGTCAGGGAATTAACAAAATTGTTAAGAGAAAACTGTATATTGGGTGGGTATTATTGTTTGCTTGCATCAATTTGGGATGAGATATCAAACTTTTAGGTAGGGGCCCTAGTTGGTGGTCTAGCTATCTTTGCCTGCAAGCAAATGTTTTTTCTGGCAATAGTTTCAATATATATAATTTTCTTATGAAGCAAAGGCTTGTGTGGTGATTGTTGAAATAAATTGTGTTACCCTGTACATTATGGTTTCTTAAGTTGCGACATTTTAACTTTACTAATGAATTATATTTGTTTGTATTCTATACTTGTTGATCAGGTAAACGGAAGGGGAAGAAGAAAAAAGATGCTGTAAAGGATCTGGCAAAAGATTATCAGATCCCTCCTATGGTCTTGCTACTTCAGTGCCATATATATCTTGCTGAAGGCCTCACAATGGTAATTGCGCTTCTTGTACTTAGAAATCCTCAGTTATGTTTGAAAACCTTGAAAACATGAATGTGGGGAGAATATGTCCTCCATCTCTTTTGATGCTTGGATCTCATACATCAGTAGACATGCACCCTATTTGGTAGGTCTCTCTGTGAGGTTTCTGAAGTTAAATTGACCTCCACTTACCTATGTTGTGGATCTGAGTTTTTAGCACGAGTGTTTATCGCTGTATTGCAAATGGTATGTTAATCAGTTTTCAGCTTTTCCAGATGCTTGCTGCTCTGAGGAATGAACACAAGGTCTTTCCAAGTGCGGGTCAATTTAATACTGAGCATGAGGTAACATTTGTTTGTCATTGCACATTTTTTCTCCTAGTAATTGAGTAAGAGATGTGGTGGGCAAACATTGTAATTGGTTCATTTTTTTGCCAACTTATGTATTCTTTATCTTATGTTATTTGCTTTTAAAGTTAGTGACTTGACCATTGCTTATCAAGTTATCAAAGTATTAAAAAATAAAAAAAATAAAAAAAAAATGAAGAAGAAGAAGAAGAATTGGTGACTTGACTATCAAATAGAAAGTGCCCTGTTGTCTTTCCCAAGGCTGGGGTTTAGGAAAATCTACAACTTAAACAGCCTTTCTTATAGTTTAACTTTAGCAAGAAAATTTGATTATTTGAATGAGAGGGTTGCTATATATCACCAGTAAATTTCACCAAATATTTTCAATTCTTATGTAGCATCCCTTTTGGCATGGCGTATTCTATTATTTTTCAAATATGATGGGCCCTACACATGGAGTTTGTTGCATGAATACACTTACGAAGTTACATAAAACGGTGAAATAAATGCTGTGGTAACGAATAACATATCTCTTTGAATGATGTATACACTAACTGATCCTCTTAACCCATAATGTGAAGTTTGCTTGCTTTCTAATTTATGGCTAAATAAGTCAAGGTGTGAAAATTCTATTCAATCAAAACGTTGTTGGTGTTTCACCACAAACATGCTTATTCTTTTTTTCTTTCTTTTCTTTTTCCACTCAACAGAGATTCATTCAGCACTTTGAGCTTCTACAGAAAGCTTCCATTCCCGATCACATATCATACCTATCATTTAAGGAATCTACTACCCATGCTCGTTTATCCGTGAGTATTCTAAAATACTGTATTTCTCTTTTATGATCATCTTGTATGAGCATTAATGAGTCTTCCTCTGCAGACTCTTGTTACGCACAATTGTTTCAAAGATGCTCAGAAGATTGCGAAGGAGCTCAGGAATAGTTTTTCCCATGACCCAGAGAGAATGGCAGAACTACGACGAATTGAGCAGGTTGCAGAACACAATGGTGTTGCCTTAAATCTCATATCCCGGTTAGGGACTCTAGACCCATCGCTAAAGGTCTACTTTGAATTCATCCACCATCCATACTTTGCTACGGCTGTCGTGAAGAGATCTTAAAGGTAGTCTTTAATGTTTCTGCCCCCAGTTTTGACACGCAATAGCCTTTCATGGCATCCAAGTCTTGCTATGTAGCATTTTTATCATTTTTTTCTTCAATTTATTTTTATCAAATCATTCTTTAGATAATACAATACATCATCTGCTGTTAGGGAAGAACAAGTACAATTTTGATGTATAATTTAGATTTTATTGCGGTCAATGTATTATAAACTGAGGTGTATGGGATATTTGCAAATCTTAGGCCATCATAACAAGGTTTCAATTAATTGACAGAAGTTTCGTTAGAGATGCTAGGAAAATTGGAAACTTTTTACATGTATCTAGTTTTAAAATATCCATGTTTTCTTTTCTCAATAGAATCACAAGGAAACAAATTTGTACTCTTAAAGCACTTATGTGGACAACATAAAGAATGGTCTACATGAAATATCGTTCGAGGTAGCATCCCTGGCAGTGACATCAAATTGTTAATACAAAACACATCATTTATAAGTAATATCATCTCTTTAATATTTTTCTGTCAAATAAAAATTAAATAGATTCTATAATAATTTGTGCTATAAATGATGTATTTTATTTTTTTAAATTAGGAATTTTGATCCATAATTTTTGGTGCTAATCATCATATCACACCAAGCTATTCTACACTATTATAGAATTTTGATTTGTTCTTATTAATAATGAATATGTAATTTTTATGTTTAAATTTATCTCATAAAATGATTATTATCTTAAATAAAAAATTATAATTAATAAGTGTCCCTTCTAACTTAATTTTTTGGCTCCGCCACTGTGGAGGAGGTACCTATTTAAACGAGTTTATATGGGTATTTATGTCCAACCCATTTAAACTCAATTTTAATTGGGTTTGCAAGATTTAATGCATTTAAACTCAAGGGTTTAAATGGGTGTAATTGAGCGGGTTTCATGGGTTTGGGTTAGTTTGCAAACATTGTCATTTTCTTCATGGCTTTTGTTGAGATTATTGTTAGGATGGTCTGTGTATTCAACGATAAACCCCCTTCAGGGGTGGGTGTCATGTTTGATTTATTTTGGAATCTCTTCCCTCCCTCAATTACTCTGGTTGAGTTTTTCTGGCTCATTAGCAGCTCCACTGCTGTTTTCTTTTGGAAGACTGGTTACCTTAAATCAAATTGAAATTCTTTTACTGATTACTTGTTTACTCCACAGCTGTTACTTGGAAGACTTGTTATTGAAGGGTTAATTACACTTAGTAACTCTGCACTTTCACCAAAACATTGGTTCATAATTTATATCAATTCACAAAATCCCTTACAATGTCACTCTTCCAACCATTTGGTGTTAATAAGGTTGACAAGACCTAATATATGAGCTATAAGCTACAATTTTTTTTGCCTCAGTAGAACCTCCTCTCTTTCATAGAAATTTCACTGTGCATTTCCACCAGTTTGTCTCATTAAACAGATGGATGGAAGAGTGATATTGCAACTTGACTACATTGTCACAGTTGAAACCGAAAGAATCAAAATGAGATATTAGTGGAAGTATAGGGATTCTAAGTGTAATTAACTCAAAATTTAATGAAGCAGCACCAATCCTAGTTCTAACCATTAACCTATACAGAAGAATGAGGCTGAGACACACTGCTTACCAGGTTCTAGTGGGAAGCACACTGCATCTGTTAGAGCCATTCAATGTGTCCTTGTTAGTCAGAAGATCAAGTTTCAAGGAAAGTCTCAGCCAACTTTGTCCAGTTCAATGTGTAGAAAATGAAACATAGGGAACTAGGTTATGTTTGGATGTTAAATTTGTAGAAGGAAAAATAAATAAAAAGATGATAACATAGAAGAAAAAGAAATAGATGCCTGGGTTTTTATTTTATTTTTTGTTTTTTTTATTAGGTTAGGAAAGCGAGAAGAAAATAAATATATATTTTGCGAAAAAAATTATTTATTTAAAAATTTGTTTAGTACCAATAAATTATGAACATGTATAAGTTATTTGATTTATTTTTCTTTGAAAAATTCAAGTTCCAATAATGACAGAATTACACTCACATATGGCTTTTTTGACTATTTTAGCCTGGGCTAAAAAGGGTTTGGGAAGGACTTTTAGACTTTTTGGCTTTTTTTGTGAGAGAAGAGTGTAATGATTATGGGTTGGATGTGATGTTTTGTTTGTTGTGGCTAAAATAATCTATTTTGTCTTTTGTGGCTAAAATAGCCAAAAAAGCTCTTGCCAAACGGAGCTATACCCTGTCAAAGTTCGGCCACCAACAGTTTCGAAATTGCATAATTGTCTTCACTTCTAAAACAATTATTTGAAAATAAAATTTAATTATCTAAATGGCCCTTTACCTTATATTTTTATCTCTTTCCTTTTTTATCCAATAGAGCTCATTTCTCTTTGCTCTCTTCTCTGTTTCATTTCTTTGCTGCCACAACTCTATGCTCGCCCCACCGCTCATCACCGTGCTACTGCATTGTTTCATTGCCAACGCCACCTTCTCTTTACCACCCACTACTACACTGTTACATGTCACAGCTAACTATCATATTGTTAGAGCATCCTTATCAGATTATTTATATTTTATCCTAAAATATTATTAAAAAATTCATTTTCTATTTTAGAAATCACATTTTCATCTATTTTTCTCAACAAACTTCATATTCTTTCTCTATTCTATTAACAAACTTTCTATTTTTTTCTCTATTCTATTAAAATATAATTTTTAATTATAAATTTTAAAAAAATAAAAATCATAAATGTGTACTGCAGTTCCTAAACAAAGCGAAACAAACATATATATATATATAAGGGAGCTACAGTGACTCCCTACAAATAGGAAGCTATTGCAACAAAAATTAGTTTAGGGAATTGTTTGGAGAAGCTGATGGAGATGTATAAAGGGACTTCAACCCCTCAAAATAGGTAAAGGGTGGGTTTAGGGAGGCGGCTAGGGATGCTCTTACATGCACCGCCATGTTGCTCCACTGCCAACGCCACCCTCTCTTTCTCGTACTAACCGCCACCTTTCCCTTCAACGTCGCCATCTTATCCTCTTTCTTCTCCTCCTCCTCCTCTAGTAACCACCATCTCTCCCTTTGACTCCCTCACCAACGCGGCCTTCTCTTTCGTCACCAACATTTAAGCCCCATACTCTATATATATTATCAAAAAAAAAAACTTCATTCAAATACAGTTCTCTATATTTATTCAATTTTCGTTTTTCATTTTTTGTAGAATTGGAGCCACTGAGTCTCTATTTTGTCCATCACTACCCCATCGTTGAAACCCCTTCCATCTTATACTCGCAACCTGATACCTCCCTCTAGGGCCCTCCTCTTTGTCACTTGAAAATTGATTTCCAGCTACCACTAGATCAAATCACATTAGAGGGAAAGAGGAAAGGCACAGTGTGCCACCTTCATCGCCAACGCCATAGACATTGCTTTTTGCCATACACCTTTCCTTTTCTTTTTTTTTTTCCATTGATTTCTGGCTTCTTTTTTTTATTTTATTTAATTTATTTAAGTGTTAAAGGTGGTAGGTGGTGGATTTTTGTAGGTTGATGTGTTTGATTTCTTGTAGGGCTGGTGGTGAGAGAGTGGAGTGAATGTTAGAAGGGAGATGAGAGTTGACGATAATGAATGATTATACGTTGAAGAAGGGTAATATTGTAAATATCAAGCTAGTATATATACATATAGTTCTACATAATTTTGGAAGGAAAATTAGGACGTTCATTTTCAATTTTGTTAACCTCATCGTCGCATATCAATGGTATGGATGTAGTTGTAATGTTATTATAAAATTTGATGAAAGTTAATGTAATTATATTAAAATTATGAGATTAATTATAGTTTCATGATTATTTAGGAGAGGTAGGTGTGATTTACCCTAATGAAAGTGAAGTCTAGCACCATCATCATGAAGCCAAACTTTTAATTCACAAAACCTCAATGGATTAAACAGATTAAGAAAAGTGTATTTTTGAGGGAGATGTGAAAACTTTTCAAACCTCAAAAATCACTATTCCAAGGTATTTTACAATTTTCAAGCAAGTCCTCCAAACATTCATGCATCAAACAAGCATAACCTATTAGAAAGTACAATGGGCAATATATTTCTTACAATGTTACCTTACCAACATGTTTGTCACAATTAACAAAAGCTACAAATAGCCAACTATTTTGCTTGACTAAAAGTTGAAAGCTACAGCTTATAAATAGCAATAAATATCCAACCTGTTATGAAGTAACTCCTACTACCCAACTCATGTGGCAATCTATAAGGATTTTTAACACAAAACTTGAGAATTGAACAAGAATTCTAATAGACTTTGAATTGTGTAATAAATAGGTTGCCAGTCATGGACTTCCATATATGAGTTGGGCAGTCAGAATTGCTACATAGTAAGTTGGAGGAAAACTTTTATCTTTTTTGAATGAATAGCTTGAGATGCATTGCGGTTATATAATTGGAAGTTAAATCTCCTAATCACTAAACATTAGTATAATGGTTTGGTTGTCTCTAGTTGAAGTGTTATTGGGTTTGTGGTAGGGGTGGGCGCGGGTCGGTTGCGGCCACGGAACCTCCAACCCGCCATCCGTCCGCCAGATTGGCGGATTGGATAAAATCAATCCGCATCCGTCCGCCAATCCGGCAGATGTGGATTGAGCTGATTGGCGGTTTAGCGGATGGACGCGAATCGGTTTGGCGGTTTAAAATTTTATAAATCTTCAACATAATTTAACTTGTGCACTTCCTCAAAAAAAAAGAAAGTATTACAGTCAATGACTTAAAAAAGTATTATAATCACTGTATGCCTCATCCAAAGAAAGAAAGTTTGAAATTTTAGAATATCAAAATCACTACATGCATCATTCACATATTACAGTCATAGCATAATCCATCCACATAAAGTATTATAATCTATGATTCTTAAAATATAAAAACAATTCAAACCACTAAAAGCATGAATAGAGCAGTAATAGAGATTGTATATCTCTGTATTGTTACATCTATATATGTTCTTGAAAACAAAAACCAACCAGCATATATCATATTTTCTATTTATTATTTTTAGAGTTAGATTTAAAAACCAAAAAATATAGATAAATAATATGTTTATTTTTTTCAATTCAAAAAATATATTCAAGTTGAAAACTTTTTTCAACAGAATATTTAAACTCATTTTCAATTGAAAACACAAACAAAATATTTAAACAAATTGAAAACACAAAATCTTATAAATTACTAGGGGTGCTCGCGGTTTGGCGGTTCGGTTGCGGCCAAAGAAATCTCAAATCCGCCATCCATCCGCCAAATTGGCGGATTGGAGAAAATCAATCCGCAACCGTCCGCTCGTCATCACGCATCCGTCCAAAATGCGGCGTATCGGTTCGGTTCAGTCGGTTTTGGCGGATCGGCATATCCGCTGCTCACTCCTAGTTTGTGGACCCAGTTCAGTGATTTAAACTACTCATTTTACAAAGTTTGTTGAGTACAATATTTATATAAAAAATAAAGAGAGAATTACATACAGGTGAGAGTTGGGAAAAAAAATTATCAATACATGGAAGAGTGCAAGTGACACTTACACCCACACAGTTTTTCATTTGCACCTCACCACAAATATACTTGTATCCTCATGTGTTTGTAATTTTTTTCTCAACTTCCACTTGCATGTAGTTTCTCCAAAAATAAATAAATAAATAAATAAAGATGATTAGGTTATCAAAATTGTACTTGTTTATTTTTCAAACAAATGTACACAAATTATATGGTTATTGATATCCGATCAATTTGATTTTTTGTATGATTGATCTTGCAATGGGCTTGCAAAATACCAAAGTATGCCCTAAGGCGAGCTCTCTAAACCCAACAACACCTCTCCAGTTGGATGTTGTACTAGAAAGACGTAATTTTTCTCTAGAGTAAATTACAAAAACACCTCCTAAGATTTATTAAAAATACAGATTCTCGCCTCACGTTTGAGGAATTATATCCTACCACCTAAGGTTTTTTTTTTCTCCTCTTTTTCCTAGCTCACCTTTTTGATTCCTTATTTTTCTCTCAACTAGTAGTACTACTTTACCCTACTATCGCACCATCCTCTCCCACTCTCGATTAGCACCGTCGTCATTATTATTTACAAGTATTTAGTGTGTTGCTATGGAGGGTTGAACAATATTGTAGCCGTAGACCGAGAAATTTGGTAGTGAGTTAATGAAAATACGAGTAATATGATAATTTCATTTTGGTATTAAATAATATTTATGTAATTTTATCTTTTTTGTTAAGTTAATTGTAGGAAAGATTCTAATAAAAAAGTATTTATAATTTTTCAAAACCGTGAAGAGAAATATACATTTTCTTTAAAATCTTAGGAAATTTTATGATATACACTCTTCTTGGAGTGTTTATGATACTCTTTTTGGAGTGTATATCATATGCTTCTTAGTTCCGATGTTAGTAGTTTTTTATTATGATTTATTATTGTGTTAGTTATGACTTAGTTATACATATTGTAACATTAATTATGATATTATTTTGATTACGATCTAAAAAGTATTTAATTATAGATTATGTGATGTTTGGTTATAATTTTTTTTAATTATAATTTATAAAATATTTAATTATAATATTTATGACAAATAATACCACAAATATCGTAACTTATCTAGCATTTGATACACAACTATATCCTTTCAAGAATGTGTACCATAACATTATTTAAAAGTGTATATAAAAAGTACATTTTAAGGTGATCATAAAATAAGTAACAACACTACAAACTCACTCTTATCAACTTAGAATTTATCTATAAAAAAAATTTTAATAGTTCAAATTCATTTTACCTATGAATCTCACATTTAATCAATTTAATCTTCACCATACAAACTCATTCGGAATAAATTATGAGGAAATATTTTTTTATCTATATATTGATTTATTATATGGAAATATTTTTATCTATATTTTGATTTTTAATAAAATTAGTAGTTTACAATTATCTCATCAAGATCTATTAAATAAGATCCATATTGGTGTTGAACTTCTTCAAAAAAAAATCATAATTTTTTTTTCCTATTTATGTCAATTACGACAGTAATTTTCATTTTTTATAAAAAATTTCATAGTTAACCCAGATCTTATTTGATAGATCTTGATGAGCGGATTCTAAAAATACTAATTTTATTAAAAATAGATAATTTAGATCAAAAGTTATATCATTTTAAAGTTTAAAATATTAAATTAGACACTAAGGATGTTTGGTAATAGTACTGTGTGCTGAACTTTTCAATAATTTTTTTTGTGGGGAAATTGTACTTATACAATACGTTTATCTCTTTACACCCTTCATTTGAGATATATTTTTTTTCCAATTTACTCATGTAAAATTACCTTTAAGGACAAAAAATAAAAATTAAATAGATTTGATTATCACTTTACACTTGTTACACTTCAATTCCTTTTTTTTTTTTTTCTTCATTTCTCATTTCTTCTTCTCTACTATATCTATTTTTAAAAAGTGAGAATCATAATGTTTTGATTATTAAAAAAAAAAACAAACAAACAAACAATGGACGAAAAAATAGTGATGAAGAACCAATAAAAAAGTGAAATTGTGAGTTTTTTTTTTGTTTTCGTTTCGTTTTTTAAAAGGACTATTCGACTTTTGTTCAGTGTACCAGAACCAAACAAAATCAAATAGCCCGAAATCACACTACTGAACAAAAAAATACTTATTTAGTAATTCACTGCTGAACAAAAAATACATGTACGGTAACTTAGTACTAAATTTTTTTAGTTTCATTTTTCTGACATTTTTATTTATTTTTTGTTTTGAAGGATAATGTTTCTATTCATTATAGTAAAGCTAGTAATGCATTATTAATGGTTTATTAAATTTATTTCCTTACTGGTCATCCAATACCTCTGAAAGCAAGTAATTAGATTCATTTTCATCACCTGTGTGCTAATGGATGAGAGAAAGCATATACTATCTGTATTGATCAATTCTGTATGCTTGTCAGCCCTAATATAGTAACTACCGAAACTATTAGCATAGATGAATTGTGATACCAATCTCAGTATATTTTTATAGATATTTATATTGACAAATTTGAAGATATCTGTATTAATAAATTTTATGAATATTTGTACACTTCATGTTTTTATGGATGTTTGATGTTTAAGAAAAGTAAATCTGTAAACGTGCAGTAATAGATGGTTCGACAAATCTAATTTGTTTGGCAACATGACACTGGGATAATACAAATTGTTTGCCAATGTATAACCAAACATGCCCATCATAAATTTAGGGGAAAAAAATGATATTTTAAGGAAAGTGAATTTGTAAATGTGCGTCTAGACAAATATAGTTTATTTGGTAACATAACATCGGGAATAGGTTTAATGAGAAAAATCTATAAGGATTTTAAAAAAAAGATTTAATTTAGGGTTAATTTTAGTATTATAAAGGGTTTCATTATAATTTTAATTATTTCTTAATGGTGTAATGACAAAATATGTGTAAAGATGTAAAATTGTGGTGTAAGTAGAATTTTTCTTTTTTGTGCTTATTTATATTAAAATTTTATTATAAGAGAATTTTGACCAAATCTTTTTTTTTTTTTTACTTTATATTTTAATGAAAAAGTCAAAAAATTACTAAAATAACTTATTAAAAAAAAACTAAGATATTTTAATTATTTTTTAATTTTTTTATAAAAAAAATTGTATAAAAAACCAAAAAAATAATGTGACAATTTTTTTTTAATTTTTTAAATTATTTGAGCCTATATTTGGGAGTTTTAAAATATGAGTTCTAAAGAAGGTCTAAAGGGTGAACCCCACCCATTGATGTGATGTTTTGACCTTTTTTTTTTTTTTTTTTTTTAATTTTCACATCATTAGAATTCAATTAGAGCTCTAAAATTAGAGAAATGTATCATTGCTGTAAGAAATGTGTCCAACCTCGAGAAATACTTGTATGCACCGTCATCCTTATACATGGTAAAAGGGTAAAAAAGGTAATTTAGGTGAGAATAATGTTAGGAACGACAAATATTTTATTAAATATCTTGTATAAGTGTGAGATCTATATAGAATTCATGAATAAGTCTCATACTTATAGAGGACATTTAACAGAATATTCCTAACATTTTTCTTAGTTGGTTGAATGGTCTACTCTCCAAATGGGGGCGACCTGTGTGCGCACAAATAGGTTTACAAAAATGATTTGGATCTCTGTAGGAGGTACCCCACGACCCCCTCTGATTGTGATTGGTTAAATTTTTTTTTTTTTTTCTTCCTCTAATCACTAGCTCCACGTGTGTGTGTGTGTGTGTGTGTGTGTGTGTGTGTGTGTGTGTGTGGGGGGGGGGGAGGGGGGACGTGTGTGAGGGGTGGTGATTGGAAGGCGTCTCAATCAATTCTCATAGGTTTATCATTGCTGGCAAAGTTATTTGTTTCTCCACGTGGCACCTTGTCTTCACATCAACTAAAATGCCCCTGGATTCACGCCATATTTGCGACAGAAGAATATGATCCTATTAAGAAAAAAGAGAATTACATCTCAACGTCATATAATTTTTTTTTTTACACAAATACGGATGTCGTTTGCACTCTTATAACCTTTTATATGTATCTTATTATAGAATTACTTATATTTTATATATTTGTATAATTTTTTTTTTATTTTCACTGTGCTGTACTCCCCATTTGAAAATTAACTATTTTGACTAATTTTTTGATTTTTTTTATGAAAATATGTATAAAAAAAATAAAGAGAATGATGTGATAATTTATAGTGATTTTTCAATTTTTTTTAATTAAAAACCTCACTTGCCAAACTGAGACTAGAATTTAAAAAAATGAAAAGAAGTTGATTTGTATATACAAATATTGTACTGAAAAAACAAGGAAGTATATGATGATTTCGTTAATTTATTAATAACAGTTAATATCCTTTTACTAATAACAATTAAAATTCTTATTAAAGTTTTGGATCGCAATCAAAATTTAATTAAAATTGGTGTTGATTCTCTAAAACTAAAAGGCGTAATGTAAGCCTTTTTTATGGCTTAAGCCTCTTTTCAGTAGTGTTAAAAAAGTCAACTTAGCCTCCGTTTGGGAAATGGGTTGGCTTTTTAACTTTTTGGTTTTTTTGACTATTTTAACCTGGGCTAAAAAGTTTGGTTTGGGAAGGACTTTTTGATTTTTTGGCTTTTTGACTTTTTTATAAGAGAATAGTGTAATGATTATGGGTTGGATGTAATGTTTTGTTTATTATGGTTAAAATAACCTATTTTGTCTTTTATGGCTAAAATAATCACAAACCCTCTTGCCAAACGGACCCATATTAGTTTATTGATTTATTTAGATCATATTATTTTTCTAGTTTTTTACATATCATTTTGTAATAAGTAAACAAAATTTGTTTATAAATTATACCCAAAACAACTCTAATTTTTTAAAAGTTGATTATCAATAATGTAAAGACTATATATATGTTAAAATAAAGGGAAAGACTATGATACACAATCCTCAAAAGGTATATATTATATGTACCTTGTAATTAAAAAAAAAATGACATAATTTCATACTTTTTTAATCATAAAAAATAAAAAATAAAAAATAAAAAATAAAAAATAAAAAAATTCATTACCAAATACCACATGAGGTATAACTAAAAATCTCATAAGTCATAACTAAAATATTATCATAACTAAATAAAAAAAATTAGTCATAACTAAAAATAAAAGACATAATTAAAGGGGCATATAACACTCCCTTTCAAAAGATGTGTATATTAGAATTTTCCTAAAACAATAACTCAACAAATTTTAATTTTGATCTTGATGGACACCCTTTGTGATTGTCATACAATTTTTATTTATTTTGTAAAATTCACTTAAATTGATAATTAATGATAGTGATTGATAGATAGTGAGCAAAATAACATAGAAAATACTATACTACACTATTAGAACATTTGTACTATTTTAATACAATAAATAAATAGCCAATGGTGCAGCTTGTAATAAATTTATATAAAGTGTATTTTGTTGTTCTGGAAATGCTGCAAGTTTGGTTTTCCTCAATAATTGAATTAATACACAAAAAAATTGAATTATACACACAAATTTTTTTTTATATATAATGATAATTTTTTTATAATTATTTTATTTTAAACAAAAGAGTTTGACTTCTCTCCAGAAACACCCATGATCCATAATTAAAAATAAAATACTACCAATACATTATTTTGGATGACTTTTGTATAAAGGAATTTTATTTAGGGATACTTACGTGTAGGTTCTAATAAGTTGACTTATTGTCTAATAGGTCTTATGAGAAAATTTTGTCATAAAAAAAGTCACTAATTGTAAGTTTTAGCAGCAATTTATAAAAATTATGACAAAAAAAATTACTAATTGTCAATTTTTAGCGACATGTATAAAAAATTGTCACAAAAAAATTATTTTTAGCTACAATTTTATCAAAATTTATTTTCAATAGGAATTTATAAGAATTAAGTCCAACTATTAAGACCTATTGGTAGTTTACCCTTTTATTTATATCATTTTCTGGGTGACTTTTGTATAAAAGAATTTTATTTATATATCGGCCTTGTTTGGTTTAATTCTCAAAATACAATTTTTGAAAAAAAATTTAAAAATTTTGTTTGGTTGGAAATTTTTTTTAAAAAATTTCAAAATCACTTTCTCTCTCTTACACATCAATCAATTACTTTTTCTCTCTCATCTCTCCTTTTCAATCACTTTTTCTCTCACACACATCTACTCAACTATAACAAAATATCAAATTATTTTAAACTCCCATACGCCAAAACTATTTTAAAAATATAAAACCAAACAAACCAAAAAAAAATTTAAACTTTTTTCCTAAATTTTTTTTAAAAAATTTATCTCCCAAAACCAAACCAAACACACTCATTTTCTTTACCTCTCTCTTCTAATAGAGCAAATGAGATCTTTTACGCACCTCTTGTGTAATTGTATTTAGGGGTTGTTTAGGGTGTCCTAAATAAGTGCACTTTTTATCTTTTTGGACTAAAAGGTTGAGGAAAAAAATATGAATGTTTAGGTTAACTTTTTGACTTTTTATAAAAATATGTGTATTAAAAAATTATATAAATAAGTGTATAGGAGAAGTTAGTGATAGAATAGGCCGTACTTTCGGAAGCGTAAGGGGTAGCGTGTAGGGGTAGGAGATTGATTCTCTCCTTTTCGGGTATAAATTGGACGGTGCTGTTCGGCCTATGGGGGCCCACCAAGGGTCCCGTTTTGCTAATCGGAACCGTTCAATGTGTAGAACTCGTCGAGTACTATATGCTTGTAAAAAATCACGTTGATTGAATATCAATAGTTGTCTGATCGTGTTAGTTTTTCTTGTCAACTGTTAACTATAACACCATCCATTTTTTATACAAAACTGATTTGATCATGTAGTTACCGATTTCCGATCAACGTTATTTTTTATAGGCATATAGTTTTGGACGAGTTTTACATATTCAACGGTTTGGATTATCAAAACGAGACCCGTGGTGAGCCCCCACGGGCCCAACATTTCCGTCCAACTTAGTGATTTTATATATGTAATTTTTTTTCCCCCTCTCACGGTACTGAAGGGTCAATTTTGTCTCGAAAATTGTGTAAATTTTGTTTAATTAAAATATTATGTATATTAATTTTTTAATATTTTTAATTTGTGAATAGTGATAACTTTTTTGCCTTTTTTTGTAACTTTTTGATTTTTTAACTTTTTTGAAACACCCCAAACCAGGCCTTAACTTTAGTTGGATTTGTTTTGACATAAAATATATTTGTTAAAATATTATAAAGTAAAATATTTTTTAAAGAAAATGTTTTTATATCAATTTCTCAAAAATAATTTATCTTTAAAAATTACGTAAGTCAATTTTTACAAAGTCAACTCTCACTTACTATGTTTTCAATATATTTAGCATTTTCAAATAAATATCTTAACTCGTTAAAAAATTATAAATGACACTTTATTGAATCAAAATTTTTCTTTTAGGTAATAAAATATTTTGTTTCAACTGTCAATCAAATGTCGAAAAACAAAAACAAAAACATTTTTCTTGTGTAAAATTAATTTATAAAAAAATTATTTTTTATATATTTTATATCGAAACAAACAAAACTTTAGTATTTTTTTAATTTAAATTTTGCATGTAGACTGGAAGAAAATAAAAAAATAATTATCCTTGAAATGTTTGACTACTTTCTCAGCAATTTGCGGCCAATTGCTGTGGATTAAAAAATTTGATTACACCACCTTTTTGAAGTTAGTTAAAAGTTGTCTTTTTATTTTTTTTTAGCCTATTTTGTTTTTTTTTAATAAGTTATGTGAAAGATGTGACCTAAAATGAGTTAAAAGTTGGAAGTTAGCTTTTAACCAGCTTCCCAAAAGAGTACCACAATATAAAAATTAAATAATAATAATTTTAAAATTATTTTTTATATATTAAACATCTTAGTTTAGTTTAGCACTTAATTTTTATCAAACAACCTTCTAACTTTAAAAATATAATATTTAACTTTGAATTAATTATCTAAAAGTCCTATTGATAAGATTGGTATTCCTCATTCATTGTTTTTAACCCATAAAGTCCTACAATAAATTTCAAAATGTGATCTTGTAAACTATTTAGTCCACTTTTTTTTTTTTTTTCTTATGAACCCAAAAGTCCCATTAAAGTGAAAATTATACAAAAGAGTAGTCACTTACATGTTTGGATTTAATTTTTCAGGGATAAAAATGGGTTTTTCCAAATGTAGAATTACACATTTGGGAAAAGAAGTTTTGGATTTTCCCTCATTCTGGAACAAATCTCATATTACGAACAAAAATATAACACTCTAACGTAACACTCCAATATAACACATTAAAAACTCCTTGGTATACTTTTTTCAAACATAACGACATAACATTAAAAAAAAACTTCTTAGTGTACTTTTCCCAAACGTAATACTCCAATCAATGTAATCCCAAATGTAACACTCTAATGTAATACACACAAAACATTAAAAACTCTTTAGTGTATTTTTTCTAAACGTAACACCCACAGTTTCAAATTATACATTTGTCCAAAACTTACTAAGAAATTTTTGTACTCCTTTGAAATGGTTTGAAGAATCTCACATCCTTTTTTTGGAGTGTTACATTGAAGTGTTATATTTGATAAAAGTATACTACGAAATTTTTTTAGAGTATTACATTGGAGTGTTACGTTTGAAAAAAGTACGCTAAGGAGTTTCTTTGTATGTTATATTAGAGTGTTATACTAAGAAGTTTTTTTGGAGTGTTACATTTGAGAAAAATATATTAAAGAGTTTTTTTGTGTTTCATTAAAGTATTACACTAAGTTTTTTTTTTTTTTTTTTCCTGAAATGTTATATTGGAGTGTTACATTTGAAAAAAATATAATAAAGAATTTTTTCTGTGTGTTATATTAGAGTGTTACACTAAGGAGTTTTTTTTTTTTTTGAAGTGTTATGTTTAGGAAAAATACACTAAGAAATTTTTTTTTTGAGTGTTATGTTTGAATGTTACATTAGAGTGTTTCAGTTTGAAATTATACATTTGTCCAAAGCTTATTAAGAAGTTTTTGTACTCATTATGAAATGTTTGAAGAATCCCACATCTTTTTGGAATGTTTGAAAAATCCCATATTTCAAGTCGTTTTGTACTCCTTTTGAAATATTTTTCAAATAAAAAAGATTCTCATACAAAAATTTATCTCAAATTTGATTCTTATAGATTGTGTACCTTACCTTTCTAGTACAAAAGAAAAAAAGAGAAGGAAACATAATACAAATAAGGTATAATCGTAAATCCAATTTTTAAATAATATATTAAATATACCTTTTCAAAATCAATGGACTAATTAGTCTATAAGAAAATCTTTGGGATTAAATGGATCACTATTCCTCAATATGGGATTTATTTGTAAACTTTCCTTTATGTAATATGATTGCTTTACTTTTATTAAAAGGTAAAAGAAATTGAGAAGTGTCAATTAATTAAGTACTAATAAATTTGATTTTTCTCTCATTTCTAGGAGAGAATTTCTACTTTCTAGTAACTTCTTTGGATTATTTCCAGCCACCATCGTTACCCATCTAGGTCACTAGCTACCATTGTCTCTAACACCATACCTTTATATTTTAGACCTTCTTTCACCCTCTTCTTTCCCTTCCATTCGCTCTTTAATTTTTCCTTCACTCCATCTCTATTCCCATTTCTTCTACCTTGCTTCTTCTCTTCTCTTCTCTTCTCATTCATTTCGTATCTATATCTTTCTAATGGAAACTATGAATCTAGATACCGTCTCCTTGGATTGCATTGACCTTGAGGAAGGCTTCGATGAGTGTAAGGATGCTTCCAAACTTTTTTTTCTGGAAAAGATCTTGTCATGACCTGAACTCGCCCCTAGAGGTTAGGATCATAACCAGCTAGTAATCATGAGATTATCTACGGCCTCAAACAAAAATCAATCATATTTAATATTAATAAGGGACCGGATGTGAAAGCAGAATTAGAAATTTTGTCCAATATATGGCATTACAATAAAAACTTTTGACATTGTATTAATAACTCACACTATACAGTCAATAGAGATATACATAGATCCAAGATCATTCAAAAACAGTCTTAATAGAAACTAAGTTATATATTTAGATATAGACTTGGTCCTATGGGACCACAAAAGTAGACAAAAAGGAAAATCATAAACAAAACCTCGTACGTGAGATGTCCATAGCAGACTCTACAGTATCAGATATCCTTAACGGGTTCACTAGGGCTGAGGCTGGACATCCCTCTGCTCACCTACATACATATAAATAAAAAGTGAGCTAATGCCTAGTGAATAAAACCAAAGTAAAGAGGTTGAGTAACTAAGCCCCTTTTAATAGATAAGCATATCTAATCAATCAGTAAGCATTTTACATCAGAACGACCTCGGGTCCAATATGCGACGGAACGACCTTAAGTCCAACAGATAGCAGAATATACAATACAAGTTTAATCATTATTCAACAGAACAACCTTGGGCCTAACAGTGTATAGAATGACCTCAAGTCCAACAGTTAACAGACTTACCGATCGGATTCAGTTATCTCTTATCAGAACGACCTTGGATCCAATCATTTACAGTAGTATAATGGCCATTCAATTATTGCAATTGCATATCAATCATTCAGACTAGTCAGAGATTCAGTCATATCATATCAATTAATTAGTCTTATCAAAGATCCAGAACGACTTTGGGTCCACTTTATTAGATACATAAATGGCCTTAGGCCCAATTCAGATATATCGAGCAATCTCGCTCCATCTTTTAGTTGTACAGACAATATATTGTTCAGTTGATTGGTAACTCATTCACATATATCAAATCGTTGATTCAGAAAAACTTGCCATATAAGGACAATCAGAAAATAAGGTATAATTAAAATATCTTTACTAAGATATTACTCACAATGTTCAGTCGGTTGATTTGTCCTCGCAGTTGACCCTAGACAATTTATAACACATACAGAAATTGGGTCACAATGTGATTCAATCTGTTCTTTAATTCATTTTTCTTTCTTAGGCTTCTTTCTACCTCTTTAGTTCATTTAGAATGCTCAATGTATTCCTAAGAGTGCTCAGAAATGTAAAAGAACGGAAAGTGAGACAAAAAATCCTTAAAATTTCTTTTTTCCCCCTAAATAATACCAAAATTATCCTTTTGAAAATATTCTACCCATTCAATTGAATGTATACCCTCACATTCCAAAAAGCCTATCTCTCAAAAAATCCTAACAAAACCCATGAAGATGATTGTTACTTCATCTCCACATACTTATTCATAACCTAAGAAAATAAATGTAGGATTTTTTTGTTATTGATTCAAAATTTCCCTTTTGTGGGTCATATGATCTCCATGAGTTTCAATTTTCTATTTTCGAACAAATAAGAAATGTTCGGTTACCTGTTCTCGAACAAATGAACAATGTTCGGGCCTGTGTTCCTAAAATTTGGTCATATGTTTGGGAGTTTAGTCCCGAAAAAATGATGAACAATTTTTATTATTTTTGTCATTTTTTTCAAGAAACTTATCCATGCAAGGACAATCTCCTTTAAGTTAAGAACACCATCAAAATTATGAATCTCCTTTGAGTTTTATTATTATACTCATCTCGTCTCATGGAGTTGTGGTTATTGGAAAAACTTCCACTAATTGGCATTGTCGGAAAAGTGTAGGTAATCAAATGATTGTTATCGTTACCGCTGGAATATTGTCGTCAAAGGGTTTTCAAGGTTTCGAGGGTGGGAAGGTTTTGAAGGTGAGATTTGTGGAAAATGGATGGATGGTGATGGAGATAGGTACTCTCATAAACCCTAACTCATGATGTAATGGGTGTGTAGGCTTAATTGTGAGATGTGGTGTCCCAAAATTGATATCCTTTTAGTAATTTCATTTGAGGCTATTATTGTAACAAAAAAAAAGTTAAAAAATGAAGGATCCAAAATAATTGATGAGATACTAATAGCAGCACTCTAGTTTTTTTCTTCTTCTGAATATCACATTTTTCTACCCATTAACTCATTAAATATTGGGTCAAATTTTTTGTTGAATATAATATCCCATTTGTGGGAGGTTTCTCTCCAGTTCATATCGAACAGAAGGGTGTTGTTGGGCCTCCGTGAGCCTACTGCAGAGTCTGCACCAATGATTTGAATCGTTTAGTGTATAAAACTCGTCAAATATTTCATTTTTGTAAAAAATCACATTAATCGGATATTGATTACTACTTGATCAAATTACATTTGTGTCAACGGTAATTATGATTTTTAAAAAAAAATGTTGATATAAATGTGATTTGATTAAGTGGCTATTAATATCTGATTAACATATTTTTTTATAGGAATAAAATACACAATAAGTTCTCAGATCTTCGATACGAGCTCCATGGCGATCCCAAAGACCCAACAACACTCTCTAGTTAGATTTCTGAAGAGATGCCTCTCTCATGGGTAATTCTATTTCCACATACTAATTCTCCTCAATACACACACTTAATGAACACTTTCTCAATACACACATTATAAAAATATAAATTCTCAATACACATCTCTATAATCTAATATTACCCTCATTTTCAATTTTAAAACCCTAAGGGTATGTTTGATTTCAATTTTTGAATCAATTTTTTGAAATTTTTATGAGAAAATATAAATTAATTTGACAAAAATAAATACCAAAAAAATGTTTTTTAATTTTTTAATTTTTTTGCCCCTAAAAGATGAACCCATATTGAAATAAGAAGTTTTATTTATTTATTTTTGAAAACATATTCTAAAACATATTCTAAAACTATACCAAATAGTAATTTTTTTATTATTATTATTTTTTTTTTTTGTGTTTTCATCCACTCATCTTTTACTGTCATTGCCACCACTTTCAACTCTCTATCGCCACCACCATCGCCACTTCTAGCTCATCCCCCTCCATCCTAGACCTCCACAGCCAACATTGAATGATTCGTGGAGTGTATGGTTTATGGCGGGAAGTGATTGCAGGCGGATAAGAAAAGAGGCGATGAGAGGGAATTGTGGATGAGAGAGGTGGTGCTAGTGATAGAGGATGGTTGTGGTGTTTTAGAAATAGAGTTTGAGTAGAAGAATATGAGGATATTATGGCATTTTTATTCTAGGACAAAATTATATTAATAAAAAATTTATTAAATGTGTGAACTGAGTGAAAATTGTTAGATAATGTCTCAATGGGACCACATAATTAAATGTGGTGTTATCATTTATAAGAAGCCTACAATTTAAGTGATTCAATTTAGTTAATAGGCTTAAGGGTATATGTGTTATGGACCTAATGTGTAGATACTAGTTGTATAATTTCTATTTCTATGAGGGGCAGAAATAGAAATTAAAACATATTGGTTAAAGTTGGTTTTCATTCCTTTTGAACTTCCACAACCTTTTAGTTTTGAAAACCAATAAATAGAAATTAAAACCAATAATGGTTAAAGTTGGTTTTCATTCCTTTTGAACTTCCACAACCTTTCAGTTTTGAAAACCAATTATAACCTTTAAAAGGTTATGGTCCCTATTCCTTTCCAAGTGGAAAAAGAACACTGCCATTTTTCTAAATCCTCTCAAGGAGAAACATAAGGCACCAAAGGGGAAAGGATTAGAAGGCAATAACATAATCAATAACAAAGAGTTTATTGATAATCACGCTTCCGTTTAACCGTTCATCAATGGATTCAGGTATGTCATTTTGTCTTGATTTCTTGATAATACACATGGTAAATGATCCGAAGTGTAAAGTTTATATTCTGAAATTTATGTTTACAAAATTAGTATATGAAAATAGAATTACCCCTGTATCATTGGATTTATAAGTAGATGGACAAAATATAAAATTATTAATTTACCAAAATATCAATGTCCACATCCATTGTTTGGACTGAATGTGTTCGAACAGGAGACAAACTCGCCATGAAGTTGTTATGTAATAATCAATTGATTTTTATATTTCTTTAATTTGTTTCAATGTAAAATAGATAGCCGTCATGTGGCTCCTCCTTCAAGCTTTTTGTAACTTTGAAAAATTTCATAAAACTTCAGTCTATTAACTTCACCCAATTCAAAAAGTGTTTCAATAGGTATTAAAAAGAATAGAAAAAATAAAAAAATAATAAAAAAATCTTTCTCAAGAATATAAATGACGCAAGCCAAATCAGGTAATAAAATGGTTAATGTCTTCTTAATAAAATTTAGATGAGTTTGAAGTTTAAGTCAAACTTAAATGATAGTTTAAACTTGGTTCAATCGGTGCTTCAAGAGCTTGAGTTCATCTTAATTTTAGTCAATTATATAAACTAATCGAGTTCAAGCCAAAAAAATATAAAATAATTGCCTGGATTTGGATTAACAAGAAGAGAGAAATGAAAGTTGAAATTCAAAAAGAAATGCAAGTTAAAATATTTTCTTAAAAAGAGAAAATATTTGCTTGGATTAAGAAAAAAATGCTCATATTAATGTGTAACCCCACTTCATTGATGGCAATTGAATACATGGGGACACAATTGATAAAATGACACTTTAATGGGGGTCCAAATTCCATTACACCATTCAAAAAGTTCAAATTCAAAAGGGTAAATACTAAAGAAAGAAAATAATTTATAAACATAATTTTTAGGATAAAATGCAAATGCATCTCTTAGATTTGTTTAAAATATGGATTCTCACTTGTAATTTTGAAAAATATAAATATTTCTTTGTCATAATTTTTTATTTAACATAATTAACAAAAAAAAAAATGAAATTTCTAACTATTCTCCTATACAACAATAAAATTAATCGAATCTTTAATTGAAATATATTTATGACATCATTACAAATTATCAATTGACTTGATAATTTATTAATAAAATGTGTCATTTCTTATACAATAGAAAACTTAAAGGAGCAGGATGTAATTTTCAAAATTACAAGGACTAATTTGTATTTTGAGCAAATCTTAAGGAGTGTATTTGTATTTTACCCTAATTATTAGGATCAGACTAGGGTAATTCTATTTAAGAGGAACTACATACAAGTGGGAGTTGGAGAAAAAATTACCAACACATGGAGGGATGCAAACAGCCTTTCATTTGCACCCCCTCCCCCCACAAACACACTTGCACCCCCATGTGTTTGTAAATTTTTTCCCTAACTTCCACTTGCATTACACACTACTAATTCTCTCAGTATACACCTGTGGCTCGCCTTTTCACGCCCCCTTTTGGAAGGTTTGAAAGAAGCCCTACAGTTCAGACTCCTGTGGTTCTGAATCTAATCTCACAAGTGCAATATGAAACTGATAAATACCAAAGAGTTCAAATCCGGCAAATCGTTTTGGAAAATTGATTTTTGAATCAAAAGTGCCAAAAATAGACTGCTTTGCCAGATACAGAGTCACCACCTAAATATTTTTTGTTTTGGAGAAATTTAGGAAACCCTAACTCGTGCCGAAGGCCATGTATCCGTGATCACCAAAGTTCCCTCGGCTCGGGAAATTAGGTACGAGAGAGGAAGGTCATGAATTGAGCACCCCCGCTCGCACGATCAAAGATCGGCCTCTACTAATCATGATATGATATTTTATAAACATTATGTGCTCTTATTCTAATTATTAGGCTAGTATTACTATGTGATACGCACAAGCAAGTATAGACTAGTTTGCTTAATTTGAAACAATTCAACTTATGTCTGTTTGCGAAAATGGTTTGAATTTGCCACTTCAAATGGGCTTAAAGTTTGCGGATTTGCCACCAAACATTGTGAGCTTAAAACATGATTTGCCACTCAACAAAGTAGGCTTAAAACTTACATTCGTTGAATCGTTCCAATTCAAACAACAAACCTTCATCCACAGGCATTCAAGCAGTTCTAGCAGTTAAGTACATAGCCTCATGGCAAGCATGCTAATCATGGCAATATTCACACTTATGCAAGTATGCTCAAGCATAAAAACTCACCTAGTACTCCAAGCCAAAAAAATATGAGTTAGTAAAATATGCATGATTCTAACTATATTAAGTGTCTAATGCAACACACGTAATGAATGCAATTAATAGGCTCGGCTACTAATATGGTATATGGATCAATTTGATAACATGCCGTTAAACACGTATTCAAAGAAGTATTGAAATGACAATGTAGTTTGAATGATGAACCGAGCCTTGGTGCATGCAATACGAATGAATGGATGCAAGCATGCGATATGCTAATTGAAACATGTCCCTAATCTAACCATCAAAAGCGATTAAATAAAAGGGAGAAAGACGTGGAGTTGGAAAACATACACACACACACATACTTATTACAACATTATGCCCTCGCGAGGGTTCGAATGAATAAAAACTAACTAGCTAGCTAGCTAAACTAAACTAATTAATTATTACAAAACTCGAATTAATTAACTATTCTAGTTAACTAATTATTACAAACCGAAATCGAATAACTAGTTAAACTAATTAATTATTTACAACTCTTAATTAGCTACAACTAATTAATTACAACACATATTCGATCTATTGCTAATTAAACTAATTAGCTAATCCCGAGAAGCGAGGGATGCATGCATGCTCGATTCTTCACTCAAAAAGCCACTGTCTTGCTGCTGAATGCCTCTGTTTGCACATATGAACACCAACAAAGCTGCCCACTTCCAGAACACTTCTGCTCCACCTTACCAATACATTGTGCAAATTTCATTGATGGACGACAGGGGCCGGTCGGCTACCAATGGTGGCCGGTCGACTACCATTGGTGGCCGTTCGGCCACTGGTGGTGGTTGTCAGCCACTGCTAGTTTGAACTTCCTTGTTGTAACAGAGAGCAAAACAGAGCAAAACAATGTATTTCTCAAGGGTTGTTTGCACACTTTGTCTCTCTTTTTCATGGGAAAATCAAAGAAGGGACAAGCTTCGGTTCACAAACCATCAATCGAACAAATTCATTGCATGATGGCTTGTGAAACCAATTATGCAAGTTCAATAAATGCAAGAACAAGACTCAAATGACCATCACCCTATCATGCATGATCAAGGGCGATGAAGACCAAGGAAAGTGGCACATTTCATCACTTTGAGTATGAAATATTCCATTTTCCTTGTGTTCAAATTAACGTTCGATTTGAACACATGCAATGCAACACAAAGAGATGCTTATCTTACCTCTTTTACTTGTCAATTTTGTTTACTCATTTTAATTACCAAATCGTTCATTAATCTATTAAGTCCATTGGTGAGTGTCCTCTAATGGAAAGAGGGCTCAAACCACAAGTTGCTTTGGGCATGAAAGAGGTATTACACTGTTGGTAATGAACCCCCTAAGGGATTAAACCATTGGGTGTAGCACATCCATTTCACACTTAAGCAAACAAGTGGTTTGAAACCACTTTCAAAGCAAAACCAAAAGGTGAAGAAATGAGGGAGATTGCAGAGATTATAAGTGCTGAAATGAAATAGAAAAAGCACTAAAATATGCAATCAACTCACACCAATGATGGTTATAGCCTTACAACACTAAGCTAGTGAAAGGGTTACACTACAACTATACAAAACAAGACTCAAACGAACTAACCAGCCCAAAACAGAGCTAAAATAGGTTATTTTAGAGGCTAAAGCATGCTGGACTTGAGCTAAGTTAAGCTAGAAAAACATGCTAACATGTGAAGCTAACTAAGCGTGCAAACAAGACACAAGGAGAGGAGGTTAACCCCTCCAAATTTGGACTTCAAAACTAGATTTTAGCCACTGAAAATACTTTGAAATTTAGTATTTAAAAGCTCAAAAACAGATAGTGTAGAGGTGGGAAACACAAGGGTAAAGGCCTCTAAAACAAAGTACAAAGATGGGTGAACCACCCCTCAACCTTTATTGGCCTTAAACCACAAGTTTCAACCCAAAAAGACAGAGTTTATACAGCCCAAAATCAGTTGGAAAACATGCTAGAATAAAGACAAAAGTAGCTAAAACAATAAGCTAAAACATGAAACTTTTGAACTACTAAACAAGCATAAAGAGGGGTGGCTAACCCCTCTATTTTTGGGATCTCAAAACAACATTTTTAGCCTCTGAGAACCTTTGAAAATCAGTGGCAAAAATCTCAAAAAGAGTTGAGAAAAGAATAGGAAACACAAGTGTAAAGGCTTAGAGAACAAGGTTAAAAGAAGAGTGATTAACCTCGCAACCTTTAAGAGCCTTAAACCACAAACTTCAGCCCATAAAAACAAGTTTTAAAGAGCTTAAAAACAGAAAGAAATGATGGAAAACAAATGGTGTAAAGATGGTACAGAGGTAATAAAAAGTATACCTCTTGGAGAGGAGTGAACCCTTAAGTCATAAACCACCAATTTTCACACTCTCAAGTGCTTCAAGAGTTCAAATCCAAGCTCAAATCACCTCAGCAAGAAGCTCTCTAGGTTTGGTTTAGTGTGTTTGGGCATAGGCTATGCAAGTTGTAAAAGAGAGAGAGAATTGTAGAGAGAGAAGATTTTTCTAAAAATATTTCACTCCTAAATGTTTTCTAATCTTGAAAGCAAGAAGAGAGGCCTTTTATATATAGAAAAACAGCCCCTTAGGTCGAAAATATCAAGCCCTGGACAGCTGGAGCTTTTAGGGGATAGCTGGCACAAAAATATCTAGCTTTTTTACAGTGGCCGACCGGCCAGAAGTGTGCATTGTCAGCCATCAATGGTGGTTGGTCGGCTATCAATGATGGTCTGTCAGCCATTAATAATCTGCTTCTAGGATATCAAATGGGCATATCTCTTTTATCCGGACTCCTTTGCAGGTCATTCTTCAATCTAAATTAAAGCCCCTAAAGTCTACTTTCCAATGGAAGTGGCCTCACATCAAAATTCTAAGTGTGCTAAGAGATATGCCTATTTTAGTGAAGGTTGCTCAGTTTTGGCTTAACCGGATTGATGCCTAACTTCACACAGCCATATCTCCCTCATCCAGACTCAGCTTTAGGAGATTCTTGAGTATAAAATGAAGCCTCAGAAGTCCACTTTTCTAATGGTGGTGGCCTCACAACTTAAGTCCAAGTGTACAAAAGGATAGACCTGATTTAGTGAGGCTGCCTAGTTTTCCCTTAATGATTGACGCCCAACTTCTCTCCTAACTAATTTTCTTCCCTCTCCTCCAATTTTTTTCAACTCCAAACCTCTAAATAAGATATTTTAAAGGATTTTTTTTTTAAAGATTTCACCTCTCTTCCATTTATTTCCACTTTGTCCTTACTCGGTTTATCAAAAAGTGCAATTTTAATGAAATATGAGCCTTGGAACATCGTAGAAACATTTTAGAAAAAATATGTTGAAAAAGAGGGTTTTAAGGTCTAAAAAAGTTTTGGTCAAAATATATTTGGTCCAAAATAGGGTGTAAGGTTGGGATTTAGAGCTCTTTTTGCTGAAGAAATCGAATATTTGCACAACACAACTTTCATCATCGAGTGATCAATCAGTGACACCCAAGTCTTAAGGGCGGTCAAAAATGGGGTGTCTACAACACCATTATTTAGTACACATACATAATATTTTTTAGGGTTTGAAAATATTTTAGTTTACACCTTAACTTTTCATTACTAGCCCTAAGGTAACACAACACCAGTTTGTTTGAATACACACCACAACCTACACCCAATTATCTCTATCTTCTAACACCAGAGACCTTCGTCAGCATTGAATATCTCCATTGCCGGCGGAGGATTTCGTTCGGCAGGTGCATTCTCATTGTTTCAGATCTCTATTGTTGCCGTCATTTCGTCGTTAGCTTGCCCATGCATTATCATATTTTTAGATCTCTATCTTGGTCATCGTCTTGTCATTGTTTCGCTAGTGCATTGTCGGTGTTGAAAATTTGTCATGCTCACCCTTGATTCACCTTTTGATTCTCACCTCAATATGTTTTTCCTATCTTCTTTTGATTTGGTTACCGATTTAACTTCCAAATCAATTTCTATTTCGAGTTTGGCTCAACTTTGATTGTCTGAACATAATATCATTGTACAAAAAAAAAAAAAAAAAAAAACAAACAAACAAACAAATTGAATATGTTGAAAATATTTATGTTGAACAAAATAAATACGTTCATATTTTATATGATGAGCAACTTTAACTCGTTCAGACTTATTATGTTGAACATGTATGAAATTTTATATGTTATTTGTTACAATATATATATTTTTTTAAATGTTGAATACATCTACTTTTTGTAAAAAAGAAAAGAAAATATACCCAAAACAAATTAAATTATTGAATTGAATTGAATTAAATTGAGAAATTTGAGAAATGAATTCTTAAGGAATTAAAATGGTCAACTTTTTATGTATGAACATTTATAATTGGGTTACCTTAATAATTTGAACAAAATTATTTTGTTCGAATAAAAATAATCGAACATTGTGTAAAAATTCAACTCTGGTTATCCAAACAAGTGACGAACAAAGTTATCTTCCCAACGATTATACGAATGAGATAAACAAAAACAAAAAAACAAAAAAAAACACAAAAGGCTAAGTATTAAACTGATATTTTCATTGTTGCATTGTTCAAAATCAACAATTTTAGTATCATCCATAGTATGCAAATTTTCAAAACCAATTGATTTAAATACTTTTAAATGTTCAAAACCAATTTATTTTGGATGCTTATATGTCTGTAGGTGATGATGGTGTGTGAAGAGTGTTGTGTTTTTATATATGAAATCTTTGAATCGTTTTGAGAATATTATTGGAATATAAATTTAATTTGTTAATGGTGTGTACTGAGAGGATTAGTGGTGTGTAAATAGAAGTTTTCATCAGGCCATCCTCCTGTCTAGGGTTGTACATGGTTCGGTTCGATTCAGTACAATTTGATAATAAAATTAAAATCAAATTGTGGATGGCGGATTGCTAAATTTGCTATCGTAACCAAACTACAGTTTGGATGGGTTTAACTTATTAATTGATTGAAGAATAATATCAAACAATTATAAAGCATTTGCATATTATATAATAATAATTTGAATAATATTTTTCATATTTTACATAATATTCTTCATATATGGTACTATGTAATTTGCACCAAATTCAATATTTCAAATCTATCTCACACTGATTTTTATTTTGATATTTCATTAGAAATATATATATATATATATTAATTATAACCAAGCGAGACGATTTCGAAAATGGACTATAAATTTTAAATCGCTGATCAAACCAACTCGCGGTTAGCTGACGGATTGGACAATTCTAGCATATTAAGTGACAGTTTGCACAGCTCTACTCCCATCTATGATCTAGATTGGAATGTGTTGTTGAGGCCTATGAGATCTACAATGGGTCCTATTTCAATAATCCAAACGGTTTATTTTGTAGGGTCCTTCGTGTATATCATCTAAAAAAAAAAAAAAGGTCGAATTGATATTTGTAACTTATTAAATTTATCACGTTTGTCACGAAAAAAAAAAAAGAAAAAAGATGGTCTATTCTTAAAGACACACTTGTCGTCCATTTTCTTTTTGTAGACAAATACGATAAATTAAATATATTGCGATTATCAAATCGACTTAATATGTAGCGGTGTTCCTCGTGCCCACGCGTTTAGTGTCGACCTTCGCCAGCGTAAGGGTAACATCATCCAGAATGCCGTAATCGCGATGGAATAGGACCATTGCTTCCGAAGTGTCAACTAGTGCATGAAACTTACCCATGACCTAGACCAAGAGAAGGAAAGACAAGGCAACACTAAGAAAAGAGCAGAAAAATAGTATGGGCTGTCGAAAACAATGGCACTAGGGCCAATAATAGCGACATATTTCAAAAAGCACAAAGAAAGAGAGATTCAAAGGAACTTACAGAGATTTAGTGGATGAACGACTGTTGCTGAAGAGGAATAGGTCTTGGAGTCTAGAATCGGAAAGAGACAATAGCATTTGGAACTAATAATAATGAAGGTAGGAGTTAGAGTAGCACTCCGTTGGAACCAGAAAGGGAGAGCAAAAGGGTTTTTGGGATTTCAAAACTTTAGGAATTGGTGACAAGGGCTAAAGGACAGCTCTAGGGTTTTATTACCCTCAATCGACGCGATGGTACAAGTTGCCTCATTTTGCAAAGGAGTGGCGCACTATCTTTGCGTACCAACTCCACGTTGCTACGTGTCATTGTGAAAGGACGCATGCAGGGTATGTGTGTCAGAACATGAACCGTCACCAAGGCCGGATTGAAAAAAGACCAAAGTGATGCAACGGTTAGAGTATCAAACAATAGCTCCCACCAAGGGAACCTTAGCGCGAGCTAGAGGCAAATGAAAGGGCAAAATATAAATGGGTCGAACCCAAGCCTTGGGCTGGTCCATATCACTAAGCCCAAACTCGAATGGCCATCCGAATGTGCCAGATACCCATGTAAGCCAAATGAGAAAGCCCATCTCCACACGAATTATCCTCCCAAAGTCCTTAAGCACTTGGGCTACGCATGGGCCAGCCTAGGCACGATCTTGAGCTGGGTCAAACCCATCAATAGAACAGAAGTGGGTTAAACTTACTCAAGGCTATCCAAATGTACCAGCCCATCTCTATGAGCAACTACATAAAGGACCGAACTAGCGTACGAATGGAATTGAGCTGGGGAACTCTTAAGCAAGCATGGACGTTGTGAACACATGCATGTGCACAGTACTACCTCAGCTGATCCCCCTTCTTGGAATCACGAAAATAATTAATAGAAGGAATGTGATATGTTATATACGTGGTTACAATGTGCACATGTCTTCATGGTCAACCACATGGTGGTCTCCTATCTTGGGCAATGATAAAGAGAGCCTTGAGGCACCCAAATTCCATGAACCCATCTTGGGGAACAAGCAATGTCTTTTATATAAACAAACACTCTTTTCACATTAAAGGTAATGGAACTTATTTCAATTGAACGTATTCTATCTAACTCATCTCAACTCAATAGAACTTGAATACTCTTTCTCTTGCTCTCTGTACATGTAGAGAGAGTCTTTCATCTTCTCGGATTACTCATTTCTACACGGAAGGGTTTTTCCGGCCAACCCCGACCATGCAGCTCTGACGATGCTCTATTTTCCAGGCACTTAGTTCCTGGATGGTCCAGTTCAAATTTAGAGTTCCTATCCACTTTCATCTTGTACGACATTCGGTACTGTTAGTAAAAATTATGCTAGATTTTGATCGACAACAACCAAGCAATAATTTAAACAAATAATTAAATAGGAAACCAGACGACTGTATAAAGGTTCTAAATGCATTGAAAGAATAAGGACTTCTTTGGAACAATTAACAATTGAAAGAGAAAGTGACAAAATAAACAAAGACAACTCCACATGAAATTATCTAAGTTCACAAGAGTTACAAGTCACAAATTACAGAAAAACTACTCCTAAGTTAAGATGAACTACTCCTAAGTCTAAAAGCTATGTGTTGTTGTGTTGTTGATGTCTTTCCTTGCAAAATTCATAGCTTTTATATATTCTCTCTTCTTTTTCTAACCCATGATCACATGATTTTGAATCTGTAACTGCCCTTATCTCAATTGCTTCTGTAACTGCCTCTTTATGTCAAGGCTTTCAAACTCTTTCAAATCTTTAACTCTCTTTGTCGAGCTACTTTTCCTTTATGATGCCACATATCCCTCAACACTTTGAACCTCTGATCGACAGAGCCAAGCCCTTATTCTGTACTTGATCACTTCTACAACAACCCACTAATGATTCAGCTTTGTAACTGCTCCATCACTTGAACCACTTGTTGCACTTGATCCATTCTTCTGATACCATCTGTCCCTTTAACTAATAGAAAACTTTTACTTTGACCTTGCCACCTATCATCATCTAATTAATCCACCTGTTAATAGAAATTTGACAAAAATGGATACAAATAGATACGCACAGTATTTAATAATATCAAAAATATAATTTAATTAATAATTAAAGTAATTTTATTACTACTTAGGAGAGCAGTTAGACATTTTATTTTTTTTAATTAATTTTATTAAATAAAAAACTTATGACAAGTGGAGATTTGTAATTTTTTAAACCGTAAAAGCAATTCGTATTTTAAGTAAATTTGTAGGGTATAAAAAAATAAAAAAATTATATTTTAGTGTAATTTTTAAAAAGTAATTACAAATTCATAGAAAAAATTATGATTTCAATTACTTTTAATATTTATAAAATTTATCATTATTTATAATTATATTTTCAAAAAACCACTGATTTAATATTTTTGTTAAAAATATTATATATGGAAGTCAGTGTCCTTACTCATGTGCTACCTCCCGAATTTCCAATAGTAGTATAATAAGATTTCCGTTGTTACCAAACAACTTTCTCTCTCCTCCTTTCTTTGTCTAAAAAAAATAATACGTAGTTCTGAAGACAATTTTTTATGTTCTAGATTCTGTTCCAATACAACCAAAACCACACTTCTCTCACACCTACCACAAACACCGACCACTCGATCTCAAAAGTCTAATCAACACCGCCTCATCCAACGGTTCAGATATCACTCTATAAAAATCCAAACTCCACCTCCGGTCTTGATGTCGTACGCCTCCGTATACCGTATTCTGACAAAAGCAAGCGAAGAGAGAGAGAGAGAGAAAAGTCCGAGAGGGAATATAGGCATGGTTTGAAAAGTGTGTTGGTTTTTTGATTTTTTAATATTTTAGTTATTTTAGATATTATTTGTTAATTATATATTTTAGTTAAAAAATTAAAATGTCATTATAAATTGTTATATTATTTTTTTTAATTTTAATTTTATATTTTTTTACAAAAATTTAAAAAAATATTAAAATAATTTATTTTTAAACGTGGCCTTAGTTTGAAGTTAAAAAGTCTGGTTTAAGTTATATTTTTTAGCATTTTGATTTTTGTAAAAAAAATAATTATAATTATAATTTAAATATAATATTTTATCTTATTGACTTGTTAATGTATAATATACCATCTATGTATTTATATAGGGAGTGTTGATTTTCATTCAACTTTATTTTAAGGATAAATTACAAATACATCCTTTGAGGTTTGATTAAAATACGAATTGCTCCCTGTGGTTCTGGAAATTACATTTCACTCCTGAGATTTTTAATTTTATAACAAATTGTCCATTTTATTAATAAATCATTAAGTTAATTAACAGTTTTTAATGATGTTAGAAATATGTTTCAATTAATAATTTAGATAATTTTATTATTGTATAGAAAAATAATTATGAATTTTATTTTTTTAGTTAATTCTATTAATTAAAAAAATTCTAACAATGAAGTATTTGTAATTTTTTAAATCACAATGAATAATCTGTACTTTAAACAAACCTCAGGGGTGTAATTGTAATTTATCCATATTTTAAATACATTTTATTTTTATTTTTATTATATATAATTACTATTTTTATTTTATTTTAAATACATATGATAAGGACAAAAAGAAAAAAAAAGGGGGTGGGAATGACAGATTATATACACTATATATTTATGTATATATATAATAATGTGATTGAAGCCGACAGCCAACCAAAACTAAAAATTCAATTTTGGCGACTTTTTCTTCGTCTCACACCAGACTCTACCGACGCCTCTCTCTCTTCTTTTCTCTGTTTCTCTCTCTACGATTTTGGTTGAGGTTAGTGTTGGTCGACTCTGATCTCTTTCCAGTTTTGTTCTTTCGTTTCTGTATTTAGTATCTGAGCTTCAAAACTTCATTTGAATTTGGGATTCATCATTGTGTTGTGTTGTGTTGTGTTGTTTGCTAGTTTGTGTTCTGTCCTGTTAGATCTTTGTTTATGGTTTTGTTTGACTTTGTACACCATTGTTTAGCTTCGATTTGATTTGCCTTTTTACTGATCAAGTACTCTTCTTTGGTTGGTTTTGTGTTTGTATATTGCATCCAATTCATTTATGCTGTGTTTGGTTGGGGGATTTAGAGAGGGATTTGGAAATGGAAATGGAAATGGAAATGGAAATGGAAAGGGAAAGGGAAAGGGAAAGGGAAAGGGGTGTGAAACTAAGTGAAATGTATGTATATTTTATTTATATTTCACCTAACCTCCTCAAATCTTCCTCAAATCCTTCAACCAAACACAGCATTAGTGTTTCTATGCTTTTATAACTTTCAACTATTATCATCTAAAGAACATCTCTGGTATCAATGATTTACTAATATTTACGACTTTACTGTATTGATCTATACTCAAACCCAGGTTCAATTAGGCACACAAAGACATTGATGGTTGATCGGGATTTAAGAGTCAAATTTTGGTTATAGTTGAGAATTTCCTGTAATTTTTTTCCATAAAATCAGCTAAGAATCTATTTTCATATGTTAATAATTTTCATTTGGTCTCTAATATTTACATAAAATTTACTCCAACTGCAAGCTTAAATATCAGATTTGTTAATAGTTTAAAGTAAATTGGGATGTATAATTCTTCTTTGAAGTAATTATGAAGGATGCTTGTTTTTTTGTTTGAGGGGAATTCAGATCCATCTAATAATGCCAGTAGTATTTATGAAGTTGACAATTTTGTAGAATTATATAATTGAGAGGGAGAATGTCGGGAGGTACACAGAACAGCTTGAGGAAGGCACTAGGAGCTATTAAGGATTCCACCACTGTCAATTTGGCCAAAGTTAATAGTGATTACAAGGTATTTTCTATTGAGATCCTCAGTATGGTTCTTG
This sequence comes from Camellia japonica, assembly GCA_030407325.1. Lineage (NCBI taxonomy): Eukaryota > Viridiplantae > Streptophyta > Magnoliopsida > Ericales > Theaceae > Camellia > Camellia japonica. The sequence continues at coordinate 18,812,676 of JAPPVO010000013.1, forward strand.
CAATGATGGATGGTTTTTGACCTTCTTGAATGGGTTTTGGAATTTGTAGGAGTTGGATATTGCAATTGTTAAGTCCACAAATCATGTTGAGCGCCCAGCGAAAGAAAAACACATAAGAGGTTGGTAATTTCTATCGAGATGGAGATGGTTTGTTTTTTTGATGGGCTTGCTCCTTTGTTCATATTTGTTCCATTTTGTGCTTATCAATTTTTAATATGCCTTAAAATGTTGTGATGGAGAATTTTTGTTTTCCCTTGCAGCTATTTTTGCTGCTATTTCAGCTACGAGGCCTCGAGCGGATGTAGCTTATTGCATACATGCTTTGGCTAGACGATTGTCAAAGACACATAATTGGGCAGTATGTGTTCAAGAAAATCATATTTTTATAATGGAAACTTATACTATGGAGCTCATTTTTGTGCTAAAGTAACTGCAACTAATCGAAGTTACAATTTAAAGTGCTTTCAGGGTTTAATCTAAGAAATATATAGGGTATGTTTGGTTTAGCTTTGAGAGACGAGTTTTAGAAAAAAATTTTCAAAAAATTGTTTGGTTTGAGATTTTTCTCAAAAAATTTCCAAAATCACTTTTTCTTTCTTACACATCAATCAATCACTTTTTCTTTCTCCGCTCTCCTTCTCAATCACTTTTTCTCTCACACACATCTACTCAATTACAACAAAATATCAAATCATCCCAAACTCCCAAACTCCAAAATTACTTTCAAAATATACAACCAAACAAACCAAAAAAAATTCTGAACTCTCTCCCCAAAACTTTTTTTGAAAATCACTCTCTCAAAATCAAACCAAACACACCCATAGTGATCGTCAGATTTACAAGTGCATGCAATATTTCTTTATGTTTAAGTGAATAAGATTTAGCGAGTGGAGAGTAAGTTGAAGTAACACTTCTTCTGTTTTATGATTTAAGTATTTTTTCCTTGCTCAAGTACTAGTGCTAAGTATTTTAAGATGTGGGGCAAATGCTTCTATGGATTGATGAATCTTTGTTACATATGTCATACCTAGGTTAGATGCCTGCCTGCCCAAAAGATTCTTCTTTCCCGCTCATTGAAAGAGGGAAAAGGTGTGGAAGAAAGAAGTTTAGGAGAGAAGATTTCATCCACCAAGTGGGAGAGATTGTTACCCCCGTCTGGGAAGTTTTCATTTATCTCTTGGGGTCCATATCATCTGAAAACTTTTCATGTTCCTGTTGCATTGCTAGAGTACGGGGGGTTTCCCCATCATTGAAGTCACTGGGACGCCTTCCAAATGATAAATACAAAAAAGTGCTTAGTTTCCTTAGGAAATCAATGCAAATATCATATTGAGAGTATGACTTTATGAAATTTTCTTGTTTCCAAACCTACACCAGGTGTTCCCCTTATCAATAGTGAAGGGAGTAATTCAATTGAAACCAAGACCACTATGAAGGCAATTGTAACTTTGTGATAGCCAATCTTGATCATGCAATCTTAATTTCAAAAGATAGATGTCTATCCAAAAGCATTAGATTTTATGAACAAGAAACATCCCGATTCGTCTTTCCCTTTGTGCTTATTCTGTCAGCCTTTGAGTTTAATTAAATGTATCAATTATTCACTCTTTATGTTTTCTGCTTCCAATTGAATCTTAAGTTTACCTACAAAATGAATCAATCCTTTTAGGGTTCTGATATTAGTTAACAACTGAGAGTCTGCTGTTGCCTCATTAAGTGGCTAATTGATGTTATGTTTTGTATGCCCTATGTGAAAATGGAACTTTGCTTCTCTTTGGAAAGATTGTGCTTTCTTCATTCAAGGAAATAAATAAATATTTTTCTGTTGTGGTACGTGCACTGTGTGAATGGGATCTATTCTTGGTTTCCATTTCATTAAACTTCTTTTACTGTCTGCTTCATTACTCAAGATTTAAATTAGATACTGAATATTGTAATGGTAGAACAATTCCGTGAGATACTTAACTCAAATTGTCCTGGCTGTTATATACTTTCCTATACTAGTTAATCCCATGATTTGAAAGATAGTTGTCTACTGTCATGCATTATTGTCAAGGTGCCTGTGCATGAGATTTCCATAACTGACTATGTCATTATGTGTAGGTTGCATTGAAAACTTTAATTGTTATTCATCGTGCTTTGAGGGAAGTGGACCCCACATTTCATGAAGAACTAATCAATTATGGAAGGAGTAGAAGCCATATGCTCAACTTGGCCCATTTCAAAGATGATTCCAGTCCCAATGGTGTGCTTTTTTTTTTCCTTTTTTATTTTTTTTTTATTTTTGGTTTCTAGTTTAGTATGTCCATTTGAATGCATAGAAAGAGACTTGTGTGTTGACAAGAGTTGTTATCTGCTGTTCAGCATGGGATTATTCTGCTTGGGTTCGCACTTATGCCTTATTTATAGAAGAGAGGTTGGAATGTTTTCGTGTATTGAAGTACGATGTTGAGACCGACCGCCCTGTAAGAACTTATCCTTTTCTATTCCTTTGGCTTTTAAATTTTATGTTTATTTTGCTTTGGCAACATAAACAGAAACTGCAAATCTATATTTTCACTGAAATATGGCCATTTTGCAATTCCATTTAGAACTATTTGGTTTCGTTTTTTTTTATTTTTTATTTTTTTTATTTCAAAAAAATTAAAAAAAAAAAACAAAAAAAACAAAAAAACTAAAACTAGTTTTCATGTTTTTTTCAAAAAAAAATTCACAAAACAAATTCTGAAAACCAAACCAAACATGAGGGGTTCAGTTTCTGTTACAGCCACAAAAGTGTAGTGTAAATGCTCACATTTTGATGATATTGTGTTAATCTAACTTTTGTGAATCATTTGAGTTGATACTTGATAG